>JBBMKD010000040.1:2764339-2780810 GCA_037834095.1 Argya squamiceps
GTGGTGTGGGGATGTCTCAGGGTGACGTGGGGGTGTCTCAGGGTGGTGTGGGGGTATCTCTGGTTTAGGTGGGGGTGTCTCAGGGTGATGTGGGGATGTCTCAGGGTGACATGGGGGTGTCTCAGGGTGGTGTGGGGGTGTCTCAGGGTGACATGGGGGTATCCCAGTGGGACATTGGGGTGTCTCAGGGTGACATGAGGTTGTCTCAGTGTGGCATGGGGGTATCCCAGTGTGACATGGGGGTATCTCAGTGGGACATGGGGATGTTTCAGTGTGACATGGGGGTGTCTGTGTGAGGTGGAGGTGTATCAGGGTGATGTGGGGGTATCCCAGTGTGACATGGGGATGTCTCAGGGTGACATGGGGGTGTCAGTGTGAGGTGGGGGTGTCTGTGCCATGGGAGGTTCAAGCACCCCACTGACAGCTACCCTTGGGGTTGGCACAGGGGATCTGCAGCAGTTGTTGAGGGGAGTGTCTTGGATGCTGTGGGGCTTGTCAGCCCAGGGATGATAAATGTCTGGTGTTTCTGCAGCTCAGCTGTTATTGTTGGCCTGACC
Source organism: Argya squamiceps (assembly GCA_037834095.1). NCBI lineage: Eukaryota > Metazoa > Chordata > Aves > Passeriformes > Leiothrichidae > Argya > Argya squamiceps. The sequence continues at coordinate 2,764,897 of JBBMKD010000040.1, forward strand.
AGTAATCAGTCCCACACACCTTTGATGCTGTTCTTCGTCTTAAGAGTTTTGATCTTCCCATTGCTCTTATGGAAATAATACTGGGTTTTGTTTTGCTCTTCCCTAAACAGTTTGATTTTCTGTATTTGAACTCCTGTCTGTAGTGAGAACTGCCCTGGATAAGAGTTTTCCCCTACAAATGAGAGCTGTATGACATTGCAAGGTGGTTGTGTTCTGGAGGAGCTGCTGTGAGTGCTCTGTGGCACGTGCTGTGTCTGCACTGGGGGGTTAAATGTCATTTCAGAAGAAGCTGAGGACAGCTCCAGCAGGAGAATCCCAGAATGGTTTGCTTTGGAAGGGACCTTAAGGCTCATCTCATTCCACCCCTGCCATGGGCAGGGACACTTCTCACCATCCCAGGCTGCTCCAAGCCCTGTCCAAGCTGGCCTTGGACACTCCCAGGGATGGGGCAGCCACAGATTCTCTGGGAAACCTGTGCCAGGGCCACATTAGTCTCATTGGTGAGGTGTGGATTACAAACTGTGTCCTTAGAAAGGACCTCTGCCAGGAGCAGAGGTGCCCCAGGGTCAGACAGGGATGGTCCCCTCAGGTCAGTGTCCCCTTGGCTGTGTCCTGGTGTCAGGAAAGAGCTGTGAGCTGCAGATGACCCAGCAAAATGATAAGTTTGTGTGCAAGCATGCAGCCTGAGTGTCTTTGGGAGAGCAAAGCCCATTTTGGGAAATCTGATGTGTTATTTCTCCTTGTCCTGATGCAAGTGGGGCTGCAGGAAAAGGAACAAGTGACCCGAGACTGAATGTCCCAGCAGGTGACTGCCCAGTGGGTTTGCTGCAGTGTCACACTGTGCATGGGATCAAAACCCAACAGTCTGCTCATGGAAAGCAGCTGTGAGGGGAATGTTGCATCTTATTCAGAGCAAAACCTGCCTGTTTTGTCTTTACTGAGTGCAGCCTGGGGCTTCAACAACTTCTGGCTGACAGGAAGGAAATCTCTGAGGTGCTTAAACTAACCAACCCAACTAAACCAAACCAGCCAAATGCTGTGTTTGTGTTCCTAAAATGTCCAGTCAGAACCTGATTTCATCATTCTGTGGAAGATGAAAACGTGTTAAGCATCAAATCTAAATAATGGTATGTTGCTAGAAATTTCCTGTGAAGAACTGGTGCTGGGTGACATTCCTGATGCTGTGGTTTGGTGTTTTATGAGTGGAAAATGAGTTAAACCTTTCCAGTGCATGGATCCTCAAATGGTTTCTGTCACCAGTCTTCATCCAGCTGACTGTCTGGTCAGGCAGTTCTGTCTGACTGCTGCTGGTGGTCTGTCCCTTGGGTTTAGCTGTGCAAGGCAGCTCAGGTCTGTAAATCTGCACTGTGGCTTCAGGAAACTGGACAGTGAAGGTGAGGAAAGCTGTGTTTGTCCTGTCCCATGTTACTCTGGGACAGAAAAGGGTGTTTGTTCCCCCTCAGCTTTGGCTGGGGACTGCTCCCACCTCATCCCATGGCTGGTGGAAGCTGCCTTTAAAGCTTGGGAGCCCTGGAGTCTGAGATGCAGCTCCTGGCTGTGCTGCCACACTCCCTGCCCTGTGTGGCTTCAGTTTGGTTTGTCACATGCATTTTCTAATTATTTCTCATTCTCCAAGGTCTTTCTCCCATGTTTTCTCCCATCCCCAGATCTACTGCATGTAGTGTGTGTTACACTGCAGCAACTCAGAATCCTGTCACTGCCTGCTCCCCTGGAAGGTGCCTGGATGCCTTAAACCTCCCAGCCGAATTATTTTGTGTCCTCCTCCAGCAGGAGACAAGATGTCAGCTGCTAGAGGACAGTAAAACCATCTCAGATGCAAGCTATCATTTTCTGCTTGTCTTCAATTAAAGTGATTAGCAGCCCTCTTTGTTGTTCCCCGCTCAGGCCATTCCACACGCTGCCAGGATGTACTTTGGCAGCAGCAGCCTCTGGGATTTCCTGCATTGTTTGAGTCTTTGCCCCTGACCTTCGTGGTCCTCCTTCTGGCACAGCCCCTGCTCTGGCAGGGCTGCAAAGGGCATTATTCAAACCCTGAGAGAAAAGAGAGAGAATTGCTTTAAAGGCTTTGAGGGCTCTTTGTGCTTGGTGGCTCCGTGGGGTCATTGCTGCAGAAAGGAGGGGAATTACTTGGGTTGTCAGGATAATTACTGCTCCTTTATTGTTCTCATCCCAGTCTTAGATGAGAGTGGTGAGATTTATAGTGAGTCATAAAAATATGCCATCAGTGCTGTGTTAGGTGGTGTCCCTTTTGGACAGGGAGGGGAGAAAGCTGGGTTTGGTTCCTTTTGGGAAGCTGGTGCTGGTGTGCCCTGGATCTTTCCCAGCTCTGTTCTGGGAGGCTCTAGAGGCTCTGCTGGACAGGCCAGTGGGATTGTGCTGGAGCCCTGGTGCAGCCCATGCTGTGGGTGCTGGTTTTGAGCAGATCTCCCTCTCCATGGGCACTCCAGGGACACACGAGCCACCTGCCCCAGCACAGGGGAGGTGACATAACTCCCTCCTGCCACTGTTCCCATCCCTGTGGCCCTGGCTGCTCCACACCAGTAGATCATTTGCTCAGCCTGGACCCTTGTACCTTGAGCCTGCTCAAGGCCTGGTGCAGTAAAAGAGCAATGCTCAGCTCAGCTGAAAGCACCACTTGATCTGTTGTTCCCCTTTCCATCTGGAGCCTTCCTGCCCATCAGGTGCCTGCTGTTGGTCTGGGAACAGCTGGCCTGGTGGTGTAGGTGTCCCTGCTGTGGCTGGTGGGCTGATCAGAAGGGTGGATGAAATCCTTGGAGGAAGATCTTTGGAATAAGATGCAACTTCTGCATTATTGATTTGTTTTCATGGTATTGTGCAGGTTGAATTAAATTACCTGGAGTGAGATCCTGTAGTTGATGTAGAACAAATGCCAGAGTGCTCGGGTTGGAGTAAGTGCTTCTAAATCCAGCAGGCTCTGAGGTGAAAGGGTTGACAGTGCCAGGCTGACCTGCTGATTCTGTGCCTCAGGGCTGCCTTGCCATGGATCTGTCCCCCTGTGCTTTGTACCCAGAGGAGAAGAGCCCTCTGCAGTGGGACAGGGACAGCCTGGGGGGCCACAGCTGCCTGAAGGAGCTGAGCCTCCCCAGGGTGACTCATCTTGTGTTTCACAGAGCCTGTAAATGAGCCTGGGTGGAAACGTGAGACACAGCGAGCCCTGTTGCTGTTGGAGTTGAAATCCCAGGCTCTCTACACTGTGTTGGTGCTGACTTTTAAGCTTTTTTCTCCTGGGGAAGTAAATGGCTGCAGTGGACAACCCAGACATGTGACTGCTGGGGCACAGTCATGGAAAATTGGCTCAGTTGTCTCGGTTGTTTGCTCTGATATAACTTCTCATAACACTGTCAAGCAGCTTTTTCCAAGCCTACTGAAATGTGTTATTCTTTATTTCTTCCCTTGAGGTATTTTTTTTAAAGAAGCACTATCAGAGAATCTGTATAAAACATGGGTTTTTATTGTTGTTGTGGGTAATGACTTACAGGCTTCTCTAACTGATTAGGGCTCTTCCCCCCCAGCTTTTTATAGCAAATTAGCACAGAACCCCTCTGTTTATTGTAGCTGTAGCCCAAGGTTATGATTTGTAGCAGGAGAAGCTAAAATAGAAGTTGTTAGCTCTTCCAGTCTGATAAAATCAAATTTGCCTGATTTTAATTTCAACTCCTGCCTTGTTTTTTCTCTGGGGAGGGAAGTCATCACTCTTGTGCCTTCTGCAGGCCTGGGTTGCTGAACTTACCCAGTGGTTTCTCATGTAAGGTGGTGTTGAATTGCTTTGGGTTGCTCCTGTACAGAGTATGCTGGTGTTTGTTTCTCTCTCTGCTGGGGAAGCTCAAGTGCACGTTACAGTAGAGGACAGCCTTGTGTTGGGATCCAAAGGTCACAAGTGTTTCCTTTCACCTCTCCAGCCGGGAGTCAGGCTCACATACACGGGAGGTAGCAATAAGTCTTTGCAACAAAAGGAGCTTTTGGGGTGTTTTTCTTGAGGGAGACCTGCAGACCAGTCAGTCCTTTCTGCGTGGGGTCTGTAGCTTCCTTTGTCCAGCTCTAGCAGAGTTGATTTCCTCCTCTGGAGAAGAATTGCTGCTGTTCCTGCATTCCAAGGGCTCTCTCCACTGCTCTGTGTGGGAGACCTCTGGCACCAGCAGTGTGTTGTATCCAGCTCTGTGACAATACACTGGTTTGCTCACCTCAGTGTGAATATCAGGTAATAACAATATTTTAATTGCTGTTTTTAAAATCTATTTCAAAATGTACTTTAACTTCTCTTTCCGTTGTTGCAGGTGAAGGGGAAGAAGGGTGTTTGAATACCAATGAGTGAGCTGTGATGGATAACAAGGACTCAGAAGCTGAGATCCACCCTCTGAAGACTGAGGATGTAAAAGCTCAGGAGAACCATGAGAACTTTGTGGAGAGGAGGATTATCAAGTCCTCGGGGCTGTCCCGGCTGTCCCGGTGGCGCACTGCTGCCTTCTTCATCTCCCTCTTCCTCTGCCTGATCATTGTGTTTGCTTTCTCCTTCATCATCCCCTGCCCAGAGAGGCCAGTTTCAGAAAGAACATGGTTCCAGTACTACAACAACGCAGGTGAGCTTGCTGCAGCAGAGTAAATACTTGCCAAGAGTCTTTTTCCTTTCTGTGCCACGGATTTGGGTTGTGAGGCTCTACCTAAGCACAGCGTGGAGCCAGACCTGCAGGGATGCAGCCCCTGGGAGCCAGAGCTGTGAATACCTGACCTGGATAAGCAATGGCCCATCATAATTGGAGTGGCCTTCCAGGGGGTGTTTACAGGATCTAGTGGAGAAATTAGATGCTGTTCTGAAGTGCTAACAAGGTAGCAGGCTGGCCTCATTCACAAAAAAAAAAAAAAGAAGAGGGTATCTGGGAATAAACCTCTGCTGAAGCTTGCTCTTTAAAATGTTTTCTTGGAGTTTGAGCTGAGGTTGGAGGCAGTTAGGCATTTTTTTGTCTGTCACTTTGACTTTCTCCCTTTTCATCATGGCCGACAGGAAGGGGAGAATAATGATTCCATCTTGTTTTTTTAATAAATTGCTTTATAGTTGCTATAGCTATTTTTATTCTGTTTGCTTTAGTTGGCTCTTTAGCCTGGGTCCTGCTCCCCAGTGGCTCGGCAGTCGCTTCTGGGAGAGCTTTTCTTTAATCTTGTGTGCAGTGGGTTGTGCTGGATGTGCTGTAAATGCAGAGATAGTGCTCACAGCAGGGACTTAGCTGCATGTGGTGCTGCAGACATCCCTGGTTCTGCTACTCTGAGCTCAAGAAAGCTGCTTTTAGCTGATAGAAAGATGGAGTATCTGGGTTTTGTGGGGCTTGGGTGGGGCTTCTTTATACTTTGAGAATAGCAACCCCACTCCAAAACCAAAGTTGTTCTTTGTTCAGCACAGTTCAAATTCTGGCTGCTCAAAAAAGACAAATCCTCTGGGGGATTGCAAATTTAAAAAATTGTTTGGCATTAACTTCCTGTCCTTGGTACTTGTGTATATGGCTTTTTTTAATATAAAGCAAGTTTGTCCTGATGTTACACTGTCCAGGATGGAGGCAGTGAGTAGGTCTCTAGGAATTTGTGTTTTGCTCCAACTTTGTCTGCTGTGGGCTAAGAAAACCCTCACCAGAGCCTGGCTTGTGTTCCCTTGCAGTGCCCTACCCTTTCCTTGCCATGGAAGACGTGAATGAAGACAAAGTACAAGATGTGCTCTTCGCTTTCAAATCCAGCAACGGCAGCAGCAGCTTCAACACGTCCTGTCTGGATAAAGGTACCTGATTCAAAAACACCTTCTAGTGAGGGCTGTCCTTTCTCTTCTAATTCCTTTTAGTGACTGGGAGAGAAAACTGTGTGGGGAGAGGAGCTGGGTGAGTGGCAGCTGCTGGTGGTGCAGGGCAGCTCCCTGTGATTCCTGTTCTCCCCAGGGCTGCCGTCCCCCTGCGCCTTCCTCGCCGCCGTGTCGGGCACCAATGGCAGCGTGCTCTGGGAGAGCCCAGCTGCAGAGGAGCTGCAGTGGCTGCAGTGTGGCATCCAGCAGCTGGGCACAGCGCAGGCCCCGGGCTGCCTCGTGGTGGAGAAGCCACTGTCCCTCACAGCAGTCGACCTGCAGACAGGTGAGTGCCAGCAGGGAGCCCTGGACTCTTTGTCACTGAGACAAAGCACTTGCTTTTCCTCACCTGGTGTCCTGCAGGGGGATGTCAGTGTGACATGACTGGCTGGGGCATGAACAATGGGCACTGGGTGTTTATTATCTTGGAAACCTTGCCAGAGCTGCTTGCTGGGCGTTGAGGAGCGCGTGCTCTCAGCCTCACTGTTCCAAAGGCTGGGCTCTGCTGGGGGTTTGTGCCAGCCACTGTTTCATAAGAGCAGTGTTCCAACAGCTTCTGAAACAGGAGGAGCAGTCACTGGCTGTGAATGTTACTTTATACTCTCCAGGGTTAGACACAAACCTGCACCTGCAACGTTTCCCAGTTACTTGTGTGTGTGTGCCAGGAGTGCCTGCTGTGGCAGGGGGAGTGGGAGTTGGAGGCATTTATGGTTTTGAAGTTGTTAAGGAGAGCACTTAGGATAAGTGCTTGCCAGTCTGTTTCAGTAGTCTACGACTCTGCCTAGTTCCTCTGGAAAGGTTTCTTCCTTTCTAAACTTAGAGGTGGAGAAATCCATCATCATCGTCTTGCCTAACGTGGGTGGGGGTAAGGAGTGCCTGCACAACTTTAGGAACAGTGATCATCTGCTGCACCTTGAACCCTCCTTGCTGGTGAAGCCTAAAATACATTTCCGTTTTGGAGGACACTGTATTGTTTCAAAGGTCTAAACAATACATGTTCTCCCCAGGATCCCTTCCTTTGTATCTGGTATTGAACCCCTCACACCCTGTTTTCCAAAAACTGGAACAAAGAAATAGCAAGAGGTACATCTCTAAGGAATCTGAGGAAAATCTGGTGTAGCTTTTAATTCCCAGTGTATAGATGGAAGTGTAGATACACACAGAGCTAGAAAGTTTCTGTACCAACAGAGACATCTTAGCACCATTTCCCTCATGTGTAGGCTTTAGCAGGGGTTATTTTTAGACTATTAATGAAGTAGTTACTTTCAGGTCAAAGTGTAGAAAGTTGGCTGTGGAGACAAAGGCTTGTAACTAAAGACAACCATAAAGGCCAAGTGTGGAGGGAAGGAGCCAGGCTCAGTTACAGGTCACAGCAATACAACAATGAAAACATTCCATAGATAACTTCAAAGCGAGAGAGGAAAAAATGCACCATGTAGAAAAGTGAATAACCCAGGAGTTTATGTATTTGATGCCTTTTTACTATTAAGTAGGTTAAAAATGGTTTCTGAGCTTAGTTGACTGGGGGTTAGGAGGGCAGAGCAGAATAAAATGTATTTAAATAGGCTAAATGTATTCAAAGAGGCAAAGTCTAACTTACATCACAGTGTGCTAAAAACAGTAGCCAGCACAATCTTTAGCTGTTAATGATTCATCATCGTGGAGGATTTGGTGAGATTCCAGGGCTCTCAGGCTATCTAGCCCCTGCCTATAGGGAGATTGAAGGAGAGATAGGCAGATTATCATCTGAACGTGTCTGATGGGGTTTTGATCTTTAAATGCTGATAAAGTTAGTGGGGTTTTTTATCAGTTAAAAGTTGTGTTAAGTCCTGCTTTCTTCATTGCCACGAGAAGTGACCCGAGTGGGGAGGAAGGGAAGTGTAGGAGTGCATGCTCCTGTTTGTGTGGGACATCTAACATTCCTGCATGTTTATCTTACCAGCAAACTGGGACACATAGGAGCTTAAGATTAACTGTTCCAGGTCAAAGCAAAAGTCTTTGTTGCTGTGTATTATTCCATCTCTGCCATAGCCCGAGGCAGAGTCTCAAGGAAGAGGACAGGAGTAAGAGTTTTGTTTCACCTTCTCTCTTCACCTGATCCTCCGGCAGCCTGAACTGTGAGCCCTGTGGGTGGTTCTGGTCTCCTGAGGGATTTGGCAGAAAGGGCACAATGATGATCAGATGATGGAACTGCTTCTGTGTGAGAAGCACTAAATAAATAAACCAGAACTCCAGCCTGGAGAATGTCTGCCAGGGAGAAAAATCTCTGTGTCCTTTGTGTCTGCTTGAAGTGAGAGCTGAACTCAGTCTTCTGAGTTCTGATTTTATTATTCCTTCCAGACCAAAAAAATCCAACCCTTTCACCCAGGTCAGATTTGCAGTCCAGGCACTTGCCTGATTTCCATCCTGGCTCCTCGTGCCGTGACCCCGGGCCCTGCAGATGTCACACGTGACAGTCCCATCTCCTGCTGATGGAGCAGGAGGGGGCTGGTTCCTGTGCTCTCTGGGGGCTGGGTTAGAGCATGGAAAACTTCCCAAGTGCTTGGTGTTGAATCCAGCTCAGCGTCACCTGTTTCTCTTAACTCAGAGGGAGTTCTTTTAAGAGAATAAGATATTTTCTCCCAAATTCTGTCTGCTGTCTGACCACCAAAGACTAGAGTCTTCTGCACTGACAAGTGAATTTCATTAGCCTGGTCTTACTCTTGTACATTTGGACAGTCCTGAAGCTAGAATGTGGTAATTTAAAACTTCTATTCTTCCTCTGCCTGCTTGTTTTCTTTGAGGGCAAAATTCTTTGCCTCCCCGTGATTTCCTAAGGAAACGAGGAAATCTGCTCTCTTCACTTCACATCTGTTGTCATAGTAACAAATCCAAGTGGTTTTTTCAGCGTTGCAGTAAAAGCTTTGGAGCAATCCTACTAGAAATACAGCCTGCCTAAAATTATTGCAGACAGCATCAAGTAGTAATTCCTTGGCTTTCAGTCCAGCTGCCTTCCTGACAAAGAACAGATGATTACTTTGCATTCCTGAAATGATAATTGCTGTGTGTGATGCTGGGTAAAGGGGAGGGTAAACATTTGCCCTGGGCCTAACCAGACACTGAAGTGTTCATTAGAAAGAAAACCCCCCAGCAGTGTCCTCCCTGCCAGATTCCACTGCAAATTCCTCTGGTCAGTGACTGGAAAGTGGCCCACAGCCTTGGACAGTGGGTGGATAGAGCCACTCAACTGGTTTGGAGCTGTGGAAGAGAAACCCACACCACCCACCCCCTGTTTATTAAAAAGCAAAGCTTTGTTACTTCAGTTTACAAACAAGTTTGGGCTTTGTGTGTTCTTCAAACAAGGGAGAGGTGGGATGTGGCCTGAGCTGTGGCTGGTCATGTCAGTGGGGAAACATCTGCAGGAACATCTGCAGGAGGCACGTTGCAGCAAAGAAGGTTCTGCCAGGAGTTGCAGCAACACTGGTCAGAATTCAGCTGCTTTATGGTCCCAAAACGTCTGTGCAGATTTAAGTGCACAGCAGCAGGGATTTGGATCACAACAAAGGATTCTCCGTGCCATGAACATGCTGGGAGGCTTGTTAACCAAAGGCACAAAGGAAGCAAGCTGTTATTTGTGCCAGGGTGTTTGGGTGCCTTCCTGCAGGCAGCTAGGATTGCTTTCCAATGTAAGATGAAATTGTGGATCCTGGGATTCATTGGGAATGCAGAAAGGCAAGGAAGTACCCCATGATGAGTGTAAATGTGGCTGGTTTGTGGTGCTGATGGGCTGGAACAGGAGCATTAATAACCTTTCAACCTAAGATGCCTTTTAATGACTGTTTCCCACTGTGTTCCAGGGGAAGTTCTGTGGAGACAATCCAGGGACTTTGGAGCTAATTATACTGTGCTGACTCCTTTGTCAGTGATTCCAGATGTGGATAATGATGGAGTTCAGGACCTGATAATCTTTATTACTAAAGAAGGCCAGGTATGTCATCATCCTGAAGCTCTGAAAACCCCAGTGGCTGCCACAGGGGATGGCAGGAATGCTGTTTTTTTCCACCTTGTAGTCTCAGAGGAAGTGTCCAGGGGCCTCTGGTTTCTGTGGGTTTGGGGTGGGTTCTTTCCCATCCTCCAGAGATGTACTCCCAAATCAGCACAAGTGTTTTATGGTTTAAAAAACTAAGGTAAATCAAAGAGCTGGGCAGTAATCCCTCCCCCTTTTCAGTGTGCTCTCCTGTGCTCTCCTCACTTCATGTTCCTGTGCTGTCTGGGGAGTGAGCTGGGGCAAGATGAGCCTGCAGTTTTCTGCTTAGAGAAGTGGAAGTGAACAAACCCTGACAGCTTTGGCTCTTAGATCAAAGCACAGCTGACAGTCAGTGCTTTTGTACCAGCACTGCTCTTTTCTGATCCCTTCCCTCTCTCTGCCTGTGGTCTGCTTTGCACTGCTCTTCCCAGTGTCACTGTGCTGGTTAATTCTGATCTGAGTTCATTTAGTGAAACAGCTGCTGGTTGTATTATCTCCCTCCAAATATTGCTTCTCCCATTTTTGAGAGGGGGAAAGTCATGCAGCTAGAACACTTTTTCTGCTAAAACATCTACTTCCATGATGGAGTGGCACAGCATTGTCTGCCAGCCCAGTCTGTCCTGTTCAAAGCACACAAGTTACAGCTCCCTGTGGCTCTGATGGGAGCAGTGGGAGCCCCATGTCCTCATCCCTGAGTCATGGAATCATTAAAGTTGGAAAACCTCTGAGATCATTGAGTCCAACCTGTGACCCATCCCCACCTTGTCACTCAGCCCAGAGCTCTGAGAGCCACATCCAGGCTTTCCTTGAACCCCTCCCACAGTGGTGACTCCTCCACCTGGCTGGGCTGCCTCTTCCAGTGTTTAACAACCCTTTCTGGGAAGAAATTCCTCCTGATGTCCAACCTGAACCTCGCCTGGCACAGCTTTGAGGCCATTTCCCCTTGTCCTGTCCCTTTTTCCCTGGCAGCAGGGCCTGACTCCCACCTGGCTGCCCCCTCCAGTCAGGGAGTTATGGAGAGTGAGAAGGTCTCCCCTGATTCTCCTTTTCTCCAGGCTGAGCCCCCCCAGCTCCCTCAGTTCTACCTCACAGGACATGTGCTCCAGACCCTTCCCCAGCTCTGTTCCCTTCCCTGGTCCTGCTCCAGCACCTCAGTGTCCTTTTGGAGCTGAGGAGCCCACAGTGGGACACAGCAGTTGAGGTGTGCCCTCACCAGTGCCCAGTACAAGGGCAGAAGCACTTCCTTGGCCCTGTGGCCACCCCATGGCTGGTACAAGCCAGGTGCCATTGGCCTTCTTGGCCAATGTCCTCCATAAGAAAATAGGGTTTTGCTGTCCAAGGCATTGTTGTTGCCAGAGTCATCAGAAATTCTATCTTCTCCACCTCCTACAGTTCTCTCTGTTTTCTTTCCTTCTTGGTTTTTGCTATCCCAGTTATCTCAAGACTTCTTAGGCAGCCAGGAAAAGTTTGAATGTAGCCTCTGTTCTGCAAGACTGCCTTTTGATCTGGTTTCCATTTAAGCTCTCTTGCTATCTTGGTATGAAATCCCTTCCTCCCTCTGGATTTGGCAAGCACTCTGCCAACTTAAGGAAAAGTATGTTCTCTTTTGAGAAGTCATGCAAATGTAGGAGCTGGAGTGGAGCTCTGCAGCTTGGAAAGGGCTGGTCAGAAGGGAGATTCAGCCCCCAAGTAGAGGAGTTTTGTTGCTGTCAGGACTGCAGTTGAAAGGACAGAGCTGTGAGCAGTCTGTGAAGGGTCTGTGTGCAGAGGGTTAGATGGGAGCATTTCCAGAGTCCCATTGACCCCTACCTACTGCAAGCTTCAGCACAAGCACATCCTGGAAAATGTGCTGGTTTTGGGGATCCATCTGCTGTGGCAACACAGAGGGGTTGGCAGTGCAGTGAGGAAAATGTTGTGTTTTCTCTCTCCTTGTGTAAATACCCCTGGCTGTCACTGTCCCAGGGCAGCCACTGGACCAGTGCTTGCCAGTAAAGGTGCAGCTGAGGTGCCACAGCTGGTGTGTGTCTCCTCCCAGTGCAGGAGGCTGGGAATAGCTGGTGAATGTGTTGTTCTCCCTCTCCAGTTGTGTTCTCATTCTCCCCAGCAAACTCTATCCCTTTTTCACCTGCCAGACTCTCCAGATTTGCTTTGGGAGCACCAGATTTCCTTTGCTTTCCCAGTCCCTCCCTCTCAAGGTAGAGGGAAGGGTTCCTGCCTGACTCAGCACCTCTGATGGATGCTGTTTCTCTTGGTCAGATGTTTCACTTGTCCCTAGAGTCCACTGCACTCCCTAGACTCTGACTGTTGCTCAGACATTTAAATCTGATCCTGACTTTAACCTTCATTCTCCTGGGTGAAATGTTTTTAGTGGATTTTGTTACCCTGCACAAAGAATAGAAAGAAACCTATCAGCTCTTTTATCTTCTTGGACTCACATGACCCTAAGGAGGAGTAGATTAGGGCACTTAAAACATTTAGCAGAGCTGCCATGTGAAGCCAAGTTTCCCATGTTCATATGCTGCATTATTGCTGAGATTAGATCATCACCATCTTAGGCTTGAATGGATCTTTGCTGTCCTTACAGAGCTGGGGCTGCTATTCCACAGTCTGTAAGGAGGGTGATTGACAGAGGTAACAAATTCTCAGAGCAGGTGGCTATGCTGGAAGTGGTTTTCAAACTTCCAGAAGAATTCAGAGCAGAGGGGTCACCAAACCCATCCCCTCTCCTCCAAAACCAAGGAGAGACTTTCCATCCAAGCCTGTGCTGCTCCCATTCAGTTGCTGTTCATTTCCAGCTTTAACCTTGTTGGCTCTTGTCTTTAATCCCTTCCCTGCACAGGTGAAGACCCTCATCCATTCAGGGAAAACTGGCCAGCAGGTTGGCCACACTGGCAGCCTGAGGGTGGATGGCAACGCTCGCTACGTCAGGCTGAACCTGCGCTCCTCCCCCTACTTCCTTTTCTACACAGGTACAGCTCTGCCCTGGGATTCAGCCTGGAAGGGTGATTGTAGCTGAGATCAGGATTAGTAAACATCATCTGAGGCTGTGGTTTGCATTCTTAGAAGCTGTGTGAAGCTTTCACCTAGTCAAAGAGCTGTTCAGGGCCAAGAGGAGGAGGGGGGGCTTCTGCTTAAACTGGGGTTTGTTACGTACTGTAGTGATTTTATTTAACAAATGTCAAGCATGTAAGGATTAGGCAGTCATTTATAGCAAATGATTACTGTGGAACACTTGGATTACGAATAGATAAAATGTTAAAAGCACTCAATAGCAGGCTTGAGTCTGAAAATACCACTACAACTCTATGATGCAAGCCCTAAAAATATAGTTGATCTGACAGATCTGGAAAATCATAGAGTTCAGAGCAAGGGCAGGATTACTTATCTCTCTCATTCTTGCTTTTTTTTATTTTTTTATTTGCACAGAGAACTCTCTCTATGCATATTCCCTGGAAGATCTGTGCAGTGCAGTGGTTGGGACAGAAGTTAAATTTCCCAAATTCCACCCGGATTCTCTTTGGGAGAAGCACATTGACCATTCCACACACCGCTCATCCCTTTTCAGGTGTGAGGTTATGTCTTGGAGGGTGCTGGTGTTCCTGACAGGATGGCCTGGTGGGACTTTGTTCTCTGCTGGCCATGTGGCTTTTGGACTAGGAGCACATCCAAAGCTCAGGAAAAGTGTTGGTGTTAATGTTAATGTTGGTGTCAGTGTTAATGGCTTCATCAGGGGTTCACAGAAAAGCAGAGAAAGCACGTTGGGGTTTCCTATTTGGATTTACTGTGGAGGGAAAGAACTCCAAACCTCACAGTAAAACCATCCATAGTCTAATAAGCTTAATCATTTCTCTGTCCTTGTTCAGATTCGAGGACCTTCGCTACCTGGCAAAAGTTCCTGGGCACTCACAGGACAATGTCTTGGTTGTGAGCTCAGAGATGGCCACGCTGATCAACACAAAAGATCTCCAGACTGTGTGGACCCTCAACGTGTCCCGTGCTTTGAGGTAGTGTTCTCAGTGTGGGCTAAATGGGGCATTTCCAGGTTCCCAGCAACAGCAGTGTCCTGGCAGATGCAATTTTTTTTTGCCTGGGTCGTATCTTGATCTTGCTTATTGTGTTGTTTCCCCTCAAATGCTGGGAGCTGCTTCAGGATGGAGGAGCTCAGAGCTCCCTCATTCTGTGCCTGCTGTGATGTGGCTGGGCTCAGAGTTGGGGTGGCACCAGGCTAACCCAATGTTGTGGCAGTCAAGTCTCTTACCAGGGCAGTTGTGGGAGGATTGAGGCAACTGGGAAAGCAAAGTGTGCCCAACCATCAGGGTGGGTTCAGATCTGTCCCTGCTCTTTCTCTCCCCCAGTGAGCCACTGCTCGGTTACTACAAACCTGATGTCCATGGTATTGTCCTGGAGAGTGAAATTGGACCCAACAGGAAAAAGGTTTGAAATCTCTTCCTTTTAACTTCCCATTTCTCTGTATGTCACAGCTCAAGCAGGAATTGAGTCAAGGACAGTAGGTAGGATGTGATCCCTCTGGCCAATTTTAGGAAGCTTTAAGCTGTGAAAGGATCTTTCAACAGGTTATTGAAGCCAGCTCAGGCACTTTAATTCTCTCCTCAGCAAGAGGCTTCAATGACAGAACTTTGAACCCCTTGAAGTAACTGCAAAACTTGTGATTTCTCTCTAATGTGGCCAGCCCCAGATCTCACAGCTCTGTGATGCTCTGCTTCAAGTATTTCCTCATCTTCCCACGTGTCACATACTTGTTCCCATAGACAGTGTGAGGAGAGACAGCTGACCTGACTCCTCTCTCATGGCTTGTTAGATGCCTTTGTTGTGAGTTCTGTTTCTGTCTTCCCTGCTAGGTGATGATTGTTGAGAGTGGATCTGGAGCAGTCCAGTGGGAGCTGAAGCTGCACTCAGGAGCAGGGAGCCCTGGCCCAGCCACACTCCCCACTGCAGATCACCGCTCTGCCTTCCTCATGTGGGGAGACTACCAGGAGCCAGGCAATGAGACAGTGAGTGGTGCTGCTGAGGGCTGCTCTTCTCCAGCTTTGTGCCACAATTGGGTGGAGTTACCCCCTTCTCACAGTGCTGATATTCCCATCTGTCTGTGCCTCGTGCACTGGGTGTGGGCTCGGTGTCCATAGTGTCCCTGCTGGTGGTGGTGGCACCAGCAGCTTTTGTCATCCTCAGCCTGGTTATGTAGAGAAAAGGAGTTTGGTGGCTCTGTGAGCAGAGTCACTGCCCTGCCTTGGTGTGGCACTGTAGGTGAAGTGAGAGGCTTCTGGCCTGGTACCTCTGGAGTTGCTGCTGTTTCTCTGGGAGCCTCCCATGGCAGCAGTGCATGCAGTGGTCTCTGTGGCCATGTGAATATCCTCTCAGTGCCCCAGGCAGCCTCTGGCAGCCTCAATGCACAGCTCAGCTGCTTGCAGAGCCCTCGGGGCAATGACAGGCAGCACTGGTGACAGTTCGTGTCTCAGAGGCTGCTGAAGCTCCAGCTGAGCTTCCTCTGCTTTCCTTGCTTGCTCTGCCAGCCCTGAGGCAAAAATCTGTCTCCTGCCTGCAGCACACAGGCCAGCTATTTGCAGGAAGCTTGGGGTGGGAAGGAGAGCAATGAGCAAAATCCCAACACTTGTCCTAATGGCATCAGTCAGGATGAGCTGGGCTGACACGGACAAGGGTCTGGCTGGGTGTATCCTGTCAAGTGTGAGTAATAGCTGAGCCTGGTACTGGTGTTGTCTCTGGGATAACGTGTGAGTCTGTGTCCTGATGTGGCCTGTTGGTTGCAGACACACAGAGCTCCTCTCCAGAAGCTGTACCTGTTCCATCCTTCCTACACCAACGTCCTGTTGGAGCTCCGCAACAGCACAGACCAAATCATTGCGTTCACTGGTGAGTGCTGTCCTCACAGCCCTCCAGGGAGGAGCTGCAGGAGGACACTGGTCCCTCCTGGGATGTAACAGAGTGTCTTTTGGGAGTGCAGCCACGGCCCTTCTAGATCCCAGCCAGCCTCTCCTGCAGAGAAACTGCTTGAGAACTGCTCAGGGGGCA
>JBBMKD010000040.1:2791320-2865201 GCA_037834095.1 Argya squamiceps
CCGGCCATGCTCGGCCTGGACGTGTGCGAGGCCGGCGGGCAGCTGCTGGAGCTGCTCTGGCTGGCGCTGTGCTACCGAGGTGAGCGGCGGCGGCCGGGGGGCAGCGGCCGGGGGAGGCGGGGGGCATTACCCCGGGGAGGGAGGGCGAGCATCACTCCGAGTCCCCAACAGGTGAGCATCCCCCGGGCACGCGGTGCATCCATCAGTGAGCATCACCCCGGGTCCGGGGGGACTGGAGCGCCCCGTGGGGGAGACCCCCGCTGTCCCCATGTCACCTCGCAGCCTGTGGCACCCGGCGGATGCCACCCTGCCCTGCCACCCGGGGGCAGCCAGCGAGTCCCCAGGTGGGTGCATCCCTGGGCTGGGAGTGCCCCCGTGCTGCCGTGACAGCCGAGGGGCAGGGCCTTGGTGGGGGGCCCAGAGGGGCAGCAGGGCCACTGCTGTGTCCCCATCACCGCTGCTGCCCTGGGGACCCACATCTTGGCCCTGTGGCCCCACACTTTGGCTCTGTGGTCCTGGGGCTGAGCGCAGGCAGTGTCCTCTCTGCCCCATGCTGTGTTCCCAGCATGTCCCCAGGGATGGAGCTCCAGGGGCTTTGGGGAGCTCAGCGCTTGCAGTCACAAGAGTGGGGGGGTGATGCAGTAGGCAGGGAAACTCAGGGACTGTGGGGACATCACCCACACTCCTGAGCCCCCCCAGCAGTCTGGCAGCACCAGAGCTACCGGAGCCACCATCCCAGTGATGTCTTTCTGCCCTGCCGCTGCTTGTGGTTTGGGTTTGGGGTGGGAGATGGGGCTGGACGTTGCCCAGTGGGGTTGGAAGGGGCCGCAGGGCTGTGACAAGGTCTTCTCTGGGTGACACGAAGAGGCCCTGGGGGCTGGAGGGGTCTGCAAACACCCCCCAGACCGAGCTCACCGCGTAGGCACCAGCTCGCCTCGCTCCATGACCGTGCGGAAATGCAGCCGGCGGCGTCACCTCTGGTCTGTGCCACCAGGCCCCGGGGACACCGAGCCTGGCAGCCTCCCCACGGCTCCGGGCAGGGGAACAGCTTGGCCTCCCCACGGGGATTTCCCATGTCACAGCCCAGCCGCCCCCTGCCCAGCAGCGCCTTCGTGTCGGGGGGGTGTCCCCGGGGTGTCCCCGGGGCTGCCACTGCCTGTCCCCCGCAGACATCATGGCTGACAAGGAGGGGGTGACGCTATCGCTGGAGGAGGAGGAGGAGGATGCCGACGTGGCCCTGGCGTACAAGACGCCGGAGAAGAAGAGCCTGCGGGAGATCCAGGAGCTGGACCCAGGGGATGAGAGCCTGCGGAAGTACAAGCAGGCGCTGCTGGGTGCCATCCCTGCTGCCGTGGGTAAGGCTGGGGGCTGCAGTGGGGTTTGGGCTCCCCGGCAGCCCAGCCGGGGGATGGAGCCTCAGCGGGCGCAGGGAGCTCGGGCGTGCTCGAGCAGGGAGAGTCCCGTGGGGCATCCCCGGCAGGGAGGGCACATCCCGGCTGGAATCGCCCGTGGGTGTTGCCTGTGCCCCCCACCCGCGCAGGGACCCCGGCATTCCCTGCCGACAGAGTGCCGGTGCCCGGGGACCCCAGTTGCCGTGGTGACGGGATCACCGCCGCAGTTTCCATAGGAACGGCTACAGGGAACCGGGAAATTCATGGGGATGACGGAGAGGAGCGAACGGCGGGGCGGGGGGAGCCACACCGGGGTAGCACGGCTGCCGGTGACCAGACGGTGCCCCCCGCTCGCCGTGGCCCCCACAGCAGCCCCCCAGGCTGGTGCTGGTCTGCGCTGGGGGTCCCTGCGGTGCTCCACGGGCCCAGTACCCAAAGTGTCCATCCATGAATGCATCGGGGAGGATGCAAACTGGGTGGTGGAGGGTGCTTGCAAAGCAGTGGGGTGCATGAGGGGTGCACCGTGGGATGTGTGAAAGCTGGGGGCCGTGCAGGTTGGGCTGGTGGGGTGAATGAGACCAGTACCCACCTCAAGGGATGCCTTGGCTGCACGTGCTGCATCCTCCTCCTTTGCTTCCCCTTATTCTGGTCCTGGGAAATACCCGTATCTGAGTCCTTTAAATATGGTCTTGCCCCAGAAGGCTGATTCCAGTGATGGGGTGACCTGAGATGCCCCTGCTCTCCTGTGCCCTGCCTGGCATTCCCTTGCTTTAACACCCCCACCAGAGACACTGTGGCCCTTCCCACCATTACAGGGCCAGGGGCAGTCCCTGGGCTCACTGGGGTTGGGATGATGGTGGACTGGGCACGGTGGGTAAGGTCTGGGCCCTGCTGCTTGTCCCTAGATGCCAGCGTGCCCAACGTGCAGGTGACAAAGCTGACACTGATGTGTGAGCAGGCGCCGGGGCCCATCACCATGGACCTGACAGGTGAGCCCTGGGGACACCTGCGGGAGGAGGAGGAGGAGGAGGAGGAGGAAGGGATACAGGACTGATGGATCATCTGCCCGTGCAGGAGACCTGGAGGAGCTGAGAGGCCGGGCCTTTGTGCTGAAGGAAGGGGTGGACTACAGGGTGAAGGTGTCCTTCAAGGTGAGGCGAGTGCCTGGTGCCCTATGCCCACTGCTGTCCTCACACCATGGGCCCCTACCCCAAGGGGTCCTTGTTACCCTGGGGCCCTGCCCCACAGGGTCCCTCTTGCCCCCCATGGGTTCCTGCCTTGGGACATCTTCCTCCACCCTTTCCCCCTGGGGGCTGTGCACCTCTGGGGGTCTCTGCCCACCCCGAGTTCCCCAGCCTCTGCCACCCTGGGAGTCCTTGCTGTCCCCACTGTGACTGCCACCACATGGTTCCTGCCATCCCAGAATCCTTGCTTCTCCCAGAGATCCCAGCAATGCTGTCTATCCCGGGGTTTCCTAGAGTTCCCTGCCCCTCCTGAGGGGGATCCCTGCCATCTCTGTGTCCCTGCCTCTCTTGGAGTCACCTGCCACCCTGGAGTCTCTGCCACCTTTGATGATGCAGAATTCTGACAAGGGGCTGGATCCTGGAAGATGTCAGGATCCAGGATGTCAGGATCCATGCCCTGGGGCAGTCCCCAAGCCCCCGCTGCCTTCTGCCCGCAGGTGAACAGGGAGATCGTCTGCGGGCTGCGCTGCCTGCACCTCACCTACCGCCGGGGCCGGCCCGGTGAGTGGGGCTGGGGGCTGGGGGGGCTGCGGGGCCCCCGCACTGCCCTGGCTCCACTCACCCGTCCCTCCTGTCCCCTCCTCGCCCAGTGGATCGCGACGTTTTCATGGTGGGCAGCTACGCGCCGCGGGCCGAGGAGTACGAGGTGGTGACGCCGGCGGAGGAGGCGCCGCGGGGATGGCTGGCACGGGGCTCCTACCGCGTCCGCTCCCTCGTCACCGACGACGACAAAACGGAGCACCTCTCCTGGGAGTGGGGCCTCTGCATAAAGAAGGCTTGGGAGGACTGACCCCGCCCCGCACCCCGGCTCCCCCCGCCAGCTCGGGGACGAGGTGCCGCCATCCCGGGGACCCCTCGCCGGCACCGCCGTGCTTGCCCCAGTCGCGTGAAGGGTTGAGGGGGGGTCCCTTAGCGAGTGAGAGCCCGTGGTCGTGGTCTTCGCAACCAAAGTTATTTTTAATTGCTCTTTTTTTTTTTTAAATATCGACGCCCGCCTGGTCCTCACGGCGTCCCCGTCGCTGGGGCCGGGGCTGTGACCCTGCCGTGGGGGTGCCGTGCCCGGTACCCGCCCGGTCGCAGGCTGTGCTCTTCCATCGCCATTAAACCCTACAGACTGGTCTCTTACTGGTGTGTCTGTGCCCCCACCGCCTGTGCCTGTCCCCCTGCTCCCTGTCCCCCGCGGCCCCGTCCCCATCCCGCTGGCGGGGCCAGGTTTCCCTGCGTCCACGAGCGTCTGGAAAACAGCCACCTGGTCCCGCTGCCTTATCGGCGGGGCCGGGCAGCCAGTAGCGGAGGGCCACGAGCCCCAGGGGACCGGCACAACCCGCCCCCGGGTCCCTTATCTTCGTCCTCCTCCCTGGACAACATCTTCAGCGCCGGCACCATGCGCGGCTGCGGGTCCCGGCTGGTTTGGCTGCTGGTGCTGTCGCTGGCCTGGCTGGGCCCGGCTTTGGGGGGCGAGGATAAGGATGAAGAGGTGATAGAAGAGGAGGAAAAGGAGAAGGAAGAGGATGAAGTGCTCTCAGATGAGATCAAGGAGGAGGACAATGTCCTGGTGCTCCATGAGCACAATTTTGACCGTGCCCTGAGTGAACACCAGCTGCTGCTGGTGGAGTTCTGTGAGTGCCCCCACTGCGGGCAGGGGTGCGGGCAGGGGCAGATCTGGGGTAGGGAATATTGGCAGGGGGGAGAGGCCTGGCTGAGTGTGGGAAGGACACACGTACATGGACACAGGTACAGAAGGGAGGGTAGAGGGAGTGGGCAGGGGCCAGGCTATGGGACAGAGGGACAGGCCATGTGACAGGGCATGGGATGGGGACAAACACATGGAGCAGGGACACAGACAGAGCATAGGGTGAGGGGTGTGTAGCACGGGCGTGAGACACAGCACAGGGACACATGGTGTGGGTGGGGGACAGGGGCACAAGCTGGGGCCCAGGGGGCTCACACAGCCACTGGGCTGTCCCCACAGCTGTCTCCATGATCAATGCTGTCCCCTACCCACAGACGCGCCGTGGTGTGGGCACTGCCAGCGGCTGGCTCCCGCCTTTGCCCAGGCAGCCACCGAGCTGAGGAACGAGTCCAGCCCAGCCCGGCTGGGCAAGGTGGATGCCACAGCACAGACAGCCCTGGCCACTGAGTTTGGCATCACCTCCTACCCCACGCTCAAGCTCTTCCGTGATGGCAACCGCACCCACCCCCTGGCGTACACGGGTAGGGCCGCAGCACCACGCAGTGTCCCTGGCACCCATCCAAGGGGACACTGCCATGGGGCTGGGGGGGGGCAGGGGCTGATGGTGGAGGGTGGCACTGTCCTTGTGGGGGTCACAGGGTGGTGATGGTGACAGGGGTGGCAGTGTGCTGGTGGTGACAATGGACAGGTGACAGTGTGATGTATGAGGTGATGATGGTGGGCACTGCCATGGTGCTGGCAGGTGGGTGGCTGAGGCTGGTGGCACAGGGAAGGGGGGCAGCATGGAGAGGGGTGTCAGGTGACATGGGGGCCCTGCTCTGTGTGCCAGGCCGCATGGACAGCCAGGGCATCGTGCGCTGGATGCAGCGCCGGGCCGGCCCCAGCGCCACGCTGCTGCAGGACACCGACACCATCGCTGCCTTCATCAACTCCAAGGACCTGGTGGTCCTTGGCTTCTTCAAGGTGGGCTGGGGTGGGTCGGGGCTGGACCAGGGCCGTGGCTGTGGCTGTGGCACTGACAGGTGGCTGTGCAGGACCTGAAGGGTGAGGCAGCCCAGGCGTTCTTCGAGGTGGCTGCTGAGATGGTGGACATGACGTTCGGTGTGGCAGAGGCAGCTGAGCTCTTCCAGGCATACAGGCTGTCAGCTGACACCGTCTGCCTGTTCAAGAAGGTGAGGGGGTGGCAGGGGAGTGGTGGGACCATCCTGGCCTCCCCTCAGCCCTCACAAGCCCCTGCCCTGGCAGTTTGATGAGAGACAGACAAACTTCCCCGTGGACCCGGAACGGGGGCTGGACACGGCCGAGCTCACCTGGCTGCTCCGCGTCCACAGCCTGCAGCTGGTGATGGAGTTCACCAACGAGGTACAGCCCGTCCCCAGCCCTGTCACTGCCCTGTGAGGGCCATGGCTGTCCTGGTCTCATCCTCCTCTTCCTCCCCCTCCCCAGACATCCAACGAGATCTTCAGTGCCAAGATTCCCCATCACATGCTGCTTTTCCTAAACAAATCCTCACCAGAGCAGCTGTTGTTGCAGGATGGCTTCAGGGCAGCTGCTGGTGGCTTCCGGGGTGAGGTGAGGTGGCCCTGTGACAGGGACATGGAGGGTGGCTTTGGGACTCCTCAGCCTCAGTGTCCCCTGTTCCCTGCCCAGGTGCTGTTTGTGGTGGTGGATGTGACCGGGCACGGCGCCGACGTCCTGCCCTTCTTTGGGATGAGCGCTGCCGATGCCCCCACCCTGCGCCTGGTCAGGATGGAGAACAACCGCAAGTACCAGATGGAGCAGGACAACTTCTCAGACTCGGCCATTCGCAGCTTCATCCAGGCGGTGCTGGACGGCAAGGTGAAGGTGAGGGTGCACATGGTGCCAGCCAGCACCCCCGGATGCGGCCCTGTGGTGAGACATGGGCTGTTGGCTCAGAAGCCTAAAGATATGTGGTGAACACCAGGGATCTGTTTGCTGATATTCCTGCTGCCAGTCTTGAGGATTTGGGTTTGTTATGGGCAAGGGGGCAAGAGACTGCTGCCATGGAGACACGCAGAGGTGGGATGGCAGCAGAGGGGAAGATGTGTTCCAAAAGGCAGCACAGGCACATATCCCTTCCCCAGCCCACAATGTGTCCCACAAGCCCCTGGCAGTGCTCAGCCCAGGCTGTGGCTGTCCTGTCCCCACAGCCTCACCTGCTGAGTGCAGAGCCCCCTGAGGACTGGGACACACGGCCTGTTAAAGTCCTAGTGGGGAAGACCTTTGAGCAAGTGGCATTCGATGAGACCAAGAACGTGTTTGTCAAGTTCTGTAAGTGCCAGCCAGGGTCACCCACGGCCCTCCCTGAGCTCTGCCACGGGGCTCAGCTCCTCGGTGACAGCCCCAGCCCTGTCACAGACCCTTGTGACACCCCACAGATGCACCGTGGTGCCCCCACTGCCAGGCCATGGCAGCTGCCTGGGAGGAGCTGGCCGAGCGCTACAAGGACCGCGAGGACATCGTCATCGCCGAGATGGACTCCACGGCCAACGAGCTGGAGAACATCACCATCCACGGGTACCCCACCCTGCACTACTTCCCTGCAGGCCCGGGCAGGAAGGTAGGTGTGGGCACTTGTGGGGTCACCACACAGCACCTGGGGGACGGTGGCACCCTCAGCACCCTCTGCTCCCCTGGTGCAGATGGTTGAGTATAAGGGCAGCCGAGATGTGGAGACCTTCTCCAAGTTCCTGGAAAACGGGGGGACGCTGCCCGAGGAGCCTCCGGTGAGTGAGGTTAGGGGACAGCTCCCTGCCCAGGGCTGTCCCCAGCCCCTGCTGGGCGAGGGGATGGATCCTGCAGGACGGGGACAGGGACAGGGTCAGGCAGGGAGGGTGTGTCCATCCATGCCTCACTGCTGCCTTCTCCAGGTGACCAAGACCCCTGGGAACAACACGGGCAAGGAGGACCCGAGTGTGCCACCGACAGATGAAACCCGGGATGAGTTGTGAGCCCTGTCCCACTCAGGCATGTGCTATAAACCACCTGGAATCAATGTGGGCTGTGGTCTGTGTCTCTGTCTCCATGTGCTGGGAGCACTCACCTCTCTTGGGGACACAGCAGTGCCTCTGTCCCCCTGGGGCAGCTGATCCTGGCAACCCTGCAATGGCAGCAGGTGGCCAAAGAGCTCTCCATGCTGGCCCTCGTGCTGCACTGGTGGGATTCAGGTGATGGGGGATCAGCTGGGGTCTCTCCTTCGTGACATATCAGACCCAGGGAAACCCCAGGAGCTGCTGTCACAGCCAAGGCAGGCAACATGGGGTTGTACAGGCACGTGAGCCAGGCTTGTAGCCTCTGGCAACTCCAGCACTGTCTCCTCCCTGCTGAGCCATTCCTTCAGGGGCAACATGTTGGTCCCCTGGGGCCAGGACATGCTCAGCCACCCTCCAGGGAGCTCAGAGCAGCCCCAGCCCTGCCCTGTGCCCAGATCCTTTGCCAGATCTGCCCCATCCTCCTCTATCCATCCCAGAGGCTGCTGGAGCCTGGGTCTGCTCCACGGGGAAGGAAAAAAAGCAGCAGGCAGTGGGATGTGGGGTTTTATTTCATTTTATCCAAGTACCTTTGAAAAGATCATTGTACAAGTCAGCACATGAGAATGCAGAAGGAAATGCTGGGGCTGCATGGCCGCTGTACATATTTACAGGGACCCCCCCAAAAAAAGGGGGAGACGGAAATCCCGGGCACACCAACAACCTCAGCAGACACACCACCATCAGAACTTCAGAGAACAAGGAGTAAAACCCCTCGTGACACTGTTCCCCGGGCTGGAAACATTTGCAGATTTTGCTGGACTTCACATAGTGTATTATCAAGTCCAGAAGGGTGTTTTGAAGGCACTCGGTGATGTACAACAGGCGGAGTCGATCCCGGCGTGGGGCCGTGGGCTCCTGGCAGCTCCACCACTGCTGGGGCTGGGGATGGCTCTGAGCAGGGCCAGTGCCACCACGGATCCCCTGGGCTCTGGGGACACCCCTGTTTCTGTGGGTGGGCAAGGGCTCTCTAAAGGAGCTGGCACAGAGCTGTGGCCCTGCTGGAGCAGCAGGGCCTGGGCTGGACAAAGGCAGGATGGGGGAGCACCAGCACAGCCCGAGCTTCCTTGGGGCTGAGTAAGCCCAGGAGGGTTCCCAGGGCTGTCTGCTGGCCCTGCATGAGCCACAAACCAGCACCAGCAATCCCCCTGGTGCAGTGCCCTGCTGCATCCCCTGAGACACAGAAGCTGACAAAAGATGCAGGACTCATAAAAAGACATATTTTGTCTTCAGATGTAATGTCTCATCAGTTCCTGCCCCATTCTCTCTCCTAAAGAGTGCCCTGCCCAGAGCTGGAGCTTGGCCCAGGGGTCTGGGCATGTCTGCACCAGGCACACAGGAGCCAGCCCTCTGCAGAATGGCAGCACCCTCCTGGGAAGCAATCCCTTCTCCACAGGACACAGGGGACACACAGGAGTGTGCAGGCTGTGGGATGCCAGCACCCAGCCTGCCACCCTGGCTCTGAGCTGGTCCTCACTCTGTGGGAAGCCCCCAGTCCCAACAGGCACTGACCCTTCTATCCCTTGGGGATTTACTTGCAAGGAAGCTCAGGAGGAGAAAAAAACACCCATCCTACCATGTCCAGCAGCTGAGCCTGCCACGGAGACCACAGATGACTCCTTCCCAATGGCTCCACGACCTTCACAGCCTCTTTGGAGCTGGTGGGGTGAGGGCAGCTCTACCCCCTGGCACTCCAGGGCCATCCATGCTGGGAAACCAGGGCAGGGCGCCGGGAAAGCTCGGAGCAGCCGGGGTCTGATGGATGGCTGTACACTTTGGGTGAGTTCTGCAGTACCTGTATGTTTTACATTTACATAAGAGCACTGTGACATTGGAAATATTTTCCTTTTATTACAATATATCAAAAATATGCAGCTTTAGTAAACAAGGTCATATTACACTTTCTAATGCACTGTACAATGCTACATTACACTTATATTCGGTATGGAGAGGGAGCCCAGGCTCCCACTGGCAGGTTTGTGGGGTGAAAGGGCATCCACTGGCATCCTGGAGCTTGCCCAGATCCGTGCTGGAAGGCAGAGCTGCCTCCCTCTGCCCTGGGCTCCGCCAGCGTCTGCCCCAGGCCTTCTCCTCCGGTCCCAGAGTCCTTCACAGTCCTGTCCTCACTGCCCTGGAGCCTAATCAATCTTCTCCACCTTCCCAATGATCTTCTCCTCGAAGATGGGCAGGATGGTGTCATCCTCCCGCACCTCCTCGAAGACCACACCACAGTCGAACTCGTCGCTCACTTTCTTAAAGTAATACCTGAAAAAAACCAGAAACGTGGAGGGGGGAGAGGGGAAAAAAAGCAGGTGAATGGTCATAGGGCAGCAAGATCCCCAAACCTGGGTTCAGCCCTTCCATGGCTCTGAGCTCATGGAGCACACGAAGCTACTACCCCAGACATGGAGGGAAAAGAGGCCAGACTCCTGCCCCTGCCCTCAGCAGTGGCCACAAAGTAGTCAGGATCCAGGACAGCATGGTCAGGAGCTCC
This sequence comes from Argya squamiceps, assembly GCA_037834095.1. NCBI lineage: Eukaryota > Metazoa > Chordata > Aves > Passeriformes > Leiothrichidae > Argya > Argya squamiceps. The sequence goes on from JBBMKD010000040.1 coordinate 2,801,193, forward strand.
AGCCCTGAATCCAAGCCCATTCACAGCTCTCCTAAAAGCAGTGGCTGAGGCACCTGTGTTGGTGCAGCATTTCTAGGCAGGCTTTCCCATGGCAGCTTTTACTTGGAAGCCGGAACTTGGAGAGCTTCACGCCCCATGTCTGACTGCTTTGAGACTCTGGAAGGACCCACCCTAACCCTAACCCTGTCCTCACCAAAGGGAACTTTGAGAGGAGCAAAACCAGCCCTGAATTTAGAGGATCCCCACAACATCACTGAGCACTGACTGCCCAGGAACCCGCAGGGCAGCTCAGCAGCTCCTGTTGGAGGTGCCAACCACGATACAGGACATTTCTGCTACAAAACCCACCCTCCCTCAGCCCTGCTAACCTGTCTCTTCACCAGCCAAGGCCATGCTGCCACATCCCCACCACAGCATGCCCTGGGGAAGCCCTCCTGACCCACCTCCACCAACCCTCCCCTTGGTGGGGGCAACGCCGCTGTGTCCTGGCAGTGGCATCTGCCAGGGGTCACCAGCAGTGGCATCTGCCAGGGGTCACCAGCAGTGGCATCTGCCGGGGTCACCAGCAGCTGCTGGCAGTCCCAGAGGTGGGGAGCAGCCCTTACCTGTAGTTCCCTTTCTTGGTCAGCAGCTCCTTGAACTGTCCCAGGGTGACCACACGGCCCTTGACCAGGGTGCGGTAGGGGATGGGCTCCCCGCAGAAGTAATAGGCCACCACGATGTTCTCACAGGGCTGGGATGTGCCACTGCCCGGCCTCTTCTGGGCCTTCAACCTGCTGGGCACAGACAAGGGACTTGCTCAGTGCCAGCCCAGGGCTCACAACCATCGTGCTGGGTACCTGGCAGGGCTCAGGGCTGAGAGAGGAGCAGGTGAGGGCACCCCAGATGGCTGGTGGAAGTGCAGGGTAGTACCTGAACAACACCTGCTCCCACCAGCAGCGCTCCTGGCACTCAGACACACACCAAGGTTGGTCAAGGAGCACTTGGAAAGGCTGAACGAGGCCAGGACACAGCTACAAGGAGGGTGCAGGTTCTAACTCAGCCCCTCTGTGCTGTCTCCAGGCTTTGAGAGGGCACGGCCCTCCTCACAGCATGGTTTGGAGAGCCACTGGCAGAGCACCCCAGGCCAAGGCAGCAGAGCCAGGTCACCATCATCACCATCACCATCTCACCATGCTGCTGGTGCACTGCAGCACACAGGGCTGGAGCACCACCTCACAGGGCATGATCATGGCATTATTGCCACCATGTCCAGAACAGCCCAGCACGACTTTCCAGTGGCCCACATCTGCAGGCAGGGTTTTCCTGCACCCCACAGCTCCCCTGGGCACCTCTCCCAGAGTATGTGGAGCTCTGAGGGGATGGAGCTCCCAGCATGGCATGTCCTGGAGCCTCTGGTGCCTGCCCTGTCCATGCAGGGTGCCAAGGCAGCTGCCTTCTCCAAAACCTCAGTGACTTTCCTGTGTTTTCCCAGCTCTCAGAATATTGGTCTGGTCTTTGCTTCTAGCCCACACACCAGGTTCAGCTATGTGGTGCCATCATTAGATTGAAACTGTCAGCCCAGCCCTCACCCCATTTTCAGGGGCAGACAAAAGCAACAATAATTCAGCTCAGGGTACTTTGCTCTTCTGCAGAGCCTTTCATCTGGGGTGCTGAAAATGCTGCACAAACATTGGAGCAGCCTACACAAATTGGTACCTTGGCATGTGTGGTCTGAGCCAGAGGCAGCCTTCCCTTTCAAAGTCACATAAAACACATTTGGCAGCTTTAAAAAAAATTATTTTAAAAGCACACTGGATAAAAAAAGATGATTTTGTATTTACATGACTGGAAAGTTGCTGTAAAAACCTTAGAATCTGCCAAGCACATGAGGTAATCGCAGTTTTGGAAATGACTCTGACCTTAACCTTTAAACAGTGGCTGGCGGGCAGAGCACCTTTTCATGGTGTGCCCACATAAACACTGGCACTGCAAACCAACACCAGACCCAGCCTTTCCACCTCTTCCTACAGGCAGAAGAGGTCTAAAGTTCAGCTGAACAATCTTCCGGGTGCCTGTTCTGCCTGGGAGACCTTTGGAGAAGATGCAGCACTCTGAGAGACAGGGGTCTGCTCCTGGTGCCAGCAGAGCTCTCGGAGCCTCTCCCATCCCTGTATCAAAATACAGGATGCCCTTTAGCTAGAGAAACATTAAGGAATTGAGTCATCCTTGGAAAAAAAAATATGAGGCATTTAAAGGAAAAATGGGTCATAAATTCAGGCAAATTCTGTGAATCCTGTGAGCCAGAAGTTAATTGAAGGGGTTTGGAAAACCTCAAAGTCCCTAAGCTTCTCTTAATCCTGCTAGAGACAAGTCATGACTAAGAGAGGGCTGCTGGGTGCCTGGGGACCTGGGGACACGGTGACGAGCCTGGCACGGGAGCAGAGCTGCTTCCTCAGGGCTGCTGTTCTCCTTTGCCTGGGGAGATGGAGAGGACAGAACATCCCTGAGCTCTGCTGTGGCAGGAGCAAGAGGGGGAACTGTGCCAGTGGCTGGGAGTGTCCTTCCTCCTGCTGTGCACTTCACACCTGAAAGGCCATTCCTGTACTCAGCCTGGCTCCAGCAAGACGTGCCCTGAAAATGGTGCCTGAACTGATGCCCAAAAATGATCTTGACAGGCAAAGAGGGGAGACTGACTGGCCTTTAGTTCCCTAAGCCTTCCTTTTTTCCCTTTTTGAAAACAGGGGCTATGGTTTCCCTTTTCCAGTCATTGGGAACTTGTCCAGACTGCCATGACTTCTCAAATATGATGGATAGTGGCTGAGACACTTCATCCAGCAGTGCCCTGAGGCCCTGTGGATGGATTCCATCAGGTCCCATGGACTTGTGCACCTTCAGGCTCTTCAGATGGTTTTAAAACTCAACTTCTTCTACTGTGGGTGGTTCTTTTTTCTCCCAGTCCCTGCCTTTGTCTGTGGCTCGGGTGCTGTGGTTGGAGCACTCACTGGTGAAGACCAAAGCAAAAAAGCCACCGAGTACCTCAGCCTCCTGCATGCCCCAGGTAACCAGGTCTCCCATTTCCTCCCAGGCAGGGCCCACATTTTCCCCAGTCTTCCTTTTATCACCAATGTACCAAGAGAAGACTTTCCTGTTGCTTTAATTCTATCAGCAGAACTCACACACCCTCCCAAACTGCAGCCATAGATCTCTAGCAGGCTGAAGCAGAGCTGATGAATATGGAATCACTAAAAATGTAATTTTCCAAGAGCTCCTCTCAGGAGAATGAAACAACACAACAGTCTCCACTTTCGTCATTGCCAAGAGATCTCCTGAGACCTTGGCTTGCACATAAAGGCCATCAGACCGACTCTGAGCCCTGCCTCATTAAATCTGCCACCTGCACCCATCTCCTGGGTGTCACTGTGACCCAGAAATACTGCCAGGCACCACACCCTGCCCCTGCTGACATCACCTCCCATTGCTGTGTTTGTCACAAGCACAAAACACCATCCAGCAGGGAAACAGCAGCACTCATCCCCCTGACTGCATCTACCTCCCAGTCCTGACCCACTGCTGAGCATCCCACCAGGCTGGGACAGGGAACCCAAGCCTGGTTTGCAGCACCAATCCAGCCTTGCTGTGATGCAGAGGTGTCCAGTTTGCTCCAACTCAACCCTGGGGCTGGAGAGCTTTGGAAAGCCCAAAATGCACCCAGCAGATGTTACCTCAGTGGGGGTGTCCCAGCCACCAGCTCTGCTCCTCTTCCAATCTTGGGCCAACACAAATAATTCCAAAGTGATCTCTAGCTAAATGCTCTCCCTGCTTGCAAAAATCCATTCTCTGAGGAGCTGGTGTTAATTACTTCAATCCAGCTGTGAAATATGAGACTGAGCTACAGGAAATGGCTCAAAACTTGTCTGTCCATGGAAAAACCTGATGGTCACTGGGACACCAATGCTGGGCACTGGTGTGCTGCTGGATCTGCAGTCATTAGTACTGGATGGGCAATCCTGAACTGCTTGCCAGCAGCAGCCAGGTCACTATCTCAGAGATCAGGGCCATTCCAAATGCTGTGAGATAGGGAGAGAAATGCTTGTTCTGGAAGAATGTTCACAATTCCCAGCACAGTCACTGCAGGTGCCTCATTGATTTACAGTGGGGCAGTGCTGTGGTGGGAGCAGGGCTGCTGGCTGTGGGCAGTTTGGTGGGGAAGGCCACTGCTGGGAGGGCTGTGCCAGAGGGGAGTGGCTGGAGAGCTGGATAACTGTGCTGGGAGGGCCAGTCTGGCTGTGGAAAGCTGGCACAGTGTGCTCTCCACCCACAGCCAGCTCAACTGGAGCCTCAAGGACACCTCTGGGCTCACCTCCACCTCTCTGTGCTTCCCCAAGGCTATTGACAAACCTGGGACACTGGCTCAAATTTCCCAGAGCTCTTCAAAGCTCCTGACTGAAATAAATGGTGTTTTCATGGGAACTCCTCTCTATTTCAACTTTGTTCTCATTGAGCTGTGGGATCTATTTCCAGGCAGGCTTCTGGGCTAACCAGAGCAGGAGCTTTCTAAAAACTGCCAGCTCAGGTGTGCTTCAGCTGTAGCACCCACTCCTACCAAAATCCAGCAGAGAGATTCCAACATCCAGAAATCTTTGGCTCCCTGGGGACCACTGCATCCATTTTTGCCTGCTACTGGACACAGACACATCTACTTTTCATAAGCAGTTCCCCACTGGTGAATGTCTCTCTGGTTTCCAGGCATGGAGCAGGGCTGGGGGATCCCTGCATCACTGGGAGAAGAGGCAGAGCTCACAGAGAGGCAGTGGAAGCAGAGCAGCCCAGCACTGGGACTGCTCAGCCCATCCTGCTGCTGGCATGCCTGGCATTTACCACACACCATGGGCTTCCTCTGTAAGCCACTCTTAAAATACAAGCCAAATTATTCAGAATATTAATTGCATAGCCCAGGCTGCTGTTTTCAAAGTGTGTACAGACATTTCTGGGGAAGGTGCATGAATTTAGTACAACTATAAATGACTCCACTAATAAACCCTATCCAATTACACACGCCAAAAGGTAGATCACACAAACTTGGCTTAACCTGGCTTGGGAAAGCCCTCTAATTACCTGGCTTTCAATCAGTGCTCTGACATGAATACACAGAAATCTGCTACGTGGTCACTGCAAGCGAAAATAACTGCAGCCTGTCAATTAAGAGCTTCTTTTCTAAATTACATTTGTGTTTCAACGAGTCAGACCACAAAGTGTCAAGTTTTCAGAGGACAGCTGGAGAGCTGTGAAAGGTTTTTAATGGACAAAGTGCTTTTAGCTGTTAACAGTAATTATCTAGAACTTCCAAAACGCTTTTCACCAGAGAGCTCCATGTGCCTTGCAAATGATGTCCCCTGAAAGATAACACAGAGCAGGAAAATGAGCTCTGCAACAGCCATTAAGCTGAGTCACAGAAAGATGCAGTGACTTGGATATGGCCATGCGGAGTCAGGGCTGATGCAGGAGGGCTCCAGCACAGAGCTCTTGTCCAGAGGCCACCAGCGGCATTTGCTGGATGCTTGTGCAAGATGGAGATAAAGAGCAAAGGCAGATTTGTCTTCTGCACTTAATTCTGCTGCATCCTGATGAATTCTGCTCCTGCACCAAGCTCTGAAGTCGTTGTGTGGCTGTGAATTAGTGGAGAGCCAGCAAGCACCAGGGGAGAGCTCTCCCAGCCATGCCTTTTCTAGACGTGCTCCCTCTGCCCAGCCCCTTCCCACCCTGCCAGGAGCATTTCCAGCCTCTCTGCCCACAGATCACAAGCCCACTGCCTCAAGGTGGCTTTTGGCATTTGCACCACCATGTCAGAGGGACTGAGGCAGATTTCTGACCTCTCTGCACGCTGCAGACCAGAGCAGAGGACATGGCCATCCCTCAGAGCAGTCTCTCCCATCCCTCCCACACACAATCAGACCTTATCATCATACCTTTGCTTAAGTGGGAGTTTCCCAGCCCTTTTTTCCTCCTCTTCCAACCTCCTGCGAGCTTCCTCCAGCTGGGTGAGAGGGTTGGGGGCTGGGTTGGGTGGCATGGTGGGATCCTGGATGAAGGGGTGGGAAGGCTGGACGACGTTCCGGAGCTGGGCGCTGACCCAGGGGTGCACCGTCACCGGCCGCTCGATGGACAGGGGCCGCACCAGGTCGTGGGGCAGCTGCTTCTTAGCACCTGAAGAGCTGCACACAAACACAAAGGTTTCACATGGAGCACTGAGATGCTCTGCACAGGCACACAGGCATTCCCAGATGCATGTGCTGCTGGTCACAGGCACCACTGGGAAGCTCCTTTTAAGGAAGAAGGGATGCAATATCAAAATCTAAAGAAGATTTCGAGAAAGTCCTGAGACATCAGGGTGAGTAGCCCAACCCTGAAACAAACCCCACCGATAAGTGAGGGCTTCCATCAATCCCATACATAAAAATAAGCTCAGGAAAATGCAGCTGGATCTTTTGTGGCATTCTCCCACAGGATGCCCTCCCCTGCCTACCATGTGCCACGTTATCCACTTTGGAACCACAGCAGCAATTTCTAAGATTCCCCCAGGGCTGCAATCTCCTGCCATGGCCATGAGTTATCCTTCAGAAACAACAGCCCTCATAGCCCCTGAGTAATCCTCAGTCTCCTAAGGGTCCAAACCCTTGTGTGGTGGATTCTTGCCTTCCCAAGATGTCTGGGAGGAAGGCAGCCTGCTGACACATCTCCCTCGTGCGGGGGATGCAAGACAGGAGTGTGGTGATCCCTCACTCTGCCAGCCCTTACCCATGGTTTGTTTTCTTATGCCTGCTGATCTCCTTCTCTCCTTCTATGATCCACTGAAGGATCTTCTGGTTTTTCTCCACGTCTTCAGGAGATCCTGGCATCTCATAGTTGGCACCATCACTTTTCCCTGAATCGGTCTTCTTAACATTCCTTTTTGAGGGCAGACTTGCTTTCCCACTGCAAGAACAAAGCTTGGGACATTAGTGCTTTGCTTATGCCAACAACCAGAGGGGCAGAGCATGGACAGATCTATCCCAGACATTTTCCACAGCTCCCTGCTCTACCAAAGCTCAAACCACATGTGCCACAGCTCAGGCTAAGAGTAAGACTACCTAGACCTGGGCACAGCAGCTTCTCTGCCCAACAACCTGTGGGGAGAGGGAGGTTCTCCTCAGGCCAAATGAGCCACAGCAAGATCTTCTGCCATGAGAAGGGTTGTGTTAAATCCTCAGCTCTTTGCTCAGAGTAGGAGATTATCCATTGTCTGTCTCTCCATGCCTGACCACTGCTTGAAACCTGGGTCCTTTCCATCACCCTCAGATTCACTGATACCCCAAACTCTGACTTGCCATACCCAGAGTTTGCTTCTCACCCTCAGCTGAATGAGGCTTCACCTCATGGTGGAAGATCACATCCTAGCAGGGTGGGCTGCCTCCCAGGAGGACGCCAAACCACCTCAACCACCACAGCCAGAGGGATACCAGGCAGTAGCCAACACTGGCTACACCTGTGGCTGCAGCAAAGGCTCCTGCAGGAACGCCATGGCACACATGGCCATGTGCCCAGCCCAGCAGCCCCATGCTCAGGAGGCCATGCAGAATCCTCCCGTGCTGGCCTGTCATTCCATGAGACTCTCACTGCCCTCATCATCAACCTGCTTTACTGCACAGGACCTTGCTCCTGCATGTTCACTAACACACAGAGGAAAAACAACCTGAACACCACAGAGAAACAGCAGCCCCCTGGACAGCTTTGCTGATTTCTTTGGAAAAAGCCTGGAGAGGAATTGCTGCAGATGTACAAAGGTAGGGCAAACTGGTAACTTCTCCTCTGCTTCTCCCAACATGAAGATTACTGGGTATCACATGCAACTCTGCAGCATCAGGTTCAGTGCAAACAAAATAATGCTGTTTTCTGCAGGTTGTCACTGACCCACAGACACAGTCCTGGGGGGCTGGGGGAACAGCACCCCAGCTGGGTTCAGCAAAGAGTCAGAGAAGCCACCACAAGAGACTGCTGGCTGCCAAACAAGACCATTTGGATGCAAACCCTTGTCTTGTGAAGCTTCTGATTCAGGGACTGCCAGGAGCTGGGAGTTTGTGCCAGAGGAAGGACAGCTCTGAGTGTGTCCTTTAAAAATCTCATTAAATATATGCTGTAGCTGCTGCTAGAAGGAAACATCCCAAAGCCTCAGCCCTGGGGAGCCAGACACACTCAGGGTGAGCACAGCTTTCCCCTGTGGCTGCTCCATCCCCATCCCTCACCGTGGTCAGCCCTGAGCTGCATCCCCACCTCTGCAGTCACCCAGTAACAGGATCAGCAAAACCTGCCACAGAAATGGAGCTTCCCCCTCTCCCTGCAACATGGAAGGGATGGAGGAATTCAAATGGCCAAGGAAAGATGGTCAACAGCCTGTAATGCAGCAGAGAACATCCCCTTGGGACTGGCTGCAAGGGCAGCACTGCAGTGTCCACTCTTTGTAAGGAAGTGAAAGAAGCCCCTCTGGTGAACAGGTTCAGCCTTGCAACAAATAAGGTGGGGATTTTTGCCCTCTCATAAACACCTTCAGAGACTTGTTTCTATTTCCCAGACATCAAGACACAGCCCCAACAACTCCTGGTGCATGGAGAAGTAGACCAGCACTTGCATTTTCTAAGCATCTCCACTGCTTTAAGGAGCAGAAAATCTATTTTAAAACCAAGGCAAATAAAAATCCTGGTTAGAGGGTGTCTATCAGCACCAGATCACAGAGGTAAAAAGGGCTCTATAAAGGTTATCAGGGCATATCCATTTCTGAAGGGGAAAGGCCTCAAACAACGTCCCAGATAAGCTCTCACCACAAAAGGCTCAACTGCTGTTTCCCTGACATGCTACAGCCTGTTTATGGAAAGAGCTTCCTAGAGAAGGCAAGGCTTTGGGAAGCCCATTGGGTGTTCCTTGACTCACCTGTAGCCTAAAGAGTCCATGGGGACAGGGGCCATGCCCAAGTTTTCACTGTAGTTCCGTGACTTTGTTGCATAGTTATGTGAATCTACATTCCAGGCGAAGCTGTTCTGCACTCGCTGCGTGGCCTCAGCCTCGATCTGCTCTTTTGGTTTCATCATGCTGTGGTGATGGATGTGGTGGTAGATGTGTTTATGGTGATATAAGTTAGCTGCATCCAGTTTCATTCCTGATTTTATGGCATGCTTGCCGTGCCCTGGAGGAATTGTTCCCAGTGTCCCTGGCAGCTTCCCTAAGTGGCCGCTCTCCGGGGACCGTGGCTTAGGAGAGTGACGGCCAGGCCCTGGAGATTGGCAGCCTGGAGTTTTCATCACACGCTGCACGTGCTCGTCCAGGATGCTCTCAGGGTTCTCTTCATGGGCATCTCTCAGCTGCATCCCAGCACAGCCCATCTCAGCATAACGAGGAGCAAAGTGGTGGAAGGCTTGGGCGGAAGGCATCTTGTGGCTCATGACCGAGGGACCAGAAGAGATATCTGCATCCTCACCTTCTTCTTCCTGCAAGAAACACAGAGACAATCAGAGAATGACAGTGGAGTGGTGGAAGGGGTCCCTAGTCCCACCTTCTGCTTGCAGCAGGGCTGGTTTAGTCTTTAGACCAACCTTTAGGTCAGGCCTGGTTTACTCCAGTCAGATCCTGAAAACCTTTAAGATGATGGAGATCCACTGTTGCGGTGCATGATTGAGGTTTTCAAAGTTGTATATGTATTTTATTTATTTTGTATGTTCCTTTGAGCCCCTTCCAAAACCTTCACCTATTCCCAAACCCACATGGTATCTCCCAGAGTGGAGCCCCTTGTCAGTCACCCTGACTGACTTGAGGGGAGATCATCTCCCATTTGACCAGGTGCTCAAACACCCACCTTTCAATTGTTGTGTTAAGTGCCCCTGTCCTGGACCACCCACCCCGCCTTCCCCACTGGCCCGAATTTTCCTCCTGGCCCAGGCTGTGCCCTTGGGTACAAAAAGGAGATGGACAGGCCAGACCTTGCTTTTTGCACGTGGAGCTGCACTGAGTAAACACCTTCCAAAACCCACGGCTTAGCCTGCTCTTGATTTCCAATCCTTAATCACACTCAGCCAGCAGGACTGAGGAACTCACAAACTATTTCAGTTGGTCTGGGGTCTACTGCTTAGCAGCCCCCACGTGAGAAACCAACCACAATCCACCACCCCTCTGGAGACCTGTCCCAGACTGACAGGAAATTCCTAATGCTCAAGCCAAGCCTGTACAGTCTGGGTGTCACTGAGCAGAGCAGCTCAGGTCTCTGTATCTGCTCCTTGAGCCACCATTAGCAATGTTCTCCACACAGCACCCAAGGAGCTCTGCCAGGCAGCCCACACATCACAGCCAGGCTTACAAACAGAGCTGACAAGCCTAACAACTCAACTGGAGGAGGCACAGCCTTACTCCAAGTCCCTTGAAGGTGGTTCTGCAACAACAACCAGCAGCAGAAACATAACTTACCACAGTGTACCTTCAGCTTCCTACATGCCTTTGGGTAAAGCACTGCTTCAAAGCCCATCAGATAAAGCCCAGAGCTACAGGATATGCAGCAAATCAGTTCTGAGTCAGGTGAGACCAGGGGGGTTTTCTCACCCAAATGACTATTTCACAAGGCAAAGCCAAGAGAAGGCTTGTAACAGGAGGGAGCAAGTGAAGGTCGGCAGCTGCACGAATGGTTTTGGAAATCAAACATTGATTTCTCCCGGGCATGCTAAGGCTGGAGTGAAACACTTCGTGCAGATAAAGAAATGGGTTGGAACTAACTGCTTGTTCTTGCAGTTCACACTGGTCTAGGACATGCTGTTAGTGACTCTTAAGTCCTTGCCAGGAAGAATTAAACTCCTCCATGCTGACAGCCACATTTTGATGCTGACGAACTACTTTACGCTCCAACATAAACTCAGGTATTTATGAAGTTTCTTTATTGGAAGTCAGGATTCCTATTTGTTTTAATTACATAAGCAGGATTCCAGTGAGTCCTTTAATCCTGCTCTTTTCCTCCTTTGGCACAGTGAAGAAATCAGTTGCAGCACAGGGCATCTCTGCCCTGCCAGATAAATGCATCTACGGGAAAACACTGACTCCCATCAGCTTTGCCTGTCAGATGCCATCATCCATCACTTGCTAACCAGCTTCAAAGTCTCAGCTGCCAACCACACAGCAAGAAAGTAAATAACAGACTTCCTCTCAGTGTCACACCTGGGGGTTCAGGCCTGAAGCAGGGACAATGCCAGGCTTTCAAAGTGCCAAAGGTGTGGGAGCTGTAAGCCTGAGGCTATGACATGATACTGGTGTGTGGAGGGGACACAACACTTTCTAACAGATCACTCTGAAGAGCTTCAGAGGCACCTTTCATCTACAGCCATGTGCCACAACTGGCCAGCCACCAGCCCTGGGCACCGAGCTCAGGGACAAGGCATGGTGAGGGATGTGCTGACTGCATCCTTGCCACTGAGGAGAGCATTTATTAGCAGTTTGTGATACCAATGATACCCTGAGCACCTGGGAGGCTTTAGGAGCTGGTACCTCCCAGGTTTAAACACCAACTGATGTGCAAGGCAGGATCTGACCCTGGCACAGATCCCTGAGGAATGGCAGCATGCTCTTTCTGCTCAGCCCAGAACTCTGGCAGTGCTGCCACACCTGAGCAGGGTGGCATGAGAGTGAGCACCTAGGCTGGTCCACTCAATGGGATTTGGGAAATCCTCTGGCTGCCTAGAACTCCATTTTGCAGCTAATGTGGACTTTTGCTTCAAGACTGAGATCAGGATGGGCTAAGGGGAGAAAAGGCTCTCTCAGTTCATGTTGGCTCAGCTCATGTGTCACAGAGCAGATCTGGACCCCAAGCAGGACCACAGGCAGGAGCAGTTGCTCCTGGGGTGGGTCTATGGGGACCTGCCTTACCACCCCCAGCACTGGCCTCAGCCTCACTTCAAGTAGGAACACCCCAACACTGAGACAACAACAGTGAATTGGGGTGCTTATCCCAAGCTGTTGTCTTTCCTTGAGCAGGGCAAAGGTTTGAGTCAAGGTTGCAGGAACCAATTCTGATTAATCTTTTCACTGTGCTCAGTCTGCAGTGAAAAAACAACAGATGTGGTGTGGGCTCTGGAGCTGTGTTTTGGGACCTCACTGTGGTGAGCTGGGCAAGGCCTGGCAATGAGCTGGGCAAAGCTTGGTGGAGATCTGGGAAAGGCCTGGAAATGAGCCTGGTGGAGATCTGGGCATAGCTTGACAGTGATCTGGGAAAGACCTGGCACTGGTCAAAGCTTGGCAGTGAGCTGGGCAAGGCCTGGCAAGAAGCTGGGAAGATTTTGGCAGGGAGCTGGGCACAGCCTGGCAGTGCCGGGCAGTGACACTGGCACAGCCTGGCAGTGATCTGGGCGGGCAGGTAACACTTTGGGCGGGCAGGTGACACTGTAGGTGGGCAGGTGACACTCTGGGCGGGCAGGTGACACTCTGGGCGGGCAGGCAGCCCCGCTGCCATCACCACTAGATGGTGCTTTGTTGACATAATATTGTCTGAAAGCTCTTCCTCCAGCTCCCACAGGCAGCAGCAGCCAGAGATGCAGCTCCAACTTTGCTGACTGCTGAGCTATTTTTACTCCCCAGCAAGGCTGGGGGTGCCCTTCCCTTTGAATTAGGAGCTGAGAGCTGCACTGATGAGCCACAGGCAGGCGATACCTCGCTGGAAATCTCCTCCTCTGCCTCCCCCCAGTCCCACCCATCAGGCTGCTGCTGGTTGGGAAGGGAAAAGAGCTCTGCTAAGCACGAGAGCCTCTTCGATCATCATGCAAATGATTTCCCTCTCTAGTCAGGCAATGTTTCATATTCAAATACTGAGAATCTCAGCGGTGGCTTTGCTTCTCCCTGTCTTATTTTCCATTTGCTCTGTTCAGAGTGATCTGTATGATCCAGTAGTGATCTCTGTGAGAGCAGATTCCATGCGTGGACATGAGGCTGAAGTGTCTCAAAAACTAATATGGGAACATGCACATGCTCTAATCCTCTGCCACGTTTCTCAGAATAATTAATGAATTCAGCATTTGCTTTTTTGTAAAGCAGAAACCTGACAGTCTTTTCAGTAAAAGGCATTTGGCTTCAAATCAGATGCCTCCCCTCGATGTTACTGCATGATGTGGCTTTGAAAGGGAACATGCAGGCTGCTCGTTAGGGGGGAGAAAAATTCTTTTCCCCTGGTTTTTGCAAAATATTTCCAGCTTCTCTGTTAGACTGGTAACTGCCCAGCGTGACTAACGCTCCTGGTTTTCCCTGTGCTGCTGTGCAGTGAGCCATGCAGACCTGGGAAGAGGTTACCCTGCAGTCCTGGTGTTCAGGTCACAGAAAAAAGCCCTGTGATCTATCAGGATTCCAGTTCTCCCTCTTGCTGATACCAGCAGCTCCTGCACCTTAAGTGCTGACCTAAAAAAGCTACAATTGCTTACTCTGAGTTTTTCCTGAATGGCTAATGCCAGATGCCAGCCAGTCAATGAAATACATTCTGGAGACAGCAAAGAGGTTTAATATATAGCATTAGTGGGAGTCCTGGGCTTAAAAATAGATTAAGTCACACAAAAATGTGTTTAAACAGACTTAAATATATTCTCTGGCACATAGGTATTTGCTGATTTTATGGTATTGCTACTGGCAGCTTCTTCAAGGAGGCAGAGGGCTGGGATAATGTAATTTAGTATAGGGGGGCTGCAATGGAGCCGTGGGAGGAGGAAGAGAAGTGTTCTAGGACTGTGTTAGCAGAAAATGCTGCTGATTACACTGCCTTGAAAGCAACAGTCACCAGACAGGAGAACAGTGCAATTCCAGAAGAACAGGAATCTAATCCCAAAATAGCACCTGGCTGGCCTTTTCTGGCTGGATGCAGGGGTGTAGGGAGTTTGCTGGAAAACACCTGGAGCTGGATGGGACCTTACAAATCCTTTTGCCCTCCTCTGTTCTCTGCATTTGAAATGCAGATGCAGTTTAAAGCCAGCACTACAACCTACAGCTTTTTCCTGTTTAAAGAGCTACTTGATGAGCATTTTAAAATACTCCAACAGGGCTGAAGGTTCTTTCCTGGAGCTCCAGAGGCTCAACCTCCCTGAAAGCACAGAGCCAGCTGAGCCAGGCATCAACACCTCTGCTTTAAGAGAGGGCTGCAGGTTATGGAGCCCAAAGCCTCCACCTCAGGGCCATGACAGCTAGTAACTGCAGAACCCCAAAACTTTGGCACACAGGACTGTAGCTACACTGAACTGGTGATGTCCAGTAACACCATGGTGTCCTCTGGGATCTCTCTATCCCCACCACAGGATGTGCAGGTACCCATGAGATGCAGTTTCTCAGAAGAAAAGCTATGCTGTGAACACTGCTGAACAGGGGTCTCACACAGGTAATACCAGATGACCAGGACCTTGCTCTCTCCCTCTTGGAGCTTGCTGTGGAGCTAAAGGCCTTGCACATTTCCCATGGTTGATCTAAGAAATCCTCAGGCTCTGGGGCTCACAGCACTCAGTGCCACTGGTCAGGTATCCCAGTGGAGTCTGTGTGTTTATCTGCCCAGGAGAGTTTTTCAAAGCCACACTTGACCACCTCCAAAATCTCTAGAGTGTGCTAGGCACTGATGGGCAGAACCCTTTTGGTTGTGGTGGAAATGGCCTGAGAGCAGACACAAACACCTCCATCTGGTTACTGTTTGAGGGGGAAACAGGGATCACACAAAACCTCCTAAGGGAAGGTGAACCCCTCTTACACAGTCCCCAGGGATTGCTCACAAACTCAGGAGAGCCAGGGTACCAAAGGTGATGGAGAACATCCACAAGCCCTGAGTGATGGGAGAAGTGGGCACTGCTGTGCCATGGTTGATACCTTACACAGCGAGGGAGCACTGGAACTCACAGAGCCCCGCAAGGATGGGGGAACAGCACTGTGGAAACTACAGGAGCCTCCAGGAGCCCTGTGTCTGTGATGACCACGACACTGGAGCAGGGAACTGGCCACCCCAGGTGCTTCCACAGCAGCTGAAAGCTCCCTGTGGTACAGGGTAGGCAGTGCCAGGCTGGCAGGGGAGATGAGAAGGGCACTGACCGCTCGAACGCGTTTCAGGCGCTCCTCTAACTTCTCCTCTGCTTCACGTTCCTTCTGTACTTCCTCCAAACGGTTGATCAGCTCTGCAGCAAACTTCTCTGGCTCCACGTGGATGTCCTTTGGCATTCGGTAGGTACGCTGCAGGGAGAACAGAGCATGGCTTAGCAAGGAATGAATGAAAAATCCCACGTTTCTCTGGGAGCCTTTGATAACTGGAAATGCCGGCCGTCCCGGTGGGAGCTGGGGGAGGACAGGCTGGCAGGCTCTCAGGACCTGGGGGCTGGAAGCTGAGCCACCACCTCCACTGAGGTGAGTTCCTCAGCTGGCACACACAGCTTCACACACCACCCCATCTAAAGGGAAGGTTTGCTGGAGCTGCAGTCCAAAAAGCTCTTTCAGGCACCAAATTTCACTCAGCGATGCAAGTGCTTGCTTTTCTCCCAATGGACAACAGGTCAACAGGAATATCCTGGTCTCAAAGGGTGGCAAAAGGATGCACACACCTTTCAACCTCTCAAACCTTTTTATAGCAGTGATGCTTTCAGTTTGGTAGAAGGGAGGACTCTGGTGCACACTTACTCAGCTTATCCCAGGGGGATCAGCGTGTGCCAGTCAAGCTCTGCAAATCTAGCCCACAGCCCAAGGTCCCAATTCCCACAAAGCATCCTCTCTTGCTGGAGGATCCTACAGGACTGCATCTCAGCTTTTCAGAGCTGTGCAATGATTCCCTGCTTGCCTTATCAATACAGCACTCTTACAAGCACAGAGGTGCTATTTTCCTGCCTGTTCTAGGTGAATAAATTAATATTTATGGCAGTTCAAGAGCATTCTTGATTCCTTATGCTGAGTTACTTCGTCCCTAAATTCCTGGCTTCTGGGATAAGAAGTTTGTGTAGTCAAGTATGAAGCTATCAGCTGCTGCATTTCCCCCCTCATTTTTATCCTTTCTCTGTTATTTTTTCTTTAATAGTAGAAAAAGTAAAATGACGCAGCAGAGATAAAAATTTAATTTGGAGGAAAAATGGTTGGAAATTCAACAGCACAGAACTCTGCATTCAAATATTTCAATACTAACATGAGAGAAGTACACACTCTATAGGACTAGAGACAAAATTAAATGTGAAGATGTGAGATAATTCATAGCAAAAGAACAAATGCAGCATCAGAAGCAGACACTGAGCTTGAAAACTTTAAAGGAGGATGAGAGACCACCCGAATTTATCCCAGGCCAGCCAGAAGATCAAAGCAGAACACTAAAATGCTGCTTTGCCTAAAAACCTGACAAAAGTATGCAAATCTCATTGGCTTTTCTGTCTCTGCCAGCTGGAAGGCAGGGAAGAAAACCAGAGGCAGTAAGAACCCACTGATGGCACCGAGGAGCTGAAGACTCTTTCATTACACCCCAGTTGGGTTGCAGAGGTCCCAGTTAAAGCACTGCTTGTTTTGTTTGCCAAGAAGGGAGGGTCTTCCTGAGCCTGCCAGCAAAACTCAATCCCAGTGACCCATCTGAGCTGGGAACAGCCCCAGCCAACTATTCCCTTCACCCTTGCAGCCACTGGAGAGGGCACCACATGTGGGAGGCAATGTCATCATCCTGGGATGACATCTTTAGTGCCACCAGGACCTCCAGCCCTGCAAACCTGTATCACAAAAAGCTAAACTGCAAAAAAAGATTTTTATCAACAAAAACTATGTTCAGCCTTGAAATGTTGGCAGAGGGGCCAAAGTAGCATGTTTCACCTCTGTGTAGTCCAGAAATGGGCTCCAACACGTGCTCCAGTGTGGGGGAAGATGTGGCAGAGCTGGTTCCTGCTCTGTTACTCCCTGAGGAGCTTCTCAGGATGCCTCCCTGTTCCCACATAGCCCTGGGAAGCACTTCTGGCTAAGGGATCCTGCTTCCTTCAGAAACCCCAACCCCATGACCACCACCACCATCCTTCCTTCCTCATGGATTCCCAAGGATGGGATTCTCCCCTCTGCCTGACAAGTCCCAACCTGCTGGGTGACATATTCCCTCTCTCTGCCACCTCAGGATGCCATCTCTCTCTCCCTGTGGTTGTTTATAGATGGCAGCACCAAGCCCTGCTCCATTAGACACTCAATCAGCCTAAGACAGCTCAGAGCTCAGCACTTACAGTCTTGGTGCAGCTACCACAGAAAAGCACAACAGAGAAAGAATTACCCTTTGTTTTCCTAGCCTTTGATGCAGGGCAGCATCCCAAACCAAAGTCTCTCCTGAACCTGTGGTAGCAGTGGGCACAAAGGCTGAAGTTTGCTAACCTGAGTGTCTGAGTCCTGTCACAATGAGGTGGTTCCCCTGCAGGCACAGCAATGCTGAGGATCTGAAGATATTTGGAACCACTGTTGTGTCCAGGGAACTCAAAATAAGGTGATTCTGAGGCTTTTACAACTAATACCTCAGCATGTTTATCCACAGTCTCTCAAAGTCTGGAGGTGACTGAAGCTCAGCTACAGAAATTACAATAACTGAACCCAAGAATCTTTAGGATGAACTTGTTTTCTTCTCTCTTTGAAAAACTGTGCATCTGCAAAACCCACTGCCCTGACCTTGGAGCTTCCCACTCAGCACAACAACTTGTAGAGGGCCTCAGCAGCCTGTTTGGGGGTGCAAGATGCTGCTCCCTGAGCATCCCAGATCAGTGCAACTGAGATAAACCTCACTTCACCCCATGGACACCAGCTGCACACGCCCTGTGCTGTCCTGGTGGGTACCTGTAAGGGTAACTCAGAGAGCTGGTGAGCAGGATGATGCTCTGAACATCACTGTGGGTCTAACTTTATTCCTAACTCAAAGGATGAGCTACACACATTTGCTCAGAACTTAACAGCATTGCAGAATAATGAATGCAAATTCCCTGTGCTGAAACAATACAGATAACTGCTGAGGGCTCTCTCTGCCTCCCTAGACAGCAAACATGGATTGCACTGACCTGGTTCAAAAGGCTTAAGACAACAAAGTGTTTGAAGCCTTTATCAAATGATGGGCCTGACTTCAGAAGGGAGACAGAGGAAATACGCTCCATCAAAGACTGGCCAGGCTGAGTCTGTACCCAGAGCAGGATCCTTCAGGGCTTCAGGATTTTGAACCTGGCCCCAGCTTCCCATGGGCATACAGAATCCTGCCAAGGGAGCTGTAAATAAGCTGCTTATTGTTCTGAAATCAGAAGGGCTCCAAATGCTTTTGTTCCAAGTCAAGGGTGCAGCACTATCCAAGAGCGGGCTGGTTTTTGAGGATCCAGCCCTTCAGTCTGGATCAGAATGAGGTCTCTGGACATTCTACATCAGCAATTCAGAAAGGATAAAGTACTATTTAATCTAGTGTTTTATTTAATTACCTATCTACTTTTATTTAATGGCACTAGTTAGATAGGTCTGTCCAGAACCAAACCACATGGAGTTGGGGAGGTTGCAGAGGACAACAGACAGGAGGCTGGATATCAGGTGGATTGGGAAAAATAGAAATAGCTTGAACTGGTCTAGATGGAGCAATCTTTCCTTGTGGCAGCTCTAAAGAAGGATTTCTTGGGGTACCTATCACTAGAATATTGTCCTTGACACATGAAGTGTCTGAAGCTCTGGTACTCTGTGAAGAAGCAGCCTGCTAAGAACATGTGAGATACACAAGCTCTTTAGTAGTTCCACTAGGCAGCTGCTCTCACTTTTTCCCCTTCTTTCCTTGGAGCTGATGGGAGTTCCATGGATTTTGCTCCATGAGGCAGATGCAGCTCTTGGGTTTTGATGGATTTCACCTTCCCTGAGAAACAGAGGTTTAAGGACCAAGCTGCACATCAGAACACACCAGAATCCGAAATGTGAAAATGCTGAAAGGGAAGAATCTCACTGCAGTTTGCTGGTTCCCCTTGGGAAGTATCAGCCTCAACTGCTCTAAGATGAAACAGGAAGTTTTTCAACATTACACTGGGTAGAGGTTCCCTTAGCAGCTCCAGGGATCTGTGGTTTGAGCTGAACTGCTTCTGACAGATGTGACTGGGCCAAATAATTCTGTGCTGGTAAATCTCCCTCTTCTACAAGAGGTTTGATGCCTCCATGATGCCTGAGGGGCTGTTGTTAGATCACAAGTCAGTCTTGGAAATTAAAGAAAGATGACAGGCTAGAGAAGCCAAGAGAAAAGCACTTCTGAACCTCCATGTTTCTTAGATTAATGCATTCCTCTGTGACATAATTTTTTAACGGATAAATGGTGTTTCCATACTAGAAACACTTGTGGCAGAGCTCACAGATAGCTGGATTTCAGCATCCAGTTTAGCAGGAGTCAGGGATTAGCAAGGGGTCCTGCTGCAGCCAGGCCTTGGAGGAAAATGGCCTAAAACAGCCGATGGGAATTCTGAGCAGGTTCCCAACTCACAGGAGCAGAAAACTCATTTAGCTGCAGTTATCCAGGCAGCACAAGACCAGGCCCCTCCTGGGCACTCCTCACTTGTAGAGCATAGCACAGTGGTCACTCACAACCTTCTGTTCCACTCAGAAACACCACGGAAGCCACCTTGCAGCATCCTTGATTGTGGGGCAGGACAGGAGAGCTCCCACCCCATGATCAAGCTACAGCAAGAACATCACAAAATGGCTCCTTTATGCAGTTAAACAAACCAACCAAACACCAGCTCTTAATGCTTGAGGTTGGATTTTTCTGAATTTGCTGTGGAAAAGGAGGATCTCTCATCCTCTCCTGGGAACGGATGAATGCCAGAGCCAGGTACAGCCCTGTGTGCTCTGGGCTTTCTCCATTTCTTTGGGAACTTGCTTGTTCTTTCCTTCCTTGGTGCGCCAAGATTCTGCTCAAATCCAAGAGAGAGATGGAAAACCACATGAAAGCAACACTCACTCTCTGTGTAATGTGTTCTGCCAGAGGCACAAACCAGAGGTCTCCCTGCTTGCTGGAGATCCTCCCCCACTCTGCATTCCTGGGCAGAGCGCCACTTCACAGAACACAACTTTTCCAAACTTAGAGCATTGATGACTGGCTAAGTGTGGAAGATGTGAGCTGCTAAGTGTGGAAGATGCAGATCAGGGCCGTCCACACATGTCCTGCTGCTGAGGAGGGTGTTCCACATAACTAGCAGACGCCGTCACTACTTGGAGGCAGCACGGCTGCTGGGACCAGCGGGCAGCCTCCTCTGAACATATAATCACTGCAGTTTATAGCTTCTGGACTTAACTACAAGTGCTGCTATTAAAAGCAATATAAGTCCTTTCAGAATTTTGCATAATAGCCCCATAACTCATTTGTCAGGGAATGGGAAGGTCTGTAAAGGACTTCTGAAATGACTTTCGGAAGTAGGAGGTTCCCTTTTATCAGTAGGAAAACATGCTGTGCATTCTGCAGGCACTATCAGCATGGACTCTGGCTATGCTGGAGATAGGAGTCCATAAAGACCTTCACTCAAAGGTTGAGATTTCATCACTGCCACACGTTTGGAAGCAGCTAACCCCAGGTCCAGCCTGATTTAGCCACGAGCTGCGGGATAGCCCAATCACTGGCTTCGGAAAGGAACACTTGAAGAAACATTTGCATGGCTCTGTGCTAATTTGGGCTGTTTAATTCAAAGAGTGTGCAGTTAGAGCTGAATTTTAAAGAGTAACTTTATAACATTTCACACTGGTGTTGTCAAAACACATTGTCTAATTACCTTCTCCTTTCTTGGCTGATTGATAAGCGAGGGCAGAGCAGTGCCTCTCTGAAGTCGATGCCAATTCTGTGTCAGTAATTGGCTGGCAGGAGGTGCCAGAGTGTCTGAACTAAACTTTTATTCCCCGGAGAAAGACTAGAACTAACTCAACTTCTCAGTCCTCGGCTCCCATATAAATATGTGTCAAGATGCCTTTTTCCCTGGGACTTAAAATTACAGTGCAGAACCTAATGGGAACAGTGGATGTTTCACAAAAAAATCCCTGTGAAGCGTCTGTGTGTAGTTTAGGAGGAATATGTAATTCTAAAGGACTGTGTAGGTAAGTAGGATAATATAAAAATTTATAAGCAGCAGGTGGGCAATTTAAACCTTGTTTTTTACCCCATTTTTAAAGCTGGTTTCCAAAAAGGTCGATAAAATTTAATGCTAAGTAAAACTAATTAGCCTGCAAGGAACTGCTGCTGGAATGACACTTATTCAGTTCAACAAAAGAAATGTTTGGCAGATGGAAGTTCGCTGAAGTAGAGCTCACTATACATATTTAATGCTCCATACTCTTGAGTTTATAACCTGCAGTTCATCGAGGCATTGCCAGTGCACACCATCAACAGAAAGCCACTATTATTTTTATCCAAAAGGTAAAGCCACTGACAAGCTTTGAAGTCAGAGAATATTCAGTCAGTAGTTCCCACTGTTGGGGAACAGCAACAACAATAACAACAAAAAAATAAAGGCCAAGCTTTCAAACTTCAACTCTAACAAAGCCATGCTTACAGTAAAAACGGCATCAAGTGAAAGAAAAAGGCACCCAGCCAGCCTTTTCAACAGCAACCACACTGTGAAAGCAACTGTGTGAAAAGAGAGGTGACTGAGCTAGGATGGCTATGAGCGTCCACAGCCAGGGCTTTTATTGTCAACCCAGTGATCAAAGCACAGGAGACCCTCTTAAATCTAAGGAAAATAATCTAATTTAAAAGGCAAAACAAAGAGTGGTGGTTTTGGTGTGGGGTTTTTTTTCTTTTAGATCAGATTAAAACAAGGGTGTATTTCTGCTGGTATTGTGCTTGCTTTGAGCAGGCAGGATGGGAACAGCTGCGTCAAGTTTGAAGGCACTTCTGGAAAAAACAGATGGAGGCTTTTTCTCTCCCTATTTGATTTGTGCTGGAGTCCAGCTGTCCAAAGGGGAAAGAAGCACCTTTATTCCCTACTAGATATTAAATGTCACCTGTAACTTCTCAGAAAAAGAAAACAATAATAAGCAGAGCTGCAGATGGTGATGCAGAGCCCTAACAGTTGTGCTCATCTTCCGAAGGCTGTTTGCTTACCTGGAGCAACCAAAGAGACAGTGTCAGCTAAATGAAATACTTACTCCTGCACCTTTTTTTTTTTTTTCTCCTGCCTTGTATTCCCAGGTGAGCTTTGCTGAGTCCTTGAGAACAGGTTACAGCTTCTTTGGCTGCTCAGTGCAGAAATACTGCTGGGGACCATTGCACCTCTCCCCAACTGACCTTGGCTGAGAGCTGCATCAGCCTCCATGTCCAACAGCCTCCTACACCTTCCACAAACACCTCCAGCTCACCCGAGGGCGTGGAACTGCTTGCAGATAAATGCCAGCCAGTGCTTCCATTCTCATCCAGGAGAAACAATCAGCTACTGACTGAATGGTTAAGGAAAATTCTGTTTTGGGCAGCCCTGAATGCTGAGCTTGGCAGAAGGCTCCAAGCCTTTTCTTAGCACAATGTATGTCATCTTAAAGCACCCCCAAGCGAATACAGCACTAAGGGGGATTAAACTCAAGCACAAGCAGAGCAACTGTCTGCTAGAGATCTCACATATTTTGCATATTTACCCCTGGGAAGGAGATAGTGCTACTTACAGGAATGTGAGGTAGTGGCACACGTCCATTTGCTTTGGCACTTTCTTGCATCTCTCTGCGATGCTGCTTTCGGAGTCGGTACGGTGGGATCCCATCCCTGCCAGAATAAAACAACAACATGCCCTGCTTTAGTGCCTTCCTCTGACATGTCATGCTCATTCAAGCCTTGCTGACACAGAGTGGCTGGTAGGAAATCCCTTCATGTTTGCATGCCCAGAGTAAGAGGGACCCATGCAGGGAATGATGCTCACACAGGTCTCTGAACCAAAAAAGCTCTGGCATGGGGGGCCAGGAGGACTTGCACAGCATCCACCAGGAACAGAGTGAGGCAGGGCTTCTGTGACTGCTGCTCAAGGCAGAGGGCAGGGAGAAGGACTTGGACTGCATCCTGGTACCTTTTATAGTTGGTTGCTTCCTATAAAGAGCCTGTAATGTACACATTAAACCACAGGGCAGGCTAAGAGAGGGGGGAGAAGGAGGAGTGGGAGCTCAGGGAGCATCTACTCCAAGGGGAACTTGGTCAGGGAACAAGGTATATATTTTTAAGAGAGTGTGACAGCTGCTCAAATGGTTTATCAAAGCAAGGGGGTATAGGCTCCACTGCTCCCAAGGCAATCTCTAGCTCAGTCTGAAATTATGGCTTGACACTGGAGTTGCTGGAGGGAAGAACCAGCCCCCCTCTGCAAAGGAGGCTGGATGAGGTTAGGAAGGGATGTCATGGGCAGTCACAGCCAAGTGAACCAGCCCTGCCTGGCTTTGTGCCTGTGCTGAAAGAGGTGGTGACAGAGGTCTCTGCAGAGCAAGGAGACAGTGGTGCCCACAATAATCCTTGGTACTCAGGGGTCAGAGGCACCAGGGCTTTGCTAAGCACCCCAAATGGCAAAGCATTACTGCCTAAGTGTGACTTCAGGCAAAGAAAGGAAATGCATTCTCATTCTCACCACTGCCACCACCCTGCTCACACCCAGGGACCAGGAAGATGAGTGAGTGGAGCCCAGTTATGAAAAGACACAGACCCACCTCCTGGTGACCTTGTGTTATTTGGGGAAAATCAACAAATGCAAAAAAAATTGCCAGCCTGGAGCTTGGCAATTTGGAGCTTTTTCATTTTACACATTTCTCTGGTTCAGTAGAGGTAACTGCTTGGGAGTGCCACGCAATGCCACAGAGTTGGGTGGAAATGAATGGAGGGATTTGGTTTGTCCCAGCTACCATGTAATTTCCAGGCACATCTACCAACCCTGCACCCCTCTGAGCTGTGAAAAGGAGCCAGTCATGATCCATCTCACAACACGAGAT
Organism: Argya squamiceps; assembly: GCA_037834095.1. Taxonomy (NCBI): domain Eukaryota; kingdom Metazoa; phylum Chordata; class Aves; order Passeriformes; family Leiothrichidae; genus Argya; species Argya squamiceps. The sequence continues at coordinate 2,825,124 of JBBMKD010000040.1, forward strand.
GTTTGCACAGGCCAAATGTCCTTAACACCTATCCCCCTCCCCAGTTGCTTCTCCAGAACATAAACCAAACAGTTTCACCCACAGACTTTTAAAGTCAAGGTGCCATTTGGCAAGAGAAACACAATTTACTGTGGTGTTTTGCCTGCAAACGTCCCGAATTTCAAGCACCAGCCTGTGTGAGGATGGCCACCATCAGCTTCCATTCCCATTCCCATCATGCTGGCTGCCCTGCTGGCTCCCTGGAAATGTGAGTGCAGGCAGAATCGCCACCAACCTATATCAGAAGAACCTAATTTCATGCAGTAACCCATCCATTCAAAATGAAACACCATTGAAATAAAAGAAAACAAACCCCATGATTAATGACAAGTGCTTTTTAGCAGGAAGACAAATGAGGGAACAGAAAATGAGCCAGGCTAATTACAGCTCTGCTGAGTGGCTGCAGGTAATGCAGGAGGAGGAAGAGTGTGTTTGGGAGCATCATCTCTGCTGTGCCTGCAGTGACACGGCTTGGGAGCAGGACAACTTCCCCACGTTGCTGTACAGGGATCATGACAGTGTTCATTAGGTGGCTTAATTTTCTTTAATGATGAGAACCACAACGGTTAAAGAGTTTCACCGCATTGTGACGCAGCCTTTTCTAGGCTGGATGGTAACAAAACAACTGCAAGTTTTCAGAGGGAAAAATAAAAAACCTGGGGGATTATTTTAGCCATTGCTGGTCGGCATCAATAGTCAACATTTCAGCTTAACCAGTGCACAAAACCCGGGTGCCAGAACACAACTCACACACTAAAGCCACACGGCCATTCGCAGGGAACGCGGCATTATGTTAGAAAGTGCAATTTTTCTTTCTTTCTCTCTCTCTCTCTTTTTTTTTTTTTTTAATTCTCCCCAGCAGCAGTCCCAGCGGAAAGAGCGACTTTTGTTCCCAGCACAGTAGCGAAAGGCTGATAATGGCCTCTAATCTATCCGGCTTCAAACACATGTTCAGCCCCGCTGTGCTGCCTTTGATGTCATTTTAACTAGATTCCCCAATGCCACCTCTGAACTTGGAACATTCCTTCGTTCAATGTACTGTGCCAACTCAACCAGAGGAAGCAAATTCAAAGATAAGCACTTTAATTTTATCCCAACAAAACCTTATTCAATAGATGGGGGGAAAGCAAGGAAAACCAATACCGTACTTTTGTTTTCCTTTTGTCAGGTAGCTTGCTTTGAGATATTTTCAATAGATAGAGAAATAATATATATATATATATGAAAAAAGATATTAAACTTTTTTTTACAGCACAGCTACTTTTAAAATGAAACTTTCCCAAACTGTTTTTACTTGTTTCATCACGTGATTCTCTTTAGCACCAGAAAGCTCAGCGTTGAAATGCAACGAGGGAAGAAGAGTACTTCTATTGTTTATTAAATGATAATGCAATGAGTTTACTGTTGGGGAAATGTGGAGGCTTCCTCCTCTCTCCAAACTGATCTGCAAGAGCCTCTGGGGAGCAGAGCAGTGGTTTGGCTGTGGCTCTGCAGTTGGACTCTTCTGACAAGAGGTGTCTTTGCTCCTCTGTAGACAGGCTTCAAACCCAACCATTATGCATTGGAAATCATCATTAGGGATCTTTTAAATTAAAAAGCTGCCAAACTTGTTTAAATATAGGAAAACTTGGGATAATTCTGGATCACTAGCCTTAGGAAAGACAGGAAACAAACAGACAGCCAAACTGGTATTTTCTAGCAATTACTCTTATCAAAGCACCTCTGTCACGAGACACTTTTCTCACATAAAGAAGCACGATAGGAAAATCACCGGTCGTTATGGTTAAAGGCCAGTCATCCAAGGAATAGCATTTAATCTGCAAGACTTTTTGAAGGAATAACCACAATCCTAAACCCCTTTGTTCAGGGGATTGGCCATCCCTACTCTGCAGCAGGTTTGACTGGAATTGGGGAAGAAGGAGCATCCCTCTGGCCAAGCTCACGGCACCGAGGGCTTTGCCAGCGCCTGGGGGAAGGCAAAGCTGTCTCCCAACTAAGATAAGCCAGGACACCTGATAAGAAGCAGAGGAAGGAGTATTGCTCATCCGGAGCAAACAGTGGGCTAAAGAGCAGACATTATCTGCTGTTTACAGTGCAAGCTCTTGAAGAAATCAAGATCGATATGGACCTAAAGTGTTTCTGCATCTGAAGTGGAACATCACATGGAGATTTAGTGGTTTCTTTTGCTGCCTTCCTACCTACAGTTGCCTTAGCTTGCCTCAAGCACCTCTGTTGTGACAACCCCTCCAACCAAAGACTCACCTTCTCCACTTGGGAAGATGCTATCCCCAAGAAGGGTTATCTGAGCCAGCAAGAGCAGTTTAGGACTGTGCTGGAAATGCTGCTGCAAGTCTGGGGCAGGCTCTGAGCAGCCCACAGGGCAGGCAGAGCCTCAAATCCCTGACTTACCACTGACCCTGCACGGAACATCAGTGGTGAGTGACTCGGCCCCACCTGTGGCTGCAGCATTGCCAGAGCCTCTCGCCGTGTCCTCCCCAGGCATTGCCTCCACACAAACCAGCTAAAACAACACAGCTGCCCTGCTGATTATAAAAACAGGTTTCAGCAGAGAGGACCAGAGCTGTTTTGCCTACAAGGGCAGAGGAATTCCTATGACACAGGAAGACTGAAAAATTATCAGCGGAGTGCAGATATTTAAGAGCAATGTTTTTTAAGCCACTCAAAAAGCAAATTACTCTAACAACAGGGACTGATAACATACTCATTATATAAATTCAACCCATTACAATAATATTTACCAGTGCTTGGAAAGACATCCTGTTGAAAGCTGGCGTTTTTGGTAAGTGTGCTTGTAACATCACAGTTTTGCAATCTGTTTGGTGAGCTGGATGCTCCTAGAAAATCACCCCAGCTCAAGGAGCTGAGACAGGCAGAGCATTGCCCAGGTCTTTGCTAGAGGCTTTGCATGCAGCCACTTCCAAAGCCCATGTTGCTGGGATCAATCCAACACCAAAGCTTGGAAGGGAACTGGTGCAGCAAATGCTCTGTGCCTGCCTTCTCCACTGGCCTGAGCTGGCCGGCACTGAAGATCATGCTTTGCTCTCCTGGTTTATCAGCACTCCTCAGTTAACCAGTGTTTGCATCCCAACTGTCCAGACAAATTCTCCTCTGATGGAGGGTCTGATGGGGGTTTGTGCCTTGGATCCACACCCAGTTCACCTGCTGCCTTGGAGCAGAAGCCAGATTTCATTATTACTGAGTGTGACTGCTGTGTGTAAATAGCACACAGAAGGAAGAACTTCCTTCACTCATCAGCAAATGAGGCTTTTATTGCCATTCTCCTCAGAGGAGGCCTAAATTCAAAGCACTGAGACATGTAAGTCTTGTCAAGCAGCAGGAGTCCCTTCTTTAACTTCATCTGGTTGTTCTTCATTTTTGCTGCCTTGAGCAATTCTGCAAAAATCCCTTTGAAACTCAGGAGGCAGATAGGTTCAGCAGTGCCATGTAAAATCTGAGTAAAATCTGGTGCTGGAGTTTTAAAGCATGTAATGAAGAGCAAGTGCAGAAAACAGAGTCTGTGTAAGCCAAAGGTCAAGGCTGTACATCCAGAATCCCAATTTTGGATTCTGCATGCATCCAGTTTGAGAGGCATAGAAAGAAAGGTTCACCCTTACAAAGTTCAAAACTTGCTTAAAACGAACCACTAGGATTGGGTTAGTTATTAGCAGAAGGCACTGCACATATTGGTGGTAATTAAAGTCCTAGAAGCAGGCTATGGTGGGCATAGGATGGATAAAATGCCTAAAGGAAAAAGGAGCATAGAATGGCCAGTAAGAAATTATTCTGCCTGTGAAAAAAACAAACTGGCTAGTGAAATAAAAATTAGGAGGGTGAAGAACTCTGGCATAAATGATCACAACTTATCACAGGTATAACCATCAGTGCAGCCCCGTGAGCCCGCTGGACTAGTGGGAGAGGAAGTGCTAAAAGCTAATTAATTTTGAAGAGTTCTTACATCTGTCTCTCCTGATAACAAGAAGTTACATGACTCCTGCTAGCTTCAGAGCACTCCTCCATATAAATTGATGAATATGAAGAATTGCAGAAGGATGTGGCAGAGCAGCTGGATTTGTATCAAATGGAGCCTTTAATTAGTGGTCGTCTACAGGGTTCTGTCCTGGGGGCATCCTCCTCCTCCCAGGCCCCTTTGGCCAAGGTCTGCCTGCTCCGTTTTGCAACGTGAGTTTTACAACATGACGTGGATAAAGTGTGAGGAGCTGGTGCAGAATGGACTCACAGCTGCTCCTATGTGGCCCCAAGCCTCTGCAGAGCCCGAGACCAGCAAGCTACTGGCTCAGGGTGACCAGCACAAACACAGAAATCCCCGACCACATTGCACACTCCCTGTGCCGCTGCATGAACTCTGGGCAGGTGGGGAACTGTGCTAGCACCCATGGCACAGGCTGCAAAGTTTCTCCAACAAGGTCTGACAGCTCCTGACACTCACAGTGTTACTAAACAACCCTCTTGGAGGACTCTGTGTTTACAGCACTGCCATTAATAAAATCTTCTCCTAATTCTGTAAATCTGTCATCTCTCGCCTGAAGAATCAAAGGGTTTCTACTCTACAGAAAGACACTTTGCATTTGCACTACTAAAAACCACACCAAACAGTGAATATTTTTCCCCAAATCCTTTTTTTTTCTATCACAGAGATGCAGTCACAACAAAATCTCATAACCCCTTTTTTCTTTCTTTGCAGACCAACTTTAAGGAAGGCATCTCGTGGGTGAGATACAGGGTGCTGTCATGAGAGGCAGAAAGGGAAAATATATTTGGCTGGGGCTTATCAGCACAAGTTGTGTTACAGTGCAGTGGTCACCAGACAAACTAGAACAGGTCAGTCACCAATCCTACTCCAGAGCCATCACAGACTGAGCTGTTATTCCATCTGCTGTGCTGTGCCCAGTTCTGAGCTCCTCAGGACAGGAGACACAGAGCTCCTGGAGTGAGTCCAACAAAGGGCAACAAAGGGACTGGAGCATCTCTCATGAGGGAACTGGGCCTGCTCAGCCTCAAGAAGAGATGGCTGAGAAGGGATCTCATCAATGGCCACCATCTGCAGGGAGGCTTCAGAGGATGGACCAGGCCTTGCTCTGTGGTGTCCAAAAGTGTGACAACTTACTACAAAATCATCCAGCACTACCAACTCTTGCACCTGGCTTAAGAAACATTGCAGAAACTCCAACTGAACACCATTTATGTTAGATCACTCAAAAGTATTTTACGCTCCAAATGTTCACAAGACTGGCAAGGCTGAGTAGCCTGCACAATGACAAAGTAACAAAAGAAAGTGAGAATGATCTTGACCGTGGTCTATTCAGCCATTCCCCCCACCCCAGCTGTGGCCAAGCCTCTCTCCCAGGACAACCCAGGAGCAGCACTGCTGAGGACACCCGTGTCTGCCCCCCAGGCTGGGGTTACTTACACACTGCTGTCTGTCAGGGACATGGTGTCGGCGTCGCTGGACATGCTCTGCTGCTCGCTGTCGTTGGCACTGGTGGCTGGTGCCAGGGCATAGCCCGTGTTGACATAGTAGGGGTTAACAGGCTCTCTCCACGACCCATGCCTGGGAGAGAAAAATCAGAGTCAGTTTAGCAGGACACAATCTTGACCATGCTCTTCATCACCAGGCTCTGCCTGGAGCCCCAGCCTCAACGATGGGCTACAGAATAAGCTGTGCTCACACTAAGTTGCACTGATAGAGCCATGAACAATTTGACTCATAACTGGAAGAAACAGGGAATTCATGGAGTAATGAAGATGATACTATTAGAGATAAGGGAAGGAACGAGACTGTATGGAAGAAGTCCTGTTTCCATCAGGGTGTATGGAGCCCATGGGCTAGCTGCTTAGCATTGTCACTCTGTGAACATCTAAAAGCAATACCTAGATAGTAAGACAGCATTTGTTTTAGTCAAAATAGTCTTCTGCTCTTCCAACAGGGAGGGATGTGTAGCAGAGCTCACCCATTCTATGCTTACTTTAACATCTCTCCAGCATGTTTTTAGAGGGAAGGAGGTGAAACAAGAAGCAGCTGTTGCTCATAGCACAGTACCTAAAGCTGACCTCCAGTGCTGCACTGAGGTACATTGGACACTTGCAAATTCCACCAGGAAGAACCACCTAATCACACCAGCTTTTCCAGGGAACAATCTGCTCAGGGGTCTATGAAGGCTGGTTTGCACACAACCCATGCCTTGTTATTCAAGTACAGATGCAGGGCAGCCTCCTTCTCTTCAGCACAAGGTCAGGAAGGGAGGCTGCCTGCATGAGCTAGCCCGGGCAATGAGCTCCTTGCTCAGGTAGAGACCTGATGGTGAAGCAGCCTGTGAACCAAGCAGGTACAAATTCCTTCAGGCTGACTCTACCATCAGCACAGAAGAGCCACTGCTGCCAACGTGCCTCCAGCTCTGCAACCCCGCAGGACAGACAGGCCATGCATTTTGTTCTCCTGTAAGTCATTCTGTAATGTGACAGAAGAAGGAACAAGCTCAAATGTTCACATAAACCAAAGAGTACTTAATCCCCTGCTCTCCCTGCCTGCCCCCCTGCAGGAAGAGCAGCATTTTTAAGACATCTTGAAGTTGATGAATTCCTGGGTTTTCCAAGCTCTGAAAATCATAGTCCTGTTTCAGTTCAGATCACAAACCTCATCAGCATCATCCTTTATTTAGTAACTCAGTAATCAGCACCTGGTGGATGTGATTTGCAATGGGCCCTGTGCAAACATCTCCGTGGAAGGCACATCATACAACATGTGCTCCCCTGTTCTGCCAAGAAAAGTGATTCTGGTTCTACTGCAGTGGGCATAGTCCTACAGACAACAGAAAACAGCCCCTGCCCCAATGAGTTTACATTTAGATAAGACAAGGAAACCCATGAGAAACACACAGATGGAGGGATCAGAGGTGAGGAAGACACCAGCAATGGGTAAAGCTGGCAGTTTGTGTGTATCTGTATGGAGGATAAATGCAGGACAGGCACTGCACAAACTGTGCAGAGAGTCCATTTAGGGCAGAGGTTTTTGGATGCTGTTATGTAAAATATGACACACGGTGTGTTGGGATGGAAGCATAACCAAAATATTTTAAAACCTGAACTGGACAGGGTTACAGCCTTCAGTTAATGCATTGCTCACCCAGTTCCTATTCACCTGCCCTTTGGGTCCTCAGCACACACCCTGTTTTCCTTGTAATTCAAGGGGTCATGGATACTCACTGGTCACTAGGAAAAAATCATATTGTTTCAGGTCCATTATGGCGTTGGTTAGAAACAAATTACTCTCCAACTCTCGGAAAGAGAAAACTATTCTGTGTACCACAAACCAACCAAAACTCCAAGCTATTTCTCCTTGGATGATGAAGCTTAGCATAGTTGCAGAATGGTGCAAAGAGCATTCAAAACTGAGCCAGCTGAGCCTTTCATGGCTGTTTGGCAGAAGGGAGCCTTGTGAGGTTTCTCCATGCTCAGGTACAACACAGACTCAGCTGGGGATGAGCACAGGGTGCCTTGGCATGGTGAGTCACCACAGATACCTTCTAGCATGCAAACGTTCTGTCAGTCACTGCAGATGTGCACTGGAGCAAACTCATTTCTATATTCCATCAGATTTCAGAACAGCTTTCTACGGCAAGTACTGGAAATAATTTGAACAAGTTCACCCTAAAAAGCAAGGGATAATAAGTGAAAACCTTCCCAGCCCCCTTCAGCCGTGTTCCCTGTGCAGAACGGTCAGTTCTGAACACTAAAGGAGCTCTGTGCACTGCAACCCTCCTGTCAAATCCAACATGACAGTGGTGTGATGGAGGCTGAGACAACCTCTTAAATTGAGGCAGGAATGATGGATAGCTCAGGCCTTCCCTGAGGGCAAAGAGAAGGATGATTTTTGGACAACCCAATTAAAATACAGCACCAACTTCTAGTGGACCTTTTGCCAGGGCTCCCTGGAAGCAGCATGGATTATTCTAGCAGTACTAAGAGAGCAGTCAGATATACAGAATAAAATGCACAAGGGACAATCCATTTCTCCTTTTTATCAGTTGATATAAAGACAGAGCAGCAGAGAGCACCTGAAGAGGTCGTTGGGTGTGGAACTGTGATGGCTGAAGGAACCAAGAGAGAGCAGATGGGTCCTGGGAGGTCCCTGGTACCTCTGCAGGAGTTGGGATGGCTGTGCTCTCCCACAACACTCCCTGGCTGTGGTCTTCTCACTGCAGATGCAGGTTTGGTCACAACTGCTGTATTTAGTTAAAATTACACCCTTAAGCATGTATACAACAGGGATTACCTCCATTTTAGCTCTGCCTCTAATACATCAATGCAAATGTAAACTTTTGGTAAGCATAAGGAGATGGAAAGGGTATAGGATTTCAAAGCAATCATAACAGGTTACATTACTTTTGAGGAATCCATCTGTATTCAATCCTTCTCCTAATGTTCTCTCTCCCTGACAACTCTCTTCAGCTGGCTCGTATCACTATTTGAATGTTTTGTGCTGTGCCTCTGAAGAACGCTTTCAACATCTATTAGGAGGAAAACATTAAAGGAACATGGAGTCTAACAAAAAAACCTGGTCACTTCTGATCTGAGAGGGGAGGCTGCTTTAAAAGGGATTCAGGCACCCTCAGAGCGATTTGAAATGTCAGCTAAAAACCTCACATACTGAGCTCTATGCACTGATAAGGGTGATAAAAGGGAAGGTGAGCATTTAAAGTTAAGACTTCACAAAAATTCCTGCAGCCTTCCAGAATTTTATTTCATTTTTTAAGACAGAAAGAGCAATGAGCGTTTTTGAAAGGAACACAGAACATTTCATACATTGCAGAAATAAAGCTGCATGTCTCTTCTGCAGCTCTCAGTTGCTCAACCCTCAAAATAATCACATAGGGAACAATTATAACAGAGATCACAGCGACCTGAGTAAGTCAGCCTGACCAGCTGCCTTTTCTTTGCATAAAGCCCTCTGCTGATCACTGCACATTCTGGTATTGCTGACAAGGGCCTAAACTGCTGTAGAAAATCAGCAAGAATTTCCTTAAGGCTTCCTTCTACCTGTTCTGGGTTTATTTTGCATGTTGTCTTGGCTGCATCCCATCCATCCCCAGATCTCTCTCTCACTTCTCTACCAAGCACCCAGCACTTGGGACATCAGCACCATCAGATCTTGGAGTCTCAGGTCCTCTTCAGCACTCTTGCTCTGTGTGGAGTTCCCACTGCATCCTGAGTCCCTAAGGGCATCCTTTTCCTTCCAGCCTGGGAACCCCAGCCTCTCTCACACAACTTCCCCCAATGGCTATTTCAATTTTAATTCAAAGATGCAAAGTCCCCCAACCTTTGCCAAACATGTTACTCTGCTCTATGCAAAAGTCCCAGGGTTGGTGTGCTCTGGGGAAGAATTGCATCACCTTCAGCACCCACAGTGGGAGGAAGAGCTCACTGATCCTGCCTCCAAAGCCAAATCTGAGTGACACTCCCTTTGGTTCTCAACAGTTATGTACCTCCTTCACTGATGTTCTTTATCAAGCATGGGAAAAAAAATCCACTAAGGCAAGAAGAAAACTTCCTTGAAGATGAAACGCCTCTAGGCAACTGATTTCTGTAGAATTTAAATTTCCACTGCAGGGAATAAGTTGTGCAACACTCTACTGGCAAGTCTGAGAGACATGGTCTTCCCAAACCTGCTACCAGTTCCAGCATGGCTGGAACAGCTCCCAGTTTAACAGGAAAGCTGATCAATCCATCAGTTTTCATTGCTACCACCTTCTCCAGCTCCAGCACTAAATTTTTATGACACTGACATTCTCTGGAAGAAAATTTTTCCTCAGAAGAATTGAAGCTGTGATAGAATCCAGGCAGGCCTCCTCTTGCAATGTTGCCCCATCTCCCTGACACAGAAACTCCAAAATCCTTGGTGGCACAGGAAGCTCCTCCAAATCCCTGCACTACCAAGGAAGCAGCTGTTTGACACACAGTATTAGCAAATCCAGGAGATAAAAGACTCACAAATCTGGCAACCACAAAACTCTGATGCATTCTCCCTAAATAGCTCCTGCAGAAGTTTTCCTCCCATGCCATAGTCTGAACCACAGTTTTGGTGAGCAATTAATTTTTAACGTGGGAGAAATCCCAATTTCAAGGTGCCATGAGGCAGCTGATAACCACCTGAACTTCATGAGTCACCTTGGAAAGTTCTGAGCTGCAGGAGTTCTGGGGATGTTGGGAAGTCCCACAGAAGGACACCCCAAAATGAGTTCTGCAGAAACTCCAGATGTCTCACCACAGCTGATGGCAGGTGGAGGAGCTGAAATGCCCTCCTGACTGCAGTTAGCAACCTTGCAGCAGGACACAATTCATCCTCTCCTCTGCTGGTGGGTGGTGTTTGGGCTGAGGGATGGTGCCCTGAGACCACAGATCAGGGCTGCAACTCAATGGGACCCAGCTACTCATCCTGTGCTCCCACCCTGCTTTTTCACACCAGCTTCTGAGAAATCAGTTCAAACCTTTGCAGTCCTGTGTTTCTGAAGTTGACTTCTAGGAAACCAGCACTCAGCATTACTCTGATTTGGTGTCTCTGTTAATTTTGCATTTGTGATGGGGAGGATGCAGTCTAATGCTGAGATATCCTCCCAGCTCATTATTTTGACATGTTCCATTTATTCAGTGTGGAAAAAAAAATCATATAAAAGTTACTTACTCCCATCCAAGAAACAAAAAGCCTTTCTAGAATCACAGGTTGCTGAGCCTCCAGCTGGCCACTTACTTCCAAAACTTACATCCACCAACAAGCAGGGGACTGTCATATCCTTCATGCAGTTCCACATTTCATTATCAGAACCAGTCAATGAAATTAAAATCTGCACATGTTGGTTTATAATGTACAGGCCAAAGCAAATCCCTTCAGCATGTCTAAACAGCACGTGCTGACAAGAGTGTCCCAGCAGCAGGGTCACCTTTAAACAAGGGATTACAACAGCATCCACCACGGAGTCTGGTTTACAAGATTACATTAATCCATCACCTGAGCAGGAAAGTCTGTTTCCAATCTGTGGTACCAACAAATATCACAGAAGTTGCATCCTACAGCTCTTCCCAAACTACCATCATGGGAACGCTTTGGAGCTAAGAACAAAAAGTCTGTGAAGATGCAAAGCTGAAAACCTTCACTCCAGACTGGATTTGATCTGGGCTAGAGATGCAAAGTTGGCTCAAGAGGTTAAAATTGGGGATTTATCTGATAATCTGACTGCAGATTGTTGGGGTTGCTCCACTTAACACTCTTCCCAATTACTCTGGGTACTCAGACGCTGCTGTGCATCTCAACTTTATCACTGCCAATGTCAGGCTAATCACATGTGTTCCAGGCAAGGGCAGCTTCTTCAAAGATCACATCAATTCTGGACAAGTTAATCTGTTCTTTGAGGTCTCCAGATGGCTCTTGCCAAGAAAGTTCACTTCCAGCTCTGCAGCCGGCGAGCGCAGCGGCCCCAGCGCTCTGCAGAGCATTACAAAGGAACCAGATCAAAGTTGTGTCTTACAAAAAAATGAAATCTGAAGTTTGAAAAGCAACAGCAGCCTGTCACTTGTAGGCTTAAAGACGACTTCTGCATGCTCCAGCTATCAGGGAATTTATGATTACAGTCTGGCTTTTAAAAGCTGATGAAAAAAACGACGCTCTTTAGCACTCCTTGCCTTTGCAAATCTGTATCTTCTCCCCTGCCTATTCATCCTCCCACGCCAGAGGAACAAGGGAAATAAATAAAAATGTAACTAAAAGCACAGATAAGGGCTCTTCTTCTCTTTTCTTCTAAGGCATTCAATTCCATTTTAGGACTACATGGAGATTATTTTATGGGGAGCTTCAGCAATTATTGTCAAGTATTAAAGCACAGTTACAAAAGCTAAATCCAAGATTTACCAGACTGAGTTTCCAGTTTCTAACTCCTTTGCATTTACCAAGGACATGCTACTTCTCAGGCAGGAGTAATGTACAGAGGATGCATTAATTGCAGCCAGTAATTCAGATCATAGGATACAGCAAGGTGGGGGAGAAAATCTAGGAAGGAAGTTGAAATACAGGAAATAAAATGTTTGCCTTAGGAGGCAAATAAGGACTAGATAGGCTAAATATTGTGGCTGTACTGCCCTATCACCACCCTAACCTTCTTAGGAAAGGCTTTCAGACAACAGGATGAAACCACTGTGTTCCAAGGAAACTGCAGAACAAGTCCCTCAAGATTTCATCTGCCTGTGTATCTCCAAACCAGCCCTCCCAGCTCCTCCTTCCCAATGGGGGCGAGGCTGTGCTCACTCATCACCCCAATGTAATACTGGACTTTGTCCTCTAGCAGCAGATTTAAAATCAAAACTGCAAAAATCTGAGTCTGACAAACAATAAAAGAAAATCCTTCCTCAAAACAATGCATGTCTTCCCTAGAATAAGGCCACAAACCTCATTTATTTAATAGCTCAAAGCATAAAATATTCATTACAATGAGGGGAAAAAAAAGGCAACACAATGTCTGCACAATTAACAGGACAATTGGATCATCTTCCTGAAATAAAGCAAATGTTGCAGAACACTCTGTTCCATATCTAACAATAACAGGTATCTGCCTAGATTAATTTCAATATATTAGCCTGAGTTTATACCGTAACATAGTAGATAGTAGTTTTGTTTGGTTTTTTTAAATGATGACATGATTCATATGAATCCTTATCGGTCATGAAAAGCTGACAATATTAGGGACATTTCCTATAAAATATACAGGATATTTGGCTGCATTAACTGCAACTGAATAAGAGCCTCACTGCTTCAGAGCAGTCAGGCTGCATCAGCCATCCAAAAGCTGCTGGAGCAGCTTCAGAAACTACAAAAGAAGGGCAAACCCAGCAGTATCTGTGCATTTTGGATATCCAGGGTACACTGCTGCCACCCATGAGCCACACACACTTCTACATCCTGGCCTCTGCCACACAATACATCACAAGAGAACTGCTTTTAATATTTTATTAGAAGAGACAGAATCAAGCTTGTGCAGGGATGTGCTGAACATCCAAGCATGTTAACCCCTGAAATGAGTGGGACCTGAGTCTTCATCCCTGATTTTTGACCCTCCAAACGTGTTCTCCCTGAGGCATCAGGATCGCTAGCACGGACAGAGGTAGGGAGGGCTAATAATGCAGTCTCCCTTCCCCTGCCTAAACTAAGAGCTGGGGAAAATTCAGCAAGAGGCTGATTGGCAAGAGCTCTCCACTCTGCTAATTGGCTTCTCAGACTGAAATGACATCTATGTTTAATACAAGTGATTTCATATATATACATATATATGTGTGGTTAAGTGGATGAACACACAGAGAAGGCATTTTAGACAGCACTTCAGTGCCAGCTCCCTGCTCTCTGCTTTCCTTGGTCACTGTCCCAGGTAAATTGGGGCTGGTGTGGAAGGGAAACACTTTGCAAAGCGCTGTGGGGATCTTTGCATGGGCCTCTCTGCTTTGTACCCCGCAGTTTCTCTTCCCTGGGAAGGCAGGCGGGGCAGCCGGGAGATGTAAAGGAGGTCCAGAGGAAACAGTTCTTCCCAGAAGGGGCCACCATGGCACAGAGTAACAGCAGTGAACCTCCTGAGAGTTCAGCGCCTTCCCTGCCGTGCCAAGGCAGCGACCAGCCGTCCCTGCCCGCAGCCCGGGGTGCAGATGGAGCAGGCAGCCCCAAGCGCCGCCGGCATTCCAGCCGCGGCCCGGCTGTGCCGACACCCACGCACGGCACGGTGGCTCCCGGCCCAGAGCAACCCCCTCGCCCGCACCGAGAGGGCCTTCGTGGAACAAATTACTTCCAAATGCCTGGCTCTGAGGCACAGGGAAAAGAGAAAAGCCCAGGTTTGTACCTGGGTCTGCTCGCAACGTAAAGAACGCAGCAGCTCCGCTTAAAAACACCCCTGCCTGCAAACTATCAAATTAATCCCGGGATTTCAACAGCTTTTCTTCATTATTTTTTGTCTCAACCAAGCCACAAATTTACTTAATGACTAAACCAGGCGAGCGAGTACTTTGTTTTCCAGACAGCAGGAACGTTTCTAACGGGATCCAGGTTTTCAGAACACACGCTTACCAAACGTCAGGCAAGGAGGGAGAGGTTCCATTGCTGAGATGTGTTTGATGCTTTTTTTAACTCCCCCAAACCTGCCAGCACCGTGGTTGGGGCATCTCTGAGCCCTGAGCCCGAGGAGAGGCACTGAGCGGGGTGAGGAGGAATACAATAAGAACACTGTGTTCCAGGAGTGACTGAATAAAGGCAAGAGCATGCTTTTGGCCAGCAGGATTCAGCACTGTAACTCCGTCTGCCACTTTTCTTCTCTGTCTGAAGCAACGTTGTTTGTCCACACTTCTCTGAAATGGAAAGTATTTCCTCTTGCCTGCTTGTTCCAAGGAAAGATCTGAGGAGGCCTGGTGTAACCAGGCAGAACTGGGGATTCTCCAGTGACGTGACTCTTCTTTGCCAAAATTTCTGCTCAACAAGAGCGAGCTTATAAGAAAGAAATTACGAGCACATTTCTCTGCAACTTCAGTAACTTAAGACCAAGGTCTGTAGAATGAGTAAGTTTTTGGATGGAAACAAAGCATCCAGCTTTGGCCAATGACTCCAGATCATTACTGCCTTCCTACATACCTACAGAGCCTCTGGAGTGTTCAAAAACAGGACAGGGAGGGGAAGTCTACATGTACTTGGACCACATTGGGAACAGGAGCCACTGGAATCCAAGGGCTAAATAAGACCATGGGTGCTCAGTCCTTCCTTGGACCGCCAAAGTTTTTCAGGAGGGCATCAACCCCAGCACTGCAATCCATTGTTGTATTGCTTTCAGGGATTAATCTCCCAATACTTCAATCACACCAGTGGTATTGCAGAGGGCTGAAATGAAGGGGGGAAGATATGCAGCTCAGGGGGGCTCTGTTTTACAAAGACTACTTGCAGCTTTGACATTAAACCACTTGCCTGTACCACTGGGCCGTGTAACATAAGCTGAGCTGCATGACCACAGACTTGCTAGCCTCACTTGAATTCCCCTCAAAACAATGGTATGAAACTCAATACTCGTTACCAATTCATTGCCAACAAACTTGGAATTTTAATGAAATTACAAATTTGGATGGCAGAAGAAACCAGCTGAGGTAATATTTTGAATGCCTATGAGGCACCTAAGTTAGCACCTTGAAACCACTCAGCTTTGCTCAAGACCTTTGACGAGGCCCTGCTAATGATGAGGTGGGCAGAATTAGCAGTAATCCTGCACAAAATAAAAGACTTTATTTCACTGATTAAGGTCTGGCTCACAAGGCACATGAAGAGAAGAGGTCTGCCTCCAAGCAGAGTTGTTCGCTGGTGTCTTAAATCCTACAGAAATGATCCAAGAAACTTCCCCCATTGAACAAGAACCTTTGAGGTGAATGAACTCTGACCTCAGCTGGTAACAAAACCAAAACCATGGAGGGCTGGCAAGACCTGGCAGAGATAAAGCTGAGAGTCAAGATTTAATAGTGCTCCCAGAGGGAAGATTCAGCTGATTAGAAACATCCTAATCTTCTCTCTCAGCGTATATTAAAGGTCAAGAAGTGGGATCAGATATTGGCAGCAGATGAAAAAACAACTCAGTTGAGCAAAAGACCTTCACAAAGACGTTTCATACCTTCACATTAAAAATTCCTGCAAAGTCTTATTTAACTTTACTTCCCTCTAGGGAACACATTCAAAGTTTAAAGTCAAGAGACCATTAGATTGGGACAGAAAAGAAGTCCCCCTGCAGAAGACTTCTGCCTCCAATCAGTACTTTATAATGAACACGAGTTCATAAGCATCAGCTGACTGCAACCATGACAGATAGGTCTCAGAAGTCCAGCACCACGAAACAGAGCTTCTCCAGCAGTGCTCTGGAGTCTTACAGGCTCCCCAAATGGGGTCATTAAAGGATACTTGTTGGATCATGTTAACAAACGGCAGGCTGTATCAACAACAACACACTGGCAAGCTGCAAAAACCTTTTAAACTTGCTCTATTATTTATTGCTCAGCTCTGAAGAGATGTCAGCATCACAACAACAGTATAAATCCTAACTCAGTCTCCTGGTCTCTTCTGGGAGCTCCTAATCTGAGTTTCCCTTCACAGCTGAAGCCGACCTGGCCAATATAATGAGGGGCTGGGGCAAGAGGAGGGTGGACTGAGCCATGTTGTCCTTCTGACAAGGTCTATTAGAGGTTGACAGCAATGACAAATCCTCAGAAGAACTGTAATAACAACCACCAGAAGGAATGTAAAACACAGAAACTGTGTCTAGGGGAAAGAGATGCTGTTAAAAAGGATATTTCCTTTTCTAGAGACATCTATTTTATTTCTTTTTTGAGAGTTTAGCAGACTAGCAGGAAACAACTTGCTGTTGTCCCTGGAAAATAGGCATACAGAGGGAAGACAGTCTTGTGAAGCTGCTACAAACAGCCCTCCTTTTTAACAAAGATTAAAGTAACTTTTCTTTAGAGGTGAGCATGAAATATTCTTTCACAGTCCTAGTTTTGGGATAGTCACCAAACCTTGTATCTCCAGCCAGACCTGGAAGCCAAACCATCAATCGCTGCATCGAGGTCACACAAAGTCATATTTAAAAAGCAAGAATGAAGTCAGTGGATTCAGTTTCCCATTTCTCATGGCTGTTCTTTTACAAATGGATCTAAATTTGGTGTCTGACTGGCAAACCAAGAGCAAAGAATTTTAGAGCTGTGAGAAAGATGGAGACTAGCATCCCAAGGGAGCCAGGGCAGGTGATCCCTGTTTACTGGGAATTCCTTGACTGTAACTCCTAGGCTGTGTGCTGGCCATGCTCTGCTGCTGAGGGTGAAACATCTCCAGAGGCATTCTAAATAATCCAAGGTGCAAGAACCACTTCACCTCATTGAAACACGTATTAAAATGTAGAGAAAATGAGCTGAAGGAGGCAGGGAGGGGGGGAAAAATAAAAATAAAGGAGTTGCTCATAGGCAAATTGCACAGCAGCTCACAGAGTCATTCCTGGGACACAGCAATACCACAGGGTCCAGCTAAACTGCAGACCTGGAGGGAGGTAAAACACCTTTTACTGTTTGGGAGGTTGATACCTGTGGTCCATCCCCTTATGAAATTGGCCACTGCTTGGGCAAATCCTGTGCTTGTTTTTCCTGGGGGCACCTCACAGCAAGTGAAACTCGACTTCAAGAATTGTGCTGGGGTTTATTGTTATTTTTGCCTTCAAGATTCTTTTTCTGTCTTGGTTCTCATCCATTGGAACAAGCAGATATATGGGCTTTTACCTTTATTGCACAAATTCCACAGTATCTTTTCATCTGGTATGCATTATTGTGGTATATATATGAAGCACCATGTCCACTCCAGGTCCTATAAAAGAGCTGTTTGAAGCCTTGTTCCATTCCTATTTATCTTTATACATTAAAAGGCAGTTGACAGCTCCACATAGGAAGAAGTAGTCACAGTGCAAGCAATGTGCTTTTTGTTCTAAACAAATTAACCACTGTTCAGATAAAAGATGATTGTATCTTGTTTTTACCTCAGTTTCTTAAAGACACAAGGTTAGATGAGCAAACTCTGTGTGTTCCATTGATGCCTTTTTAATGCCTCCATAAATTCTGAGCACAAGGTACTTGCTGACACCCAACCAAATTCAACAGGGGAGGGAAGCCCCAGAGACACTGTGATAATTAGTGAAAATGGGGAAGTGTGGAGAGACTCTCAAGTGCTCTGAGTAACTGATCTCAGCAGAAAACCTACAAGGAAAAAAGATCTTACAATCACTTCAAATGCTCCAGCTGACAACTCCCCAGACACTGAATACAGCACAGGACCATTGCAAAAGCCAGATTTTTGTAGCCCCAGAGGTGAGACCTGGTTTTGGATGGCAGTGGATGGGCCCACAATCATCCCCAGTTGACATGATGTGTCACTGACACCATTTTCTTCTTCTACAGCAGGAGCAGAGCACTGGAGCTTGTCTGACCCAGTCCACACTGCAACCATCCCACGTGCCAGAACCAGAAATGAAATTCCACAGATGAAGGGAAAGGCTGTTTTCTGTGTATGGCCTGGAGCACCAGAGCTGTGAAACACTGGAGCCCATCTGTGTGACACACACCCACCATCTGTTACTGAGTGCACATGGGCCACACCATACTGACAGAATTTCACTGACCAGGTAGCTACTACAGGAATGCATCAGTGCTCTAGATGTTTTCTCCTTAAAACAGCAGGGAAAAGCAATCTGTAAGTAGGAAAAACATATCTTCTGCTCAAAATATATCTCTTGCTCATGTATCACCTCCTATCTCCTCTCTGCAGAATTTCATGTGCTCAGGGCACAGGATAAATGGATTCATATCATTATTTTTCCCCCTCTTTGTAATTTAACATCACCCAAATCTCGTGTTGAGTGCAGCATTACTCACTTTGCTGGAGATTCCTCTTGGCAATTTCCACAAGTGTGTCTTGTATTTATCTGTGCTGCTGTTCTGGTGGAAGGAAAAGTCACTATTCTCTAATGCACAAAAAGCCAACTGCAATGCTGAAACTGTCACAACTTTCTCAAGACGTGGGTGCTCAATTTGAAATGCTCTGGGCCTAACACTCAGTGTTTTTAAAGACTTCTTATCTGGGTCTCAAGTAGCAGACAGAAAGCTGAGGCACACACAATGACTCCCTCCCAGGGAGAAGAGCAATCTTCCAGCATTGCTCTGGCAAAAGGCAGCACAGAAGGACCTCTGTTTTCCTGCTTGCATCTTCTGTCTCTTCTACTATAGGGCCTTTCAGTGACACAAGAGGCAATGCAAATGCCCTGTGCACTTTCCTTCCCACCTGCTCTGTTGGCTCCTCTGGCTCAACCCACCCCATGCATGGAAAAAGCAAAAAGGCTGAAGTACAGGCAGTTTCAGCTACAGCACCTGAAAGTTCTGGGAGGCATTGGAAAACCCTTTTCCACTTCCAATACCCCACACAGTTTGTCTCTTGCTGGCTCCCAACACCACCTGCTCACTCCCCCTCTTCACCTCCTCTCTGTCACTGCACAAAAAGCTTTTTTTTTTGTGAGTTCCTTTTCTGGAGGCTGTGAGAAGAGAGCTGGCTCACCTAACAAAGAATGCTGAAGGCTCCATGATCATCAGCAGCAGGAATTACAGTTTCCTGTCTCTGAAGTCTCAGCCATGAGCACCGTCACAGTAAATACACTTTTCAGATACTCTGACTGCCAAAATTTTAAGCCACCTTCTATAGAGCCTGTGCCTTTTCACAAGCTTGTAATTCAGTCATATTGAATAGATTCTCACATGGATGGCAAAATACATGTTCCAGCTGCCAGCATCCCTCCCACCTCCAGCTATCCACTTGCCAAACCCCTGTTTCAAAGTGGGAAAACTGGAAGGTTATCAATGTAAAGTAAATTGTAAGACTGACATGAACAAAACAACGTAATTTCCTCCCTCTCTGTTTTTACTAAAATTTGCCAAAATAATTCAGCCTGAGGCAGAACCTCAGCATGGAAGAACACCAAACAACACACTTTGATAAAGATATGAGCAACTACAACAAAGTTTTATATAATGGGGAATGTTGGGCAACCATGACTGCAGCCACTGCTGCCAGCTCTGCCTATAGCATAAATGAGCAATATTATAACATCCCCACTAATCCCCTCTCCAAAACTGCAAGTGAGCCTGGAATATGACTCATAATATCCTTGGCACATTTTGGTCACAAAGTTGATGAAAGCACCCGTCCCTGAACCCATATATGAAAACTGTAGATTAATTAAGCAAAACATGCAGGAGCTTGTGACACCAATGTCTGTCTGAGCCTGCATATCTGCAGCTGCAGTGGTGGGACTCCTGTGTGACATGATGTGACAGCAAAGTGCTGCCAACCTCTGCTGCTGGTACCTTGTCACATCCAGGGAAGAGGGGACAGTATTTGTCAGTGGTTTTTCTTCTAGGAGTGACCTTCCTGGGCTATGTGCACATCTGCAGTGTGATGTAAAACTCACCCTGTGAATAAGGCAGAGAAGAGGCTCCTCTGTTGTGCATGTTGTTAACACCCAATGGCCTCATCTCCTCACTTGAAATGATAACAGATGTCTGTGTATTCTGCAGATGCATTTGCAGTTTTAGCAAATAATAAAGGAATTTATGAATTCTAGTGTTGGTGACTTGGTGCCATGAATTCCCCATGTGCAGGGTCACTTTGCTCCTTTCCTGCAAGCAGCAGGGTGACTGCCTGGTGGGACTGCCTGCCCCAGTCCAGGTGAGCACTCAGAGTAATTTATCACACTGCTTTATCCAGAAGTAAGGAAGAGGACTTTCCCAAGCAGCTGTTTCCTGACACTAACCCTGCAAACCCTCCTCCCTGCAGGCTGCATTATCTGGGAAAAGTTAGGGAACTTTGGAGCAAAGAAATATCTGCACAATTCCTTGACTGGGGCCAACCCCAGGAGATGACAAGGCCATGCATGTCTGCAAGAAGGTGACCCTGGAATGTGCAATAATAATCCTCTTCTACTGTTGGAAATGCAGCTGCAGTCAAAAATAATGTTTTGGGGATTTTGTTTTCTGCTGCAGACAGAGGAGAAACACAGCCACAACAGCTCTCAATGACTTGGGCTTCATTTTTGGCTTTCCCTCATTGCTGAGGAAGACTTCTGTCCTGCTGGTAGTTAAGGGCAAGTTCACAAAGTGACAAAACTCAGTGAAAATGTGGTGAGAATCCAGGAGACTGAATATACCCCCAGAACTGTACCTGCTCAGCTCCTCACTTAGAGAGGAGACATTTCTATCAGTCCTAAAGAGGAACCAAGGACCATGATTCCATCAGCAGGAGAGGATGTGTCGGAGATCATCAGACCCTAGAAAATCTGATCCTGACCAACAACACTTTCCCAGGTGACAAGAACTGGCAGGCCAAGGACACCTGTCTGGCTGAACAGCAGTAAGAGAGAGGGCTCTTCAAACAGAAGTCTGAAATGTGTGGAACTTTTAGTTCTAGAGCAAGAAAAGATTTTGACCCAGTTTCAGATTTTAAGTCCATCTTCTAAACAAAAGCAGCTGAAGTTTAAATGAGCCAATTCTGCAGATCATTATGTTGCTATTACACAATTCCTTCTAATCCCTGAAGTGTGGAAGATGTGCCAACACCAGCCCAGGCACATCTTTGTCATTTCAGCTGGACTTCCATCCTTTCCACT
This sequence comes from Argya squamiceps, assembly GCA_037834095.1. Taxonomy (NCBI): domain Eukaryota; kingdom Metazoa; phylum Chordata; class Aves; order Passeriformes; family Leiothrichidae; genus Argya; species Argya squamiceps. Next base: position 2,846,444 of record JBBMKD010000040.1, read on the forward strand.
AAAGATTTTGTTCTGCTAAACCATTCTTGATGAATGCCAAACACTAAAATCTCCCAAATATTTATTGTAATTTCTTTGGCCACACTATCACAAGTGCCTAAATTCCCCTTCTCAGTTGGAGAGCTATCTAGACCAGAGGTCTCCAAACCTTTCAGCCAAATAAACATCACAAAGGCTCACGAGCCCTGTCAGTAGTAAGAGAGAGATTGTTTGTGCTACAAAAGGAACAAAAATGACCAGCCATCCCCTGCTGGCTATTCTCCTCCCCTAAGAACTTGGTCTAATCCCCTCTACCCTAGAGTCCTTAAAAAACAATGTGCCAAGGAAAGGGAGTAACTGCTCTGCATACTGATTCCCTGCAGCTTGGACACAGCTTGTGGAGGACCACTGCCAGCCAACTGCTGAGAGCAGCCCCCTCTGAGATGCTGTGCTAAGGCAGAGGTTGCTTTTCATCCCTCTGTCTTGGGGACTGCCCAAAGAAACTGGCAGGATGGCTGTAGCTCCCCAGGAATCATGCAACAGCAGAACACTTCCCACATCATTTTTGTGTCTCCTAAACCCAGCAGGTAAAAGGGCTGTGGAGTCCACAGCCACTCTCTGAGACAGTCCAAGGGGCAACCTGGCCTTATCTAAACATTCTGGGGAGAGGAGGATGCAGGCAAGGAGAACACTCCTATTTCTCCTCCAGTGGCTGCAGACACAGCACCCTTTGGGTGAGGAGGCACACTCACTGATGAGCCACACAGGGAGCAAGTGCCTGGGGGGCCAAGGGAAAGGGGGAGATGAGCCAGAAACAAGGGCTCGTGGCCACCCCTGGGTGTTCCAGGGTGCCAAGGCCAAACCTGGAAGCACTGCTGTATCTAAAAGAAGCCACAGTTGAGAATGTAACATTATAAACCTATAAAAATAAGGTTTTACTGCTGCTGACTAGCTGGGACATGCAGAACATGTGTTGCAGGGAACATAGCATGATTTTATTAGCAAACACAAAGCCATTCATGCTGAGTGGCCCAAACGGGGTGGGTTGAATTAAGAGAACAATAGCAGTTCATCAGATGGCCCGTTCTTTCACATATGTGTTCAACTTACTGCACTAGCAAATACTAAAGCAACTTGGAAATACATTTGCATTCAAAGAGACTCACATTATTAACACATTAGATTGAAATCAAAATAATTGAGAACGTAACCTATTCCTGATGCATTAAATGACTAAATGTAAACCATCAGCACTCAGGCAACTTCCTCCTTTTGGAAACTCTGTGATCAAGAGACTATTTGCCTGATTTAGCCCAAGCCAGCACTCTGCAGCTCTCCTGAGCCTGAATGGGATGGTCTTTCAGCAGTGAAGACAGTGAGTGCTGCACCACTGCCCGAGTGTGTGGGTCACAGGAGAGCTGTGCAGCCCTTGAGTTGTCCAGGGGAAGATGTGCCCAGGCTCAGACCAATCTGAAAGGAAAAAACCCACCCCTTTGCGTCAGAGGCTGATGCTAACCACATTTCCCACTCAATCATGGATTCCAGCTCCCCAAATAAGAAAACAATAGACACCAAAGAAGAAAAGTGGAAACTGCTGCTTGGGGAAGCTTGCCATGACATGCTGGCTGGAAGTGTGCTGGGACCAAATCCTGCTGTAGCCGGGCTGGGGCTGAGCACACCAAGGGGAAGCAGGGAAGGCAAGGCTGGCTGCCCTGCCTGGAGCTGCCCTGCTTGGAGCTGCCCTGCCTGGAGCTGCCCTGCTTGGAGCTGCCCTGCCTGGAGCTGCCCTGCCTGGAGCTGCCCTGCCTGGAGCTGCCCTGCCTGGAGCTGCCCTGCCTGGAGCTGCCTGCTGGCCCAGCTGCCTCCCTCCCTGCTTCCTCTCCAGCTCTCCTCCAATGCACAGTGCTTGTGCTGCTCACTCACCCCAGGATGGGAGGGATGAGGTCTGGGACAAGCCTGGAGATGGGCCTGGGAAGGACAGACTTCAGGCTCTGGCTCTGGCTGTCCTGTGATGGGCACTCCTGCAGTGACAAGCATCTAGAGTTGCCTCAGTCCTGTTTTATGCTCATTTTTAAGACTTTGCAAAAAATCGAGGTAGGTGACCAGAGATACTGATGGTTTAGGAACAACCTGTCTACTTAAATTACAGATTAGCCACAGGACACCAGTACAAATGATAAGACAGCATTGCCCTGGCTCAACCTTTGTCAAAGAATTCCTAATCTTCCCCAAGATTAGATTTTTGTTCTTCTTAACTGCCAGCTAGACTCCAGGGGGCCAGGCCCACAAACACAAATTAATTACATCAGCTGTAATTCACACCTCTGGATGTGTATGTTAAGTGCTTTTTCATAAGGCAGGGAAAAAGATTTTGGGGGGAAAAAATCCAGTAGTGTATCACACTGAACTATAGATTTCTGTTGTGGAAGGAGCATAACATGGGTTAGGGTTTATATCCCAAGAGGTGAATTCAAACAGACACAGCTTATTTCAGTGCAGGACTGTGTCAATCAACCAGACACCTCTAAGATCTGCAACAGCAGCAATAAAACAGCCATAAAGGGAGCTCAGCTCATCATCATCAGTCTGTAGCCCAGAATTCAGTCCCTGTCACACACAAGGGCTCAGAGATACAGGAGCTTCACAGCCACTGCTGAGGGATGTCCCTGCCTGTCATCCAATTACACCAAAGGAAAGCTGAAACGTCACCGAGGAAGATGCTGTTCCTCAAGGGCTGGAAAATCCCCCACCTTAACATAAATCCTAGTGTTTCCCTCCTCAGCTAAGCAAGCAGGGGCCTCCAAACACCAGCACTGTGCAAACACCACAGGAGAAGTGTTTTGGCTGTGGCAAACTTTGCAGAATGACCTTGAGGCTGCTGGGGAGTCTGCGGAGCCAGCTCGGCATCCAGAGGTGACAGACCTTTGTGTAGGGCAAGGCCAGGTAACTGCACAGCCCTTCCCACTGCCCAGCACCCTGCAGGGACACTGGGAAAGGCTTGGCCAATCTTATGTTGCTGCAAGAACTATGTTATTTCTCTGCAATTCACTAGAAAGAAACTGCAGAGTGGTTTGGTTTGCTCAGAGAAGAATTTCCCACTGCACGGGGTGATGGCTGAGCAAGGAGGAGACCCAGCCATGCTTGAGCAGTCCAGCTTAGTCCTGCCTAACCCACACTGTGACAACATCCTAAGGGAAAACTCCATGCCTCCATCCTCTCTCCTTGATTCCTTCCTGCTCCTCCAACCTGGGGACTACAGACAGAGAAAACCACCAGCAGCCCAGTGATGGATGGATGGGCAAAACTTTGATGAGTGTCAGATGATCAGCACCCAGAGGCTGATGGGGAGATAGTGGCCCCAAGCTCATCCTGCTGGATTGGCACATCAGAAATGCCCACGGTTTTCTGCTTCCCAGCAAACAGGGTAGCAGGGGCAGGATGGAGTAGGGGAGCACAGGTTTTAGGCATTTTTTTATTCCTACAGCGACCACACACTGCATGAGAACAACTTCCAATCCAATTAGAAAATGAAAAAAAACCAACCAAACACTGAGGACTAATTGCTTAAGATAAAAACCACCTTATCTACCAAATGATTTCCCTGGCCTTTTGATGCGTGGCAGTTCTCCGAATAAAAACGTGAACTATTTACTTAGGGTGGGATTTTCATGAGGGCCTGTAGGTGTGTCAAGGCAAGGTCAGTAAGGAGAGAGGATTCTTTTTTAAAGTTTTTTTTAAGACCAACAGCTACTGCTTGGAAAAGCTAGCAAGGAAATGTCCAGGCCCTTAGATTACCCTCTCAGTCTACAAGAGAAGTAAGAAACTGAAAGTCAAACACAGGCTGAGAGCAAATGTTCCAAGTTAAATACATTAATCAATTAGATAATTGGAGTGAAAATGCTGCTCAGTGCCCCTGAAAAGGCCAGGAGATGTTAGTGAGGGGAGACATGGCAAAGCTGCACAGAGGACAGCTGTCCTCCATGGACACAACTGAGGTTATGTGGTGGTGAAGCACCAAGATATGTCAGAAAAGAAATATTCTTTCTTCAGTTTAGCATTTTTACAATCAAGCAGAGAAATACAACTTCCAGGCTTATCATCAGAGGCATCTCCTGGGCCTCCATGAGAACCAGAGCTGCTCCTTGGTGCTTATCCCCCAGAAATGCACAGTTTGCAACAGCCAGATGGGTCAACGTGCTCTGCTTCCTCCAGACCTTCCAAAAGAGAGCTGCTTTCCCCTGAGGGGTTTGTTTGGGATGACAAAGCCCTCCACATGTGCAGGGATCCTGCAGCACCAAGCCTGAGCAAGGATGGTGACCACCTCTGCCAACACACCCTGCCTGTGGACCACAGCAGCTACAGCAACACGACGGTGCTGATGCAAAGCCAAACTCTTTTCTCTGCACAGCCTGGAAAGAATCCCAGCAATTCCAACGACAGGGCAGTCTCCCTGCCTGCCATCCCCAGTGGGTTTTCAGCACAGCTCCTTGAGGCTGCCAAATGCCAGCTCCATACACTGCACAAGTGAGTTATTCCAAACATTTTCAGCCTGTGTTGTTGTGTGCTGAGGTAGAGCTGGGCGTGAAGAAAGCATTCATTGAGTTAACTCTGTTTTACTCAGCAAGTGGAACAAATTTCATCACCCCCTACAAGTCCATTCTGTTTTCTATTTATACCGCAGCCATTTGGTGCAGGACTCAGGAGCAGCAGGAACAGGTGATGTAATGCACTGTACAAACAGCATTCTGTTCATACAGTGGGAAAATAAAGTGCATTCTCTTGGTTTCTTTGATCACACTTAAAACAATCAGATTAGAAGGCACAGATAACCCAATACATGCTGGAGATGAAAGGACTCTGGAGAAATAAATCACCCAAAGTTAGATATTAAGCAAGATTTCTCTCTCAACAATCAACTTATCTGCAGAGAGAGGAGGAATGACCATGTGGTTTCAAAATCCTGCCAGGCATTTTATTTATTTTTATAATACCATAAAGCTACTCCACCCACTTTTTCAGAATGAACGTTGCATTACACAACACATCAAAGGGACTTTATGGCCTAAATTAAGCAATAAAATAGTTGAGATTGTGCGTTATGCTGAAAATTGGCCTGCTCCTGGTGCCTGGGAGATGGGAGGTGAACACCACATGTTCAGAGCACCTGAAGAAAGCTTGGGGCAGGATGGCCTGAGGTACTGAAGTGTGTGGCACTTGCATTTAATAGCCCAAAGTGAAGTTTGAGGCTCTTGGTGCCTGCTGTAACCCTCTCTTGCTCAGGGGACAGCAGTGCTAGCATGAAGACCTGGGACATTAAAAGGATATGGTCCTTCACATCCATAACCTTTAAGGTTTGGTTTATAGTCAGAGCTCTCTTGGAAACTGTGGGTTTTGTGGATGTGATTCCTCATATTTGACAGCAAGCCATGCCTTGGGAAAGGAGATGGGAAAACCCAAGAGAGGTGTTGGTGGGGCTGAAGTACAGCTGCACTTCTCACCATCTAGCTCTCCCCTGCCTCTCCCATCTTGATCAAAATGACAAAAAAAGTAGAAATAATTAAAGCCTCTCTTAAAACATTTTCTAGTTCATGTGCATTTTGAATTGAAAAATAACCAGAAGCTGGGATACATAAGAGTGATGTGTTGGTGCTAAATGTTTATTTTCCAGATCTGCCTCAATGCCCTTACAAAGAGAGGTGAGAAATGAAAGGATATCAAGAGGAGAAAGTTGGCAGATCCCATCACTCCAGAGCAGAGAAGGGACTAGGCAGAGTTTCCATTAGAACAGCTTGGGAGGCACAAGAAAAGTCAACTTGCAAGGACACATGAGCTGGCAGGTCCCACACACCCTAGTGCATGTGTGTCCTTTCCTTCCCGCTCCCAAAACAGGGTTAAAAAAAAGGAAAAGAAAAAGAAAAAAAAAAAGAAGTTTAATTAGTTTGGGTCCTATCATGACTTTCTGTGGCCTGACTCACAGCGTTTGATCTCCCAAAGCTGGCGAGAGGTGTTTGAGCCTGCCCTCAGAGCCCCTGGCACTCCAGCCAAGCACCAACAATGACTAGACAGACTCGAGGGCCACTCCTTCCATCTATCAATAGAGTCACTGTTGGGCAAGCTGACTCACTGCTTTCCCTGAGAACTGTTCGGCACCGGGTCGCCATCAAAAGAGCAAAACTAAAATTAAGTAGTTCTGTGTTTGCAGACAGTTAATTTAGCAAGGAGATGGTTGTTATTTTAAGGTTTTGTTTTTAGGATGTTCCTCCAAAGAAAGCTTGTGCTGCTGCTTTTGCGTGGCAGAATTGGCCGGGAGCTCCTGGAGGACACACTCAAGTGGCTTTCACTCCTCAGTCATGCTCTGAAGGCACAGTGAGGAGGATATTGAAACCCACAGACTGCATGTAAGAAAAACACACATACACAAACGCTCTGGGAACCCCAGGCAGAGAAGCAGAGTTGTTCATAAACCAGCCTGCCTTGGCACAGCACCTCCCAGGCCTGCAGTGGGCAATGAGAGGGCTTTTAATTTCCCTTTGTGTCTCTGCAACCCCTCACACAGAATGCAGAGCCCCAGACTGGTCAGTCTCTGTTACATCTTCCTGCGCCGCTTCCCAGAGCTGCACTGGGTCAACACAGCCAAGCCTGGGTGGAGATAAAAGAGCTCTGAACATACCTGGTCTGATGGTTCTATTCCTGCTGTAAAACACAAACCCCACCGGAACTTCAAAGAACTTCCCAGTAAGTTCCCAGCCTCATTTAAGTTCAATTAAGTAATAAAGTTTAATGTCCCCGCCGGGACAGATGCAGCTTGGGAAGATGATGACAACAAAAGTTTCAGCATGACTGTGCATGACACAGATCCAGTGAGACAAGGGTTTAGACCTTGGTCATGTAACATACCCCCCAAACACGTCACCCCAGGATCCAAGACACTCCCACACATGCCCTGGTCCTAGAGGAATGCTGGCACAGTTGGGTCAAGGGCAGCCAAGCAGCAGATGGGACACAAGGACCAACTCCAGAGATGTCCATCTGGGATCAGATGTGCTTTTAGGCTGCAGCAGATCAAGGTTCAGTACAACCCTATTCTCTACATCCAGGTACTATCACACACCAACAAGGATTGGGATTCTCTGTCTTTATCAGCTTCCTTCAGGCTGCTAAGCTTTAATTAACTGACTTCTCTAAGGTATTCATGAACATCAGCAAGCTCAGCAACATTTCTGATTAACTGCATTTAAGAAATTAATTCTAAATCAGCCTATTCCTCCTGAAACTTCATGCAATATGACTGAACTAAGAGATGCCACCACCTTGCTAAGAAGACAGCAGCTCTCTGAAGACAGTTTTAGGAAAGTACGAGCCAGACTTCTGCACAACAATACATGAAGATGGTATTTAAGGTTTCCAGGTTCTTTGAAGGCCTGCAGGACTTTACAGGAGAGACCAGTCCCATCACAAACAGGTCATCTGATGCAATTACAAGTTGTGGTGGAGTCCCCAAACTTATCTCAATCAGACACTCTTGATTTCCTGTTTGCGGCACTGACAAATAAAAAGCTCTACATTACAGGTAATTACACTTCACAGAGGACAACAATTAAGAAATAGCCAATTACATTTTACAAGCACAGGATAATCAAAAGCTTCCTCAAATATCTAGAGTCGCAATAAGTACTTAGAAATGGCAACTCCCAACAAATTGCAGGTAATTTAGAGCAATTTACACAGATGACATATTTCCCTATCTCTGCTCAAAACCTACAAACTTGGTTCTGAAAAATACTGCAGGAATTCCCAGAACGCAGCACTGCTGGTTTTCAAAAATAGTTCGTTACCTATTTCCACCTTCACTGGCCTCAAAGGTGAGATGTAGGACCCTGGTCAAACACAGTGTAAAGATAAATTAACCACCAGAACACATTTTAGCTCACTTAAAGAATGGGAGGATCATAAAACGTATACCAAGTCTAAACAACAATTAAAAAAATATTTTCCTTTTATTTATGTTATTTGAAAAATATGCTTGATTTTAGCAGTGCATAACTTGATTTAAGCCTTATAGTTTCTAAAGGAACTGTGATGTCCTTTATTTGTAACCCAGTACTGTGGCTTGCACACAGTCAAGGCAGGAGAACCAGGATCAAACAGCAAATTAAAAACCACTAAATGATGGAGAGGAAAGGAAACATGTCTTTTTCCTTTTACAACTTTTTAGACAGGAGATCTAAAAGCATCCCAAGAGGAACACAGGAGGAGAGACAGATAAGGATGCAACCTAATGTAGAGAGGTTGATATAGTACAGCAATTTCATCCATCACTTTCAGTGCATTTTTTGGGGTTTTTTTGGGGGGGGAATGGTTTTCCTTGCTCATATGGGTTGTTGGAGTTTTACCTCAGAGCAAGGCTCTAGTACTGTATTTCAAGATTCTCTGCAGTGATGGCTCCCTGTCTCCTGGCCACCAATTCAGCTGTTACTGCCATTACTTAAGCACAGGAGCATATGACTTTCTTCAGGGCTTGTTGCTGTATAAAAACTGTTGAAGTCTCTCAGGATTTCCTTGGCAGTCAGTTAAGGACTAAAATCACAGAGGTTTTTGTTGTAAAGGAGCTTTGGAGGAGCAGAGTAGTCTAACCTCCAGCCTGAAGAGGGACTACTGTCTATACCAGATAAGGTGACCACTGCTGATGTTCTTACTGAGAACATGAGAATTTTGAGAAATCTGGTGAGAGAGGTAAAATCCTGATTAGCTATGGCCAGATACTGAAACAGCCTTTTGCATCATAGAGACCATGGGAAGAGCAACTCAAGGAAAACCATCAATGTGTTTGAAAGAGCCTGGGACAGGCAGCAGCCTGACACAAACATAAACCATGGCTGCAGTGTCAGCTGGAGAGGGGGCTTGGTGCAGAAGGGTCCCCTGTATCAAAGTCAGACCTCATTAACACCTGGTGAAGGCATGAAGGAGCTGACAGCTTAATACAAAGTTTATATCTGCAACACTAACAGAAGACCCCAAAAGAAGGAAAAAGTTATTCTCAAACCCTATCTGCACCATAACTGCATTGGTAACAATGTGGTTAGAAAGGGACCCCTCAGCTGTTCTGCAGGACTGTTTTCCTTTCCTCTGCACCAAAGGCAGAGTAACCTGATGTTCTACATCCTGTTCACTCAGGACTGAATATAACCCTCTTTGACAAACCTTCCTGTTTTATTAAGTCAGTAACTACACTGGTTAGACAATTTCAGATGCTTGCTCTTACAACCCCAGTTTTGTCTACTTGGCATATTAATGTGCATTCCTTCAATTAAAAAAGAATAACTATTTTTAAAATTCAAATTTTAAAGGAACCACATTTTTCTTTCCTGCTAATGGCCTTCTGTGGCTTGGCAACATTTTTGTGGACAATAGGTGTTCCTGCCACTACTGTCCCATCTGGAACGAGAGGTTTGGCTCCAGTCCCACCCTCTTTCTTCAGCTCAGGCTTCCAGGATGATTTCAAAAGCTGGGAAGTGAGAGGATGATGCCACTCCATAACACCCGAGGCAACATACTACACCCAAGTCCACAGCCCAAGATGGGCTACCTGGGAGGGTTTCTGACACTGCTGGTGCCAAGCCACAGCCAGCAATTAACAAAGGAAAAGAGCTGCTCGTAGCTTGACTGCAGGCAGCGTGGTTGATGGCTCTGGACAGAGCCATCATGTATGAGGTGAGAAACACAGCAATCCATGCAGAGCTGACTCAGGGCATCACCACCAGCCACCAAAACCCAGGTGACCTTGCTGAGGCCAAGCAACTGCTGCCTCTCAAGCGTATCCTGCCGCTGGGGAGGAAAATCCAGTGAGCTGCAGGATGCATCTACCCCTCTCAGCATGTGGAATAGCTGTGGGCAGGCACTGGAGGACTGCAGGGCCAGCACCCTCACTATAAAACCAGTGGGATATCAGCTCACCCTCCAGAGCTCCCACAAGCACTGGAGCACTCAGGTGGGGAGCGCCCAAGTCAATGATATTTGGAAAGGATAATCAGGTCTTGAGGAAAGCAGACCCAGCACTGCAGCTAGAAATGAAAACAGACCAAGGTGGGGCCAGCTGACCTTTCTGCCTAGGCTGCTGCAGGAGCCTAAAAGCCCTCTTGAGCTCTTGACTAAAGCTGGAGCTGCTGGTAGCAGGGTTTGGCAGGAGAGAGGCTAGAACAAGCACTAGAGTATCTGCCTTCCTCAAATTTGCTCGTCTATTCCAGCCACGCAGCATGATGGAGCTTGACTGGTGACTGTCACCAGCTTGACTGGTGAGGCATCCCATGGATCAGGGGTGCCCTGCTGATCTCTGGAGCAGAGACAACTCGAGATGCCCACCTTGGAGACCCTTCCCCTCCTCTCCCAGCCCTGCTGCGGTGGAGCGGCGCCCGAGCCCCGCCTCTGGCTGGAGGAAAGCGCACCCTGAACCTGATGAAACTGCGAGGCGTTGGCTGCTCGGCAGTGCCACCCACCGCGGTGCCAGCTGCCCTCCCGGCCACGCGGGCACGGGCCCTGCCCTGCTGGATGTTATCTGGGCCGCCGAGTCGGGCACAGTGCTGGCTTAGCACAAAAACAACAACAACAACAACAACCCCCAGCTGCTTTCAGTTTCCGACTTCTCGGCAATCACGGAGAGAGAGGCGTGTGACAAATACCCTTCTACTCTATAGCAATGGGGCTGAAAATAAAAATACTCCGTTTTGCCCAGCTGGGCAGAAAACATCAGCACCTGCAATGATGCAATCAAAGGAAAAGCACCGTGACTTCCAGCACCTCTAAAAAACCAGATTGCTGCATCTGAGAGGGATCATCCAAAGGAAATTCCCTCCTTTCTTCCCCAGACCCTTACAATCCACAAAACAGATACTGCTGAAGAATGTAGAAAGAGGAAAGCAGATGCAGCTTGGCTGTCGTGGCTGTGGGCACACAAAGCTGCTTCCCCATCACCTCTCCACTGGTCCCACCAGCGTGTTTGTGCCACCCAGCCTCTGCCATTGCCTAAACCTACAGAGAACAAATCTACAACAAATATTAAAATGGTGTGAGCCTTGTCTCTCTGCCCACCCTAGTGCCAGCCACTGCTACAACAGATCCCACCTCACCAGTGAAAAGGCTGGAGACAGCAAGGCCAGCACAGATAAAGGTGTGCTGGGTTTACCTTTGAAGGGATTTAGACCTGGAGCACTCAACAGGACAAACTGCTGAGACAGGCATTTACTCAGGTGTATAAACATCACGGGCAGCAAATGCCAGCCTTGCAAGAATTCTCCTCCAAAGCTTAAGAATAAATTCAACATGTTTTTAAATAATTATGGATGAATCACTTGAAAAAACTTCCTACATTTTATCTTCAGTTGCTGACACTGATCGTGCAGCTGTTTTGTTTATAATGTAATTACACATTCCCACCTACTTGCACTCTCAGTGTGCAGCAGAATACCTCAGGTAGCAGAAAACCTAAAGGCTGACATTTTCTTCTGGCCTTTGGAAGTGACAGAACAGTTAGCACAAAACTTAATTTATTTGAGGTGGGAGGCAGGGGGGAAAAGAGAGGCCGCAAGTTAATTTCCCTTAGAAGCCCGATGGTCCCCACCCAGAAACCTGCACACAAAAGAATACTGCCTTTAAACTGGTAGGTTAGGTCTGAGACCAGAGCGAAGGTTTGTCAACCACGACAAGCTCCAGCTTGTTTTAACAGTCAACCGGAGGGTTGAAAAGTCTAATAAAACCAAAAAGCCTTCCATAACAAAGCTGCTGCCACTTAAGAAGAACATTCACACCCATTCAGCAGGGCTTTTTTCGAACATGAAGAGGTTTTTGGAGCCTCCAAATTGAGCAAAGAACACCAAAACATAGCAGCTAGAAACTGAAGCTGGAAAAAACTGAAGTGAGCAATAAAGAACACACTGGGAACAGTGAGTAACTAACCACGGGAAGAGATAACAAAAATGCTGCATGACCTCCCTCCCATCATTTGGATGCCTTTCTAAAATAGACACTTCAGCCTGACCACAAGTTATTGTGCAAGGATCACTGGGTGAAGCTGCATGACCTGTTATCTCCAGGATTACCAGAGGAAAGTTTTTCCCATGCCCATTTGGAAAGCTTCCTCTCTTCAGAAAGAGGAAGGTTTATATGGATCAGTTCTGCAGACTCTGCCAGCCCCGGCTGGGGAAGGCCCGAAGCCACTGCTTGGGGACAGTGGGATGCTCTGCCTTCTTAAATTCTCCAGCTGGGCTAATTTCCCCAGCCCGCAGCACACAAACCCCCGGGTCACAAACTTCACTGCACATATCCAAAGGGGAAAACCAGCAGCTGTTTTACGTGACAAATCCTTGGCTGTAGTGACACATCCTTTGCTGCCCATTTCCATCTCGTTTTGCCAGCACTGGTCTGTCTTAAGTTCAAGGCGCCTTCTCAAAGTAGCTTTTCCCAAGAGAAGAAGCCAAGTTCCACTGAACGTGCAAACGTTCAGAGACACATGAAATCTGAGCATTTCCACAACAAAGAAGGCAGCTTTGCTGTCATTACTTTTCCTGGTAGAGCCATGGACCAAGCAAGAAAGGGCTTGTGGTGATGGTCTTTGTTCAGCACTGGATGAGCAGAAGACACACGCTGCACACACCTGAGGCTGCCAGCCTACCCAACAGCCTCTGTCTGTGGCTTTGCTCAAGAAGGAACACTTTTCATTTCCTAAGAAATAAATGTTATGACAGTCACATGGACTGAATTAAAAGTACAAAGACCAGACCTCTTAGCCAGAGACCCCAAATTTTGTGAAAAAAATGAAGAAGTACATGCCCTTGGAAATCCAATCTGAGTAGGGCCACAAGGAGAGTAAGAAGGTTTCAAGGTCGTGTTTTACAATCTTTTGAAGCAGGAATGAAGCCAATCTCCGACGGAGACATTTCGTGCTGCCATCTGTACAGAGCTTCCCTTTCTCCAACACATTTGCAAATGTTACAGTGCAAGAACTTGCTGTCTTTGCTCAGGCAGTCTTTATTTATACACAATAAAGGCCTTGTGCAGGACATCAAGGCTGTATTTCATCGATTTGACACGATGGTTAACCTGTGAACTTTGCCCCTGCTAATAGAATAATTTCTATTTGTTGATTCCTCTTTTGGGATCCTCGAGGGTAACAGCAGCTTCATCCCAGCTCTCATTTGCATGTCTAGTGCCAAATGGTTTTACAGCTCTTACTTCTGTGGAGCAGAGCCAGGATAAAGCTGACCAAATGCAGTAGCTACAGCTGGATCCTGGGTCCCCACACCTCCCTCCATGGATCCTACCTTTATTTCCTAGGAGCTCTCCAGTGACTTGGCTCTGATTCACAGTTTGCTTGTGAAACCTTGGAGAGGTGGTAGAATCCTGGAATGGTTTGGGTTGGAAAGAACCTTAAAGCTCATCTCATTCCACCTCCTGCCATGGGCAGGATACCTTCCACTATCCCAGGTTGCTCCAAACCCCATCCAACCTGGCCTTGGACATTTCCAGGGATCCAGGGGCAGCCACAGCTTCTCTGGTCCTTGGCTATCCAAGCAGTCAATCCCACAGAGGCCCCAAAGCCTGGACCAGGCTGGCAGCAATGGCAGAACAAGGGAGTTCCTCTTCCAGATAAATCTCTCCCAGTTTAAGAGGCTGACTGCCAGACAAGAAAACAGCCACAATTTATGACTGAAAAGGGCAAACCTGTTAAACACTACAGACATGGTTTTCCAGAAGACCTAACCAAACCTAAACATGGAGTGCTGGAAAAAATCCCACCTTCCCAGCTGTACTGCTCTTCTCATTCCAGCACCAGCATTCCTCTAAACACATGCTGGACATAAAGGACAGAAAACTGAACCTCCAGAAAAGAAGGAAAATGAAGATGGAAAGAGGGAGAGGACTGACTCTCTGGTCCACATCAGGACAGGGAATATGTGGGGTCAGAGAGCTGAAGGATAAAACCCAGTAGTTTCTGGTCATTAGCTCTGGAGGTAGATCCAGGGACTAACATGAGGCTGTTAACCAGCAGGTCTCACTTGGGTATTTCAAAGAGGTTTTTTCCTCTAGCTATAGCTTTGCCTCCCTCCACTGCTTATCATCAGGATAGATGAAAGCTCTTCATCTATTAGCTATTTAGATCAGATGAAGATCTTCAAAAAACTGATACTTTGGGGATAGGTTGTCTTTTGGGAGCCAGGGGGATCAAGAAATTCCAGGTCCTACCACAAAAGTGTACTCTGGAGTCTTCAAAGGTAAAATCCAATTTCCATGTGGGTTTTACAGAATTCAGATAATCTGACTTAAAACTGCAACGGTTCTACTTAAATTCATTACTGCCTTACAACAGTGAGGGGTCCAGACCAGGGCTGTGAGGAATGATGGTTTTGCTTTTACACACAAGTGTGACCTGCAACAATTTAATTTCTGAGTGTGACTTCAGGCAAAGCAGCTCGCTCTGGCACACAGGAGGGGAACAAGATGTGTGTCTCTAGAAGAGCCAGACCTTTCCTGAAGTTCCCTGAGCTGGGCATTCAGGGCTGCACCAGTGAAGGAAGGGGCAGCTTTGCACTTGATGAGCATTGATGGATACTGCAGTCCCCACAGGAACTCACACCTGAGCCACGTGTGTACTGCAAACAAGGAATAAAAGGAGCCTTTTCACAAACAAATCACCTCAAACCCAGCTGACTGCTGTGGGAATGTGTATTTCCAGGAGCATGATCTCTGTAGAGTCCAAAGCTGCACTTCCAAGTGAAGCAGGCATTAATTAACTAATTTATAGCATTAGGAGAGACGGTGTCAGACATACCTTGTATTTGGTAAGTTCAAAAGTGTAGCTTTCATCTGGCATTGTTCCACTTCCAAAGGATCTCTACTAACCCTGCAGCAGAGCTCCAACATTCCAGTGCCATGGAAGAGGTGGATAAGGTGGCACCAAGGACACCCAGCCTCACCCACGCTGGGGTGACACAATACAGGCTGCTCCACGCTGCCAGGCCAGCCTGAGCAAACCCCTGCTCTCAACCAAGTGTCAAACCTTTTCAGAGAGATGCTCAGAATTATATTCACCAGCAATTTGACTTTTTAATCATTTCAATTACTGTGACTAAAACCCTTCAATCGGAACAAAACCAGGGAAAAATAACCCCTCTCCTTCTGAAGCAGCCTGCCTAGCTTAACAGACCATACCAAATTGTGAAGGTTTTTGCTTTTGTGGTCTTCACATATTTCATTTAATGCAGATAATTAACCTCAGTTTCTAATTTCAAATCCTCCACATAAGGAAGCAAAGTGACTGAATACATTCACTGACAGATGGAAAATTAAAATATTACTACAGCTTCTGCATGGCTCAAAAGACCGGGCCTCTCAAAAGATCTTTCTTCTTTTATTTGACTGATTAACTGTAATTTGCTTAATGGATTTAAGGATGAGCCTAATAATCCAATGATACATCCAGGAACCGATTTAGGATATCAGCACCTCTGTTCTGATTTTTTTTAAACATGGCAATTTTCTGCATTACACATAGTCACTTCTGAAACCAGATTTTCCCACCAATTGTAACAAAATCAGGTCCGTGATTTATTTTAAATGGGTGGTGACTGCATGACTGGCCTTGCAGCAGGTGGCCACAGTGCTGTAACTTCTTGCAGCACCTTCTGAAGCCCCAAATCTAGGGATGACCCAAGACCATGACATGTTCCAGCAGCCACTGACCCAGCCCAGCAGGAAGCCAGGATTTCTTGGGAAGGTCAGAAGTCAACAGCTCACACCTAAAATGGGGTCAGCATGTGTTCCTCCAGCACCCCCACACCACTCTCACTCCCTTTTCCACCAAGAAAGTTTGCCCTAACAGGATTTCACAGTCTGTCTCAATAGTTAATAAATCCAGAATCTAACAGACTATTAAAGGAAAACATCCAAGAGGCAGTCATTTTTAAAACGTCCAATGGCAACTAATTATTCAAGGGATTAGGCCATTATAGCAGCAACAAAGAAACTCTTAAAACATAAAGCCAAGTTGAACGGCAGATCAAAACCAAGGTGTTCCCACCCCGTGGCCACCTCCTGGGTGACTTCTCAGTGCTGGCATTGGTTCAGCTCCCACTCAGCCTTTTAGCACCCCATTCTTTCTGAAACCAGGCAGAACTCAAACCAGTCTGCTCTAAACATAGTATTTCATGATCTGTGCCATCACTGTAAGCACACAACAAAACAGGACCATCACCAGGACTGGACCAGTCAGGCCACAGCTCTGTCTAACCCAGCCATGAGGCCCCCAAGGACAGATTCCCATTCCTTGTGTTCTGTTCCCAGGCTGCTTCATGCTCCCAAGTTTTTTTTTTACCATGTCCAACCTGAATCTCCCCAGGACCAAAAAGGGGAACATAACTTCCCTCTCGGGTTTTTAGTAGAAAATATTCTGTAACCCAAATAAAACTCAATCACAGCAAAACAAGGCTTTGTTTGCTGGAGGAGGGGAGAAAACACTATTCATTTATCAAATTAGAGTGCTAAAAGCTTAACTACCTGTCTTTAAAAAGAAGCCAAAGCACTGATCCATAACCAAACACAAACACACCACTTCTTCATCTTGATTTGTGCGGAGGCAAAGCTATGGGCACAAAAGGTATTCTTCTTCAAATAAATCTATTTTAAAACTTGGCAACCACGAGCATAAATACTTTACACTGTTACTGTAATGTAAGCATTTCCACACAGAAGTTTCATCAGCTTAACAATATATTTTAAAAAGCTGGCGTTAACTTCTGTGCAAAAACACCATCAGTCTCTGTCCTGTGTATCTTAAAGTGCTCCAGCCACTAAATTACCACTTAGAGCTCTTAGCACCAGACCCCCTGCCTGTTGGATTCACTGATTTCCCTCAAGAACAATGCAGAACCCAAACTATTCTTCTGCAAATTATTTTCTTTAAAACTAGAAAGAGCCACTGCTCTACAAGGATCCCAAACAGGGTTGTACTGATTACAAATGATACTGCGGGCCCAGCAATTTTAATTCAAGATAAGCATTCCCAACTCTACATATGGGTCTAACACTCAGTAGTTGATTTCTTCCTGCAGAGATGCTCCCATGAAGCTCCTATAGCCCAACTCCAAGATGCATGTGCTGCCTCTCCAGCTAAAAGAAGCATCAGTAAGGGGGTAACACATCTTTAAATTTTCTAAATATGACTGCTTCTGCACCAGGGTTTGTGATCTTGCATCCTCAGTTTTCCAACCAGTCAGTACAATTAACACCAATTCTTTCAACACCGCACAGTCTTGAGTCAGAGGTGTGCAATTTAATATTTAATTATGAACGAAGCAGCCAACCTCAAAATTAGGGCTGCCAGCTAAACTTCTGCCAGCTCCTTCCTGATGCAGCCCCAGCTCCTGACCGCTGGACCGTTTATGCTCCCCAAGCCACGGAGAGATCCTGTGCTTTCCCTGAACCAGCCTCCACACGTTAGTTTGTCATTGTGCTGCCCCAGACCAGAGGTTGTCACATCCCTCTGAAGCTTCTCCAGCTTCTCTCCACTTGCCTCCTCTGCACACCCCACCATGAAGTGCTGGCTGTGTGTTTTGGGGAGAGCTGCCCTCCCACGTGTCCGGAGAGGCTGCCAGTGCGTGGGCACAGGCACAAGGACTCTCCTGGTGTTTCCTACCAGCCTGGAGAACCACATCACCCACCCTTTTCATCTGAACCACCAACACTTGTGAAACGTGGTGAGCTTAGTCAGCCCAGCACTGTGGAAATTAAAGCTTGGAGCCTGCTCCTTTAAAAAAGAAAAAAACAACCCCCTGTGTATGTCAAAGCCCCCGCTGAGAAATTTCTCCATCCGTGCCCAGCAGCTCCACCACCAACACTCCTCAAAATCCAACAACTGGAGACTTCACCCACCACCACGTGTCCTCTAATACCACCATCCAGGCTTCCCCTTCAATACTCTACACTTCATGGAATGGGTCAAAACCCAAAACAATTGGCAGAACTAATGTAAATCTCTCAGTTTGCCTGGTTTTCAGGAGAGATGAAGGCAGAGCTGCTGGCAGGTAACACCATATGCTCTCCTCACTTCCCACCACAGAAGAAAGCAAAGGTGAGGCCTGTGAGAGCTCTGCTCTTTGGGAGTGGGACAGGAGCCCCTTCCCACACAGAGCTAAAGAGAGCATGAGAAACCCACCCAGGCAAAAGACACAACCAAACCAGCATGAACCAAATCTCCAATACGGCAGGGTCCTGAGCTGCTTTACTGGCTAGCTTGCTCTCTCCCTGGCATATAAGGAAGGTTTGGTGGGTCTGAACCTCAGGCTGAAGCGTGGTCCATGGCATGGAAGAAAGAGTGGACTCTCTCATGGTTCTCACTAGGCTTTGTTATGTCCTGGGAGCTGCCCACAAGCAAGAGCCAGCTCTGGCCCCCTGTCCTCACCTTAAGTACCCCATGGGTGTACCCTGAGCAGGGGGAACCCAGAACCAATCCAGGAGGGGGGTGTGACCCAGAACAGGGATACAATGAAGAAAGGTGGGAACCTAAGAGCTCTGCCAAATCACCCAGCATCTTCATCAGAATCTTCCGAGTTTTTGCAAGATGATTGACAAGGTCCATTGTAACAGTGTGGCTTTTTGGAGTGCAGCCACGGCCCTTCTAGATCCCAGCCAGCCTCTCCTGCAGAGAAACTGCTTGAGAACTGCTCAGGGGGCAATCCAAGCTCACACAGCCACACTCGTTACAAGGCTGGCTCAGCAGAGAGGCACAAGGC
>JBBMKD010000040.1:2871743-2888358 GCA_037834095.1 Argya squamiceps
CCCGGCTAGGTGGGCACCTCAAGGGCTGAGTGGTTCCAGGGCTTCGTCCGGTCCTGGATGACGGAAGCCCGTGAGCATCCTGGGCAGAGACAGCCCCAGAGAAACTTCGGAGACCTCCAGGGTCTCGTCGAAGGGCTCTGCCCAGGAAAGGCATCAGCCCTCAAACACCACCAGTCTCCACGGCTCTGTCCGTGTTGAACACCCTGACACGCCTGAGTTTTGTACGGTTTGGACCACGCACCGTGGGCCTGGGGATGTAGGGGCACCAGTCCACCAGCCACTCTTGGCTCCAACAACAGCCAGAGCTGGTTTGGAACCTGCAATGTGTGTCCCGCTTCTCTGAGCTGGGCAACTGCCGCCGGGAGAAATCAGGGACTGTCCAAGAGGTGGCACTGCATGGACTGCAATGGGTCACACCACGTGGAGACTCCCCAATCGGGGATATTTGGTTATGGGGAGCAGGGTGCACCAGCTCTGAGGCTGCAGTGGTGGGAGGCACCGAAGGGAGAAGAAGTGGATTGCCAGATGTAGAGATCAAATGAAATAGTGTGACAGGGAAATGCAAAAGTGTGTATCTTCCCTGGAAAGCAGTGATGAACTCCACAGTCTAGGCAGACCCTAGATACCATCCCAAAAGCTGAACATGCAAACGAGCCACTAGACAATCCTCTGAAAATCAGAAATAACTCAGAATGGTTTCCAATAGGGACTGTTTCTGCTTTCTTATGTGACTATACTACCACAGTTGCTTGCCTCAATGCATTTAGGGAACACTTTTCAAAATGCAAATTTTTTCCAGCTTTGTGAAACTCCCAAACATCCACTCTGGGCAGTGACACTCCCCATCCCACCCCACCACAGAGTATACCAGGATGATGTGGCTCCTTGCACTCTCTCATGTGAATGATGCTGGGAGCTGATTTATGTGTAGCAGTGCAATACTGATCTCAGGCGTAATAATAGAAAAGCTGATGTGGGATTCAGCCCATAACGAATTAAAGGATGGGAATATAATTAATGCAATCAGCCTAGTTTCCAGAAAATAGCTCTTGTCAAACTCTGATGTCATCCTTTGAAGAGATTACAAGTTAGGCTGATAAAGGTTGCGGCATAGAAATAATAGACCTGGGCTCTGTTCAGGCATGTGACTTAATCCATATACTATTCTGATTAAAAATTAGCACAATACAACATCAAGAGGGACACCTTAAAGGGGCTGGGAGCTGGCAAACCGACAGCCTTCAATGAGGAATCCCTGCAGAATGGGAGCGCGCTCAGTGGGTGTCCGGGCTTGGATGGGAAGCCCAGTGCTATTCACTATTTCCATCAATGGTCTAGAAATAGATTAAAAAGCCCTGCTGAGAAAAACGCCGGGGCGAGGGAAATGAGAGGGGCAGGAGACATGGACAAGGTCAAGACAGCTGTAGAAAACTTCACAAGCCGAGTCCCTGGCAAATAAAACGTGCTTGAATGCGAGCAGCTGTGAAAGGGTCTGTCCACTGAACACAGGCCCCTTCTGCTGGAAACTCAGGATCTGGCAAGGACAGACTGGGGGGAGTTTAGGAGACAGGAGGGATAATGTGGGAGCAGGAGGGTCCCCATGGGAGATGTCCAGCTGGGACAGGGCTGGGTGCTACAGCAGAAGGGTTCCAGCATCTGTGTTTTGGGAAGGATGCTGAGAAAAAGAGAGAAGGTGGAGGACAGTTAAAAGTGAGCCCTGCTTTGCAGGAGGGTAGCTGAGGCCTGCAAGTTTAAAGGAATCCCAGAGATGCCTCCATTACAGCACTGCAGCCACTTCATGGGTGAGAGATGATCAGGTGTTAAAGAGCTTTTCATCTCCCAGAGAAAGACCCAGCAAGATTCATGGCTAGGACTGAGTTCATTTGAAAAACCACAGCAAGATTTCTCCGTGGCAAGGGACAGCTCGAGGTGGTGGGCAATGAACTTGGGTGCAGCAGGATGCAGGTGGCTGAGGTGCTGGGGCTTGACATGCCCTCCCTCGTGCTGCCATCCTTCCCTGACCTTCCTTACAGCTCCTCGGGTTGGGCTGGACCTGGGGAGGTGGGAGGAGTGCTGGAGGCTCATCTTGTTCCCACCAGCTCCTGGCACATCCCCCAGCTCAAGGGACACAGCCTTGAGTGAGGACCAGCCCCCAGGCACACAAGAGAGGCAGGGGGCCTCCAGACCAGCTGGCATGTCCCTTCCAGCAGTGCAGGATCACTCTGTGCATGCTCCCAGGGAAAGCAGGGCCAGCACTGCCCTGCTCCAACAAAGGCAGCCAGGCAGCAACCCCTTCCTAGGCCAGGAGAAGCAAATTCCCACAGGTTGATGCCAAGCCCTCACGGTGTCTCATTATTTTCTGGTTCTCTAGCAGGGATGCTTGGGGCCATGGGCTCCCTCTAGAGCCTCTTCCTCTGTGTTTTACCCCTCAGGTGGCTCATGATGAGGAGACTTAGCCCTGCACTCTACCGGGGGCCAAAATCACTTACTTCCAGGTTTATCTGAGGACATTAAACAGGTGATAAACCACACTGAGCATTCCTGGCTATGTGCTGGAGGAATCAGACTCCAAGGTCTTTGAGGCCAAGGAACCAAACCTGGTTATTTTCTCTTCTTCATCAGCTAACCGTGAAGCTCTGCCTTTTACCCCAAATATCACTCTTGTACCAAAACTGCCACCACCGAGATGGCAGTGGTGTTTTGGTGCACCCCTGGTGTCACCCTGCCCCTGAGGCTGGCCCCATGTGAACCTGGGGTGCTGGACACTTCCCAGCTTCCAGTGCAGACGTTCCTTTCTGCCTGGAAGAAACAAGCAGCAAACACTGGAGAAAAGGAACTGCTCTCAGCCTTTGTTCTGAAGAGTCTGTGCTGCATGCAGGCAGCACTGGTGCAGTGCAATTCCAGAGCCTCTTTGCACAGGGATGTGTTCTGTAGCACTCCTGCCAAGGTAGCCTGGGACCCACAAGCTCTCCAACATCTGCAGAGCCTGAAACCTGGATCAGCTTCGGCACCGACTAGAGTCCTCCCAAATGAATTTTCCTCTTAGTAGCGACTCACTGACTCCCCAAGAGCAAGGTGGGCCTGCCCCGGTGCTGGGGGTGATGGCTGGTGGGCTGTGAGCACGCAGTTCCTTCCAGCGGCGGGGATGTGCGTGGGTGTGAGCCGGCGTCCCTCCGGCGCGGGCGGATTCCGGAGGGAGCGCACTAGATGGTGCTGTTCAACCTTTGGCTGCCATTTAAAAGCCTCCTGCAAGGTCACAAGCGATGCCGAAGTCCGGTGTTTTTATTCAAAAACCTTTCTGGAGCTAGGGGATAAATAGAAATACTCTGGAATATGAGGTCTTACACTGATCACTGACAGAGGCAAAGGGCAGCTCGCTCACAGGGATGTGCTGCCTCTCACCTCGGACCTCGGGCAGCACCCTCAGTGCTGAGGCAGGACCTGGGATTGAGTACACAACCAATGATGGCCGAAGAAAACAATGATTTAAAGAACTAATGATTTAAAGAAAAAAATTGCCAAGAAAATAATGCCCTGGGGTGCAAGAAGGGGCTGACTGCTCTCTCTTGGAGCACTGGTAAGGTGATGCTTACAGAACAGGAGGAAGAAAATGTATTAGCATTCAAGATAAAAGTATTGGTGTTGTGGCACCAGGAATCAAAAGAACCCAGCTGGGATGAGGTACCAACAGCCCAGTGGCACTGCCACTGGGGGGACAAACAAGCAGAGCCACAGGATCCATCTGGCAGGAGAACAAAGCAGAGAAGTGGCCATGGATTGGGCTGCGGGCTGGATGAGAGCACCTGCCTCACTGGGAGGGATGGATGGAGCAGATCTCAGTGCGGGCAGTGAGGATGCCCATAGACAGCTGTGCCAGGGCTGGGGGCAGGAGTGGAAGTGAGTGATGCTGATTTCAACCACCACAGCATCCCTTCTTGCAGGATCTGAAGATATCTGCCCACCCTGGCCATGTCAGCCTGCCAAAGCATCCATGGAGCTGCAGGTGCAGGTCCCACAGGCAGCCTGGGTGTGCCTCCCTTGGATTCCCCAGCTCAAGGAGGCAAACACATTGCTTCTAATGCTGGGTAAAAAGGATGAAGCACTCTCTGGACACCAAGTTTATGCCTTTTCACTCAGATCCTGCTCTTTCATAAAGCCCATGGTGGAGCCTTTCCAGGCAGTGGGAAGGTTGCAGGGCTTGGCATCTCTGGGCACTCAGGTCCTTCCCCTCCAGAAAAATCATCCCAGTTTCCCTGTTCACTCCAGTTCCCACATTTTCTTGCTTGCAAATCCCCTGTTTATGCTGGGGTACAGGCCTGGAGTGGGTGGATGGGGCAAAAGCTTTACTGCTCACATCAAAAATAACAAAAACTGTATCCAGGGTGACCTTCCCGACAGGTAGGAGGAGGAGGAGGGCCTGGACCAGCTAAGGGAGCTGTCTGAACTGGGTTTTGCAGCTGCCAGTGCCTGCCCATGGCAGATGGAAGCCCCAGTAGATAACCCTGAGCCCCTGCAGTGTCCCAGCACCCTGGCCTGTTCTCCCAGGGCTTTGCTCTGCCTTCATCTCCAGGTGTTTCTCTTTGTGCCTGCCCTGGCATCAGCCTCTTTCCCCCAGCTCTGCTTTGTCCTTCCTGCTGGATCACAGAGCCCCCAAACCTGATGTTTCCCCCCAAAAAAGATCACAGACATGCTCATGCTGTGCCTTGGGAGGCTGCTCTGTGTGTGCTGCTCACCCAGCACCCTCCTCAGAGAGAAGCCTGACATGGACTTTTATTTGCCTTCCCACACTTCTGTGACACTCCTACCACCAGCCCTCAGACGACCCCAGCTCCTTGCTGACTGTCAGCCAGCTCTAGCCTCATTTTTGGGCTCAGGATGGGGGTTTTGGTCAAAGCTTTCCCCACACTCCTTTTCCTTCATTCCAACCAGCCCAGGGAGAGTCACAGCAGCTCATGGCCACTCTCCTCTGCTTGGTTTGCACCATTCATAACCCCAGTAACAGCCAGTGACCATAATCAGCTACTATTCCTCTGCCCTGGCTGGGCAAAGCCCAGTTTGTTCACGTGGGCTTCTCTTCTCAGGCCTGTCCCACCCCAGATAAGCCCTGGGCTCCCATCCCAGCTCAGGGCTGTGGCATAGAAGTGTATGAACTGATAGGGGGCCAGGCCCTTGGTGTGTCCCCCAGCCCTCCCCACCTGGCCTCTGTGCTGCTTTTGGGGAAATGTTCCCATATCTGGCAGAGCAGAGAGACCCTCACAGACCCCTGCTTGACCTGAGACCTTGCCACATCCAGGACCCTGACAGATCCCTGCCACATCCCAGACCCTACAGCTCCGCTGGTTTTGATCAACCTTCTCTGCCAAAAGCAATGGCACAGGAGCTCAACCAGCACCACCAATGCCCAGTGCTCTTCATCCCCAGCCGGTGAAGGTGAGCACCCCCCTGGGACACCCCACACACCTTCCTGCACCCACCTTTGGGGTCCAGCCCGGGGCTGTGCCCTGCACTCCTGCCTCTCCATCCTCCAGACCACCAGGATTGCTGCTCCTCTTGGGGTGCCAGGGCTGGGGTGCCATCCACACACATCCCAGGAATGCCACTCTGCAGAGAGAAGAGAGGTCAGCTCGTCCCTGCTGGGACCACCCTACCCAGGAGATGTTTCCAGGGGAACTGGACATCTCTGTGCTCCCCACTCACAGGAGTGGAACCTGTTCCCATGGTCCACACTTCACATCTCGCCTCTCTGTGAGAGGGAGATGTCTGGAGCAGCAGGGTGCCTCGAGCACGGGGCCTCTGGAGTGGTTATCCCTGCTGAAATGGTCCCAGCTTACACAGCTGAGGCAGGAGGGAGCAGCAGTGTCAGGGGACAACCCTGTCCCTGGTTCCCAAGCCCCACAGCAGAGCCAGGGCCCACCCACCTGCCCAGGCCATTTCTTGCTCTCTGCACCAGTGTCCCCACAGCGGGATGGGATGAGAAGAACATAAGGAGCAGCTGCATGGAAACAGCTGATTCCTGCAGCACAGTTATCTCAGAGATAATTATCCCTGTGATATTTCAACCTTCTTCATTCTGCCAGGAAAGATGGGTTTCCTTCACCCAGCCATCAGTGACTGTGACCTGGGCTGCTGGAAGGTGAGGGAAGGCTGGTCAGTGCAGAAATATCAGCTGCTCTGCTCTCACAGACCAGTTTTGTAACCCTGGGCAAGATCTTCTGGCTTGACTGTGCTCACCAGCTCAGCTGCCAACAGCCTTCTCAGTGCTCGGTGGTGCCTCAATGTCTGTCCTGCAGCCCCAAGATTCCCAATGTCACCCTTTGGATAGGATCTCCATCAGCAGTGCAGCTTGGAGAGCTGTCCCCACGTTCCTGGCTCACTCCTCCTGGACAGTCAGCTCAGTCAGACAGGGAGCTGGCAACATTTTTGTGACAAGCAAGGCCTGGTGAGCATGTTTTGGCTAATTTTCCACCTCTGGTGACCAGGCAGTGGCCAGCTGGACACACACTGCTGTTTCTCTGTTCTCTCCCGGGACGACTCTCGCTGTCGGTGTCTGTGCTTTGACGAGGCTCTCCCCGGAGACGAGGCAGACGGTCAGGGAGCTCTATCCCGCAATTTCGGTTTGTTTTGAGTCCACCTAGTGGCCCACGGGTTTATGGTCGGCTTTGCTGTGCGCAGGGAGGCTTGTGAGGACATCTCAGAAACGCTCATGCATCCAGGGCAAGCTCTAGAAATATTTTTACCTCCGCACTGTGCCTGACAGGTACAGTTTAGGTCCCAACTCACCGTTGTCCTTCACCAGGAGAGCTCTGAGCCCATGAAGTGACAACAGCAGCTGGGTTGTAGCTGGTTTGCTGAGGTCCAAACCCCAGCCAGCCCTGGGCAAAGGGTCCCTGTGGTCACATCAGGCATTGCTGAGGCAAGCCCCATGGCATTTCCACGCCTTAATTCTCCTGCAGAATGATTTTCTTATCCTCGAGCTCCCCAGACAGGGCATTAGATGCCCCAAACGCTCCTCTGAGTGATCCCATATCCTGGGGAAGTGTTTGCGCTGGGTGCCCAGGCAGCCCAGCAGCCAGAATCTAATTGCCAAATGGGCAGTTAATTGCCAGTAGTGGTCTCTTGGTGGCTGCCCGTGTCAGGCGGGACAGCTGTGCTGGCAGGAGGTCATAGTCTGCCAGCCAGAGCCCTCCCTGGGCCCTTCTGTGGCACAGCACGCTGTGTGTGCTGCAGGACCAGGTGTATTCCAGGCCATGGTATTCCTGGCCAGACCCAGCCAAGGGACCCCCAGTCCTGGCAGGACATTTCTGGGAGCCTCTGCCCTTTCAGCTGTCTGGTAGGATAGCCACAGACCCCCTGGGATCTCTCTCTGCCCACAGGGAGACTCCAGCCTCCATCACCCCTTTCCCAACCTCCTGCTTCCCTTGAAAATCCCCAGCTGCAGGTGGGGTTGTCCTCCTTGGCCATCTTCCCTCTGAGGTGGCTCTTCCTCTCAGGTGGCTCATCCTGTGCCACCTCCCCAGCAAGGGCCACCCCTCCTGGCTGAGCTGGGAGGTGGGACCCCTGCACTGGTGTGTCACCAGCACCCAGTGAAGGTGGCCAGGGCTCAGCACAGGCAGCTCCTGGAGCCCCTCCACTCCCAGTGACCTGCCTGAGGGTCACTGGAGGGTTCCTCCTCCATGGTGGGAATGAGTGGGACAGTGCCAGGCAAGGCACAGCCCTGATGGACACCAGCTGAGGTCCTGACCAGCCCAACTGCTGTGCACAGCCCAGCAATGCCTGGGCTTGACCTGCTTCCTCCTGCAGGGAACAGTCCTGGCTGATGAGCTGGGAGTGCCATTTATCCACACACTCAGGGGAGAGTCTCCAAACTCTTCTGCTGCTTTAACTGCCCTAGCACAAGCCCAGGCCAGGAGGTCATTTCAGTATTGACTCACCTCAAGGCTTTACAGTGTGAGGTGAGCAGATACGGAAAAAGTGTTGGTCTTATCCTGACAGAAAACTGGAGAAATTGCTCACAAAATCATTTACTGTGGGAGGAAGCTCAGAGAAGTGGGGTGTCTCTGTATTTGGAGGGATCCAAGACCTGCTCCACAGCCAAGGCAAACCAGCAGTGGATGTCAGCCTTGTGATTCCCTGTCCTCTTCTGCCAGTGCTTCTGGGCCTGTCACCCACGCTCACCGCTTGACAACTGTCTGCCTGGCTGCCTCTCCTAAAATCTCCCCTTCCTGTGCCAGGCAGGTGAACCACAGCAGAGCCAAGTCCTCTCCAGGACAGAATATCTGAGAGCAGGGGCAGTCATGGAATTGTGATTGTGAGCATCCTGTGGCATCCCACTTCCCTGGGGAAGGGATTACAAGAACTGCTCCTTGGAGATTTGAGCATCAGGCCAGGGAGCTTTGAGTGGCCCATCTCCTCCAGAAGCCAAGCCTTGGGTTGTCTTCCATAGAAGCTGCTTCCCAGCCCTTTGTCCCCTGTCCCCATCAGGACATGGAGGCTCCTGCCACTCCCTTGCTCTGCAGGGCTGGAGGCACCATCTGGTGTCCAGCCATGTCGTGTCCAAGCATCCCATGTCCAGGTATCTCACACCCTCGTGCTCGTGCTGTGCCCCTCAGCCTGTGCAGCTCCTCTCCCCCCCAGAGGGAGCTGACAGCAGCCAGACCCTGCAGCCTTGGCCATCTCACCTCAGGGCTCTCCTGATGCTCTCCCAGAGAATAGATTGCCACTTTGATTGTTCTGCTGGGCATTCTCTTACCAGGGCATCTCCTTCCATGGACACATGCTGGCTGGTGCAGTGACCAGCCTCCAGAGAACCCATGGCTGGCAAATGTGAGCAAATCCAACCCTGTGTTGTATTTCATCCTGATTCTTTATAGTTACAGAGGCTCAAAACAGGAGAGAACACATCTGGAAGCAGATGAACAGCTCCAAATCTTGTCTGGACCATGGAGTTAGACTCTTCCTATTGGCAGCATCTTCCCCAGGCTGTGTCATGGAGAACACGTGCCACAGAGGAGCTTGACATGGACTTTGGTTCCTCTTCCCACACTTCTGTGACTCTTCCAGGGCCGTGAGGTGAGTGCCCGTGGTCTTGGGTGACCACCTTGTGGGCAATGTCCCACGAGACACCAGTCAATGCCAGAAGTCATCCCAGCCCACCTGAGCTTTGGCCTGCAGTGGGACACAGAGCAGAGGTATCTGCCCAGGAGGTCCATGTCTCCCTCTTCCCAACAGAGGGGTATTTTCAGGTTTCCAAAGCTGAACATCTTTAGCTCAGCCTATTCATCTCAGTCTTGCATTCAATAGCTGCACAGAGACCCCTGCCATGAAAATTCTGCCTGATGATAATAAAAGATTCAGCCTGAATTCTCATCCTCTGTCTCCCAGGTGGTTTGTGCTCCTCATGTGTCAATGTGGCCTGTCAGTGGGCAGACTTCTGGATGGACCATGTGGAGCAGCTGGGAGTTTTGGGAATGCCTTGGTGATGATCAGAACAACTGCCTGGGTTGGGCAGCGAGGCTCAGTGAGCCCCCACTATGCTTCAGCCTTCCAAAGACCCTCTGCTTCAGGGTAGCACCCACATCCCTGACTCTGTCCCTTGGATGCCTTGATGGATCTCAGGGTGGACTGTCCAGGGCTGGTGACTCACAGCTTTCTGCTTAATCACTGTTTGTGCATCCATTCCCTGCAGAAGCTTCTGGCATTGGCCATTTTAACCCTACCAGAGGGGGACTGTAGTTCTGGAGGGTTCCCAGTATCTGTGAGGGCAGCAAGAGCAGAACAGCTTGACCCAGGGCTTGCAGTAACAAACCAAATCCTCGTGAGGCTGTTTCCTCCCTGGGTCACTTGTGCCTGTCAGTGCCTTGTAAGCACTGTCCCAATGGATGAATACCTGGGCCCACCTCAGAGAGTATCTGGGGGTGCTGTGAGCCCCCCACCCCCAGGAGAGGGACTCCTCTGCTGTCCCTTGTCATGAGGACAAAACCCTGGACAAGCCCTCCAGGCTCTTTGAAGTGAGTCCTTTTGGTTTCTCCATTGCTGTTTCCTTTCCATGTTCTTACTGAAGACCCCCATGGCTACACACGAGCTACTGGCCTCGGTTGGTGCTGAGCTACCCTCAGCAGGAATAAGAACATTTTGGACTCAATGGCATCCTGAGAGTGCCATGGGCTCCTCAGTGAGCTCACACCCACCAGAGACCCCAGTTCCTTGCTGTGCAGAGTTCCCTGCCCCATCCTCATCCCACGGCCACCAGTGCCTGTCCAGCCATGTAGTTCACAGCTGTTTTCAGTCACTGTGGGCCCAGCCTGGCCATCCATGCCCTCCTGCCCTGCTGTGGACCAGGTGTGGACCCTCACCCAGAACCCAGGGGAGCTGATTGCTCAGGACAGGCCATACCCAGTGCCTGGAGGGGGTGGGTGGCTGGTGTGCCCTGCTCACCTGCAGCATCCACAGCTGCCACCTCAACCCCTCTCAGCTCATTCCCACCAACTCCCACCTCCTCCTGCCCGAACACCCACATCAACCAGGCTGTGGCCACTCTGTGTGGTTCCCACTCATGTCCCACCTGCCCTTCTCTGCTGCTGGTTTTATTTCCTTTCCAGGTTCCTTGGCTCTGGTCTCTGCTGTGCCATGTTGGGAAGACAAGGTGACTCCAGGTGTGATCTCCACTTCTTGCCAGCGGAGCCGGCTCTTCACAGCATGGACACTTCTATTCCCACATCAGTTGTATCCTGTGTCCTTAGAGGAGGGTGATTCCCCCATCCCAGGGCAACAGCACTGTCCCAGGGTAAATCCCACGGTAAATCCCAGGGTAAATCCCAGGGCATGGCTAATGTAAGGGGAGCCACCCCAGCTGCCAACTCTCCGTGGGAACCACCACCCCAAAACCAGGCCCATAACCAACCTGGCCTTGCAGCCACCTCTGCCCTGGGGAGGCAGCGAGGGGTGAGGCTCCCACTGAGGTCCTGACAGGATCCCGGCGAGGTTTCAGGGCCGGCCGGAGCTGGGAACATCCCTGCCCTCTTTGTGCTCCCCCCGGTAAGCAGCGCAGCGCAAATATCAGCCGCGTTCTTTGAAATGAAAATAAAACTGATAAAAGTGGGGCAAATCCTCCTGCCGGCCCCTGCTGCCGGCCTGAGCAGTGTCTCTTTCTGCCGCCGAGCTGGCTCCCGCAGTTATCAATACATTATGTATGCCGGTGTCCGTCGGCCAGAGCCTTTTGTTGATGCTGAATATGTCCTGGCCAACAAAAGTGGACTGGATTAGCCACAGTGGATTAAAAGATTTTCTTCTTGGAGTTTACCTAATAATATAACAATTGACATAGAAGGTCTCTTTGAACCCTACACGACTCTCTTATTTTACCATCTGTGAGTTTGCTCTCCGTGCCGCCGATGGGGCGCCCGGCTGCCGGTGGTGCCGGTGGTGGGAACGCCGCCCGGAGCCAAATTTATTGCTGAGCAGAAGAAAGCAGCCCGCATTTGAAGGGAGGCGGCGGGAAGGGAAAGTGGCACAACTTCTGTCCTCCTGCCTTTGTCCTCGGCCCTTCTGCTGGTGGCTCACCAGGCTGGCGATGCCGCGGCGTGAGGAGAGAAGACACCCATGGAGTGGGCTCCAGCGGTGGGGAAGCCACCCGCTCATCTGCAATTCGAGGTGTCTGGAGAGGTCCCGGACGGAATAAGCTCCTTTATTAACCATGAATTTTGGGAGAGTTGCCGAACTGTGAGCCAACGGAGTTTGCTTGTCTCGCTTCCAGGCGTTGGGATCTGGCCACTGTCCCTGGTCTCCATTGCAAGATGGGTCAGGCAGCGGCGGCAGCGACACTGGGAAACATGGAGGGCAGCAGCAGCAGGGGAGAAAGGCTCCCCCCAGCATCCTGCAGTGCTGCCGGCCCTCGCCCCCTCCTCCGGCACACCCTGGCGTCCCAGCCTCGGGCTTTGATCTCATCCGGGGGGGCTCCATTCACAAGTCTTTCATTGCAGCCTTTGGAAATATCCGTCCTCAGAAGTCGCCAGTAATGAGATGGGGAGACGATGAGCAATTTAGGCGCCGTTCTTTCTCGCTTGCGTTTTTTATCTCCATATCCTCCCCCCCCTTTTTTTTTTCCCTCTCTTTTTTTTTTTTTGCAAAGACACTTCTGGAGCAGTGCCGACTTTGTATGGGATCACCGCGTCACCCCAGACCTACCGGGGGGGGAAGGCAGGAATATGGGGCTCGTGCCTCTCAGCTGGGGGCCTTTGATGAAGCTGCTTTGCGAAATTTGATTTGAAAGGCCTACGATGGCAATTTGGGCAGAATGGTGGAGCATTTCTCCACCCGCCCTCTCTTTGTCTCCCACCCGAAGGGGGGTTCCATTGTGGGTGCCGGGGCGAGGGGGTCGGGGCGGCGGCGTGGGTGGGGTGGGGCGGCGGAGGGGCCGCGGCGCTGGGAGAACAATGAGCGGGAGATGGGGAGAGTTGGGATTCTCACCTGCCCGGGCGTTCGCAGTCCGCCATGACGGGAGCAGCCGCCCTGCTTGCTGCCGGCCGCAGCACTTTTTTCCCCCAGACTCTTGAACCTATTTCCCTTTCTTGGCAAGTGCGTGGCTGGAAAGATGGGAATCTTTACTTTATATTGCAGCTTGGGCTTCCCAGCCTGATTGGCTGCAGCCAGGACCAAATGCTGGTCCTTCCATCCCATCGTCACTATGGCAACCGGCCCCGTTAGGCACCACCGATTTACTTATAATTGCTGGGTAAATAGTCAAGACAGGCCGCTTTCATCCCGCACCCAGAGATTGCTCTTCCTCGTCTCCTTTCTTCCCTACTTTTTTTTTTCTTGGAGGAGGAAGCCCTGAAGAGCAGCAACACTTAGGGAAACTCTTTGAAGGCTGTTGCGGAAAGCGGTGCCTCCCTTGGCCAGCCCTTCCCATCGCTCCCGCTGCACAATGCCTCGGTGCCAAGGCTTTCATGGCTCTCACCATCAACCCTCATCATCCTCCTCCTCCAAGGAGCGGTGATGGGTGCAGACACACGATGCCCTACCACCCATTTCTTCTGTTTCCCATGGGGATTCCACACCGGTTCATCCCAAGAGCCAGGATAGGGCCAAACCATCCTCCATGACCTCTTCCCTCCTTCCCCACTGCTGCCATTCGTGATTCCTGTTCACAGCACTGGGGTTTTCTACCAGGGAACTGGCACTGCCTGGATCAGCCATCCCTTTTCCTGGCTTTGTGGTGCTGGCTGGAACGGGGAAGTGGTACCTCTGGCCATGCTCATCCCTGGATGCTTCCTGCCTTCCTGCTGAGCTGCTCCAAGCCAGGTCTGCAAGGCCAAGCGCCTCCCACTCCTCTGGAGGGTGTTAACAATGATGGACAGAGCACAGGCCTGGACACCAGTCCTGTGATGTGGACATGGCTTCATGCTCATGGCTCAGTGGGTCCTGCAGGTGGGAATGCGGTCCTGGCTCCATCCTCATGGTCCAGAGATGGATGTGACAGCCAGAGAACAGCAAACAGCCCAGCCCTGCTGGCTGGAACACTGACATGGGACCTGCATTGTGCTTCTGTTCTCATTACTAGCACCAAACAGCAGTTCCAGGAAAGTGGGGAAAAAACGGGTCTTAGGGAGAATCTAAAGGCTGAAGAAATCTGGAGAAAATGAACAGCAAGGCAAGAGATGAGCAGTGTGGGCTTGAGAGAAAGGAAGCCAAGGTCATTTTCCCATTTCCTCCTCAAAGAAATCCAGAGAGTGGAGTCCTTTGGGGCAGCTGCAGGAGGAGCACCAGGAGACTCTGCCCAAGTTCGTTGTTTTGTTGGGAGAACTGGGGGATTCCCACCCTGGGGAGCAGAAAGGGGACAAAGGTGCCCACAGATGTCAACATGAACCCCAGCTGAGAAGAGAGCAGAAAGGAGCCATGGAGCAGCAGGGGTGTCCAGGGGTTCTGAAGGAACTGAGGGTGAACCAGCTGATCCTAAAACATATCCTACCTACCCACTGCCAGAAAGAGTTGTCTGGAGCCTGGCAGATGTGATAATAAATTTCCTTTTCACATATCACAGGGAGAGCCTGGAAAGGGCAGGTCACTGACCCCGACAGCAGTACCAGTGAGTTGGCAGAAACACTCCTGGAAATGAGTTTTGTGGGCACCAGAGTAAATCCCCTCCATCTGGGAAACTAGGGTGATTGTGAAGGGAAGCCTGTCTCCTGGGAGCAGCAGCAATGAACACAATAAAGCTCCACGTGGGTGTGCAAAGGGCTGGTGACAATGTGGTCACCAAAGGCTTCCAGAGAAGTGGAGAAGGGGCTGGCTGGTGGCTGGAGCAGCTGCTGCTGACACCTCTGGTCCCAGTGCTGGACAAAGAGCCCACCTGGGGCCAGGGCTGGCAAAGGGAGGCACAAAGGGCGGGTTCTCCCCACCCCCGCTCATCAGAGCCGGCTCAGGGTGGCCGGGAAGGTTCAACTCAAACATTCCAGCCCCGATCCAGCCGGGCCCTGCATCCCTAAGCGCAGCACCACGCAGCCACACTGAGGACGGTGTCACAGCCCCAGCTGTGCTCTGGGCCAGGAGCTGCTGCTCCGGGCTCTGCTGGGCACAGGTGACAGGTTTGGGACTCTGGGATGGACCAGCTCGGGGACTGATCCGGGTCCTGCCGCGCTCTGGTCCTGCCGGGGGCTGCTCTCCTGCTTTTGTGCTTTCTCTGTCTGTCAAAGGCGGCGTCTCTGTGAATCGCTCTGGGGTTTGCCTGAGGGGGGATCGCTCCTTGGGGACGGGCTGGTCCCTCCCGGGTACCTGCGGGTCCCCAGCACGGGGAGCTCCCAGGTGTGCCCGGGGCCGCGGCGGCAGAGCCCGCGCTGCCCTCCGAGCATCCTCCCGCCGTTCCCATGGAAACTCCCGGCTCCCAGCCAGCAGCTTTAGCCACACGCCATCACGGCTCCAGCCACACACACCCACTGCCAGCTCCCTTGCCAGGGTGCTGTCACCTTCCACCCTCTCCTGCTGTCCCCTTCTGCCATCGGGACCTGCTGGTCCCCCCACAGAGGACCCACTGCCTCGCTCCCCACTGTGGAGAGGGGCTCCACAAGCCCCTCCAACAAAGTATCCTTCCCAGAGCCCTACAAAG
The DNA here is from genome assembly GCA_037834095.1 of Argya squamiceps. Taxonomy (NCBI): domain Eukaryota; kingdom Metazoa; phylum Chordata; class Aves; order Passeriformes; family Leiothrichidae; genus Argya; species Argya squamiceps. The sequence continues at coordinate 2,886,844 of JBBMKD010000040.1, forward strand.
GCCTTAATTCACCTTGTTCTTCAGCATATCATGCAGAAGATGGGGAAAATAACCCAATAAAAGGTGACACAAAATTCAAAAAAGAGAAGGGAGCTCAGCAGGACAAGAGGATTTGGGTATGAGTGATTTCTACAGTACTTTCAACTCTGTACACCCCAGGACCACCTGGCCAGGTGGAAACCCACCAGCCTACTGCCTGCATCGAAGGAGATTTCACTCCATTTTTGGTGGTGGCACACAGGTTCCACACTTTAAAACAGTGGTAGAGAACTGCTGTGAAAAGAAAAAGGCACAGCTAATGACTTTTAGAGGAAAAGACTTGCAGCAAGACTTGAAGCTCAATAGACTGAGAGGATGAAGTGTGAGAAAGAGGAGAAAATCCCATGTATGGCAAAGTCCTGCACTGGGAGCAGAGCATGACAAGGCTCCATTCCCAGAGCTTAAAGCTTAGAGGGTGGAGGGTGACAAGACGCTGGCAGGAGCAAGGCAGCTTAAAGTCAGAAGTAAAGACTTTCCACTCCTTGAAACCTTCCAAATCCATACATGACTTTTAGGGGGAAGGATTTAACCAAGCTGAGGTCCTTGACCAGCCTCAAAAGTCAAGGGACAGCATCCTAAGGAATAAAATGAGCAGTTATAGACAGTTGTGGGCTGTGGGGGCAGAGTCACATCATGTCCAGCTGGGCAGGGGAGACTCCTCTGGGAAAGTCCACCTAAGTCTCACAGCACATGCAGCAGGGGTCTGTCAAGGGATTTAAAGGGCTGTCAAGGAAATTAAAATGCCTTGGAATGTGTGAGTAGTCTCCATGGGAATAAATACCTGGCTGAAGCACAAAAATCCTGGCCCCATCCATGTCTGGAGCACTGCCAGAGAAATCCCCTTCCCACTGCTCCTTTTTCCCTAGTGTGTCCCATCCTGCGTGCTCCCTCCACCACATTTCACCCCTGCTTGGGGGACACATCCCTGGGGACACCAGGGCACAAGGACCTCCTCAGAGCAGCCACATCCCTGGGTAGCCAGAGGTGCTGTGTGCAGAGCCCTGCTCCCATCTCAGAAATGCCATTTTCTGTGTTTGAGTGCTCTGGCTGGCCTGAACCAGCATCATTTCCATGTTACCATGGCAATGGCTGCCTGGGAAATGTGTGCACTGGATGCACAGAGTAGCAGAGTCCAGCCAGGCAAAGGCCCCTGTGGCCAGTCCAGAGCTGGCTTGGCCACCCCCCTCAGCTCTTCCTCCTGCAGGAAGAGCCCACAGCATGGGGCAGGAGTGGGGAATGGAGGGAACTCCACCTGCCTGCCCCTGTTCAAGGTATCCATGTCCCCATAGCCAGTGTCCCCAGGCAGCTCAGCCCACAGCTGCAGGAGAGGTGGTGACAGGAACATGGCAGGGAGCTTTTGGTAATTCATTTGCATATGTAGATTTTATTACTTTGAGGATTTGTTGTTGTTTTTTTGTGGTTGGTTCCTTTCTTCCTTCCTTCCTTCCTTCCTTCCTTCCTTCCTCCCTTTATTCT
>JBBMKD010000040.1:2906184-2918279 GCA_037834095.1 Argya squamiceps
CTGACCAGAACCCCCAGGTCCCTTTGTGCCTGGGCACTGTCCAGCCACACCAACCCCAGCCTAGAGCACTGCAGGGGGTTATTATGGCCAAAGTGCAGGACCCGACATTGAACTTCATCTTGTTAGACTCTGCCCATTGATCCAACCGTTCCAGGTATTTTAAACTGCCTTGTCCCCTCGGGGAGGATGGCAAAGGCTCCCAGGAAGAGGCACTCACCAGCCTTGCAGCTGCAGCCAGCATAGAGGTAGCCGTGTCTGCGCAGGAGGCTGCACTGCCCGTAGGGGCCGCAGTCGTTGAAGCAGGGGGTGAGGTACGCCAACACCGTCACTTTGGCTTCAGCACTGGAGCATTCCCTGCAAGGACAGCATGTCCCCGTGGTGTCACAGCCTTGGGGCAGCCCTAGGGCCTGCTCACAACGGCCAGACCACACTCCTGTGTGCAAGATCCCCAGTATTTCGGGATCTGCTCCATCCCTCCTAAGAGCCAGGAGCAGAGCTTGATCCCTCGCCACTTGGGCTGCAAAAATGACATCCAGGTGGGTGTCAGCTCTACCCAAACACCCATGGCAGACCCCAGTGCCCATGACTGTCCTCAGGACCAGTGTCACCAGTGCTGTTTTGCACCATGCACTTGGCTCCTTACACAAGAAATCAGCAGGAAGGCAAACTGCAGGAATTCGAGACTTCCCAGAAGGGTAATTATTTCCCAGCAATTATTTCCCAGTTTATCACCTCTGAATCCACGTGGGGAGGGGGAAGCTCACCTAGGCAGGCTCTGCCATCTGCAGTCTACATGAGCTGTGCCAGCTCAGCATCAAACAAGCTGCTTGGGTGCTCACAAGGGGGCAAGTGAACAAGGCCACCCCCCTCCTTGTCCCTCTGCAGCCACAGTTCAACTGCCACCAGGTGAGAGGAGCCCACAGCCCAGACAGGAGGACAGAGGGTCAGGTTTGCTCACACTAGCCAAGGGCAGTGGGATGTAGTGGGATGACTTCCAGACTCACCCCTGTCCCTTGGGGCAGAGGAGCTGCAGGGACAGGAACCAGTCATCTGTCTGTGGGTACAGGACAATCAGCATTGCTTCTGCAGAGGACGTGCTCACACTCAGAGGGTAGCCCTGGGAAAAAGCTGAAAGAAAAGAGGGTGCTGTGATGTGCCAGGGCTTGAGGAGAAGGGCCCACAGCAATCCCAGGCTGAGACTGACCACACAGGAATCAGCTGCCTCCTGTGGCTCCTTGCTCCCATGCTCAGGAGGCACCAGGGGCATGGACAGGACCCTTTCTCTCAAGACCCTTTCTCTTGAGATCTCAATTTTTTCTTTCATCTCAGTTCCTGGTATATATCTGGGCAGCACAGGGCACCTGGAACAGCCTGTTGTCTTGGCTGGTCCTCCACTGCACAGCTTAGCTGCTTTGCATACCAGCAGTACCTTCACCACCACCAAACCTCCTGCCAACAAGGCTGGAAGAGCCCCAGCTGGTAACCAGACCTTCCTTTGGTGGAGGCCATCTCATGGTGCCAAGACCACCAGCTGCACCCCAGCACCCTGGGAATGTGCCAGCACAAAGACCTCATGGGGGTTTGTGCAAAAATCAGTTTCTTTGGGACACACCATGAAGTCCTGAGTCAGTTAACAACTCGCCAGGTCTAAAAGCAGAGCCCTGAGGTGACACAGCTGAGCTGGTGGCAGTGCCAGCACCTCTCCTACCTGTGCTGCAGTTCCGTGTGGCGTTGAGGGACAGCACTGGTGAAGCAGCACTCACACAGGCTGCCACGGTGGCATTGGCCAGGCTGACAGATGTCTGTGCAAACAGAGCAGTGTCCCACGTTAGAGTGCCCCCATGCCATCCCCCTGCACCATTCCTCTCCCAGGGCTCACGGGACAATAAATCCTTCAGCTCAAAGTCACCCTTCAATTCAGGTTTCTGTTCCACTGGACTTTGTGCCGCCACAGTGTTGTGTCATGGCTGAATGACACACGCAAGACACCCTCGTGGGGGACTCTGCCAGGGGAGCTGCCCCAAAGCTGGGATACCCACACATCATTTCAGCACCAGCATGGGGGAGACACAAATCAGAGTCTGCAGAACATCTGGGCTGAGCCCTGGTCCAGCCCTCACAGAGTTTCATGTCATTTCAGGGGGCTGATTTAGGTGGTGGTGGGGTGTCACTGAAGGAGCCTGGGAATCAGTGACTTGGACAGGAACATCCCTGGGTTCCTCTGCTCAGCCTCCTCTCCTGGTGGCAAGGTGCCAGGCTCCTATGGAGAAGATGGCACTGCAGCTGCTTTCCATTTTGTCCCCTCTGCGTCACCGCCGCCACACGCCGCAGGCTGTGGCATTTGAGTTGGAGCTGGCAGGTGGGACATGCTGGAAGCAGCTAAAAAAGGCTCAGAGTACTTTGAAACAACAAAAAAGAAATAGTGCCATTGGTACCTACAACCTCCAGGGCATGCAGGAGCAGGGACAAGCCCTGCCCAGGGGACACAAACCCTGCCCAGGGGACACAAGCCCTGCCAGGGGGACACAAACCCTACCCAGGGGACACAGTCCCTGCCAGGGGGACACAAACCCTGCCCAGGGGACACAAACCCTGCCAGGGGGACACAAGCCCTGCCCAGGGGACACAAACCCTACCCAAGGGGACACAATCCTTGCCCAGGGGACACAATCCCTGCCCAGGGGACACAAACTCTGCCCAGGGGACACAAGCCCTGCCCAAAGGGACACAATCCCTGCCCAAGGGGACACAAGCCCTGCCAGGGGGACACAATCCCTGCCCAGAGGACACAAACCCTGCCAGGGGGACACAATCCCTGCCCAGGGGGACACAATCCCTGCCCAGGGGACACAATCCCTGCCCAGGGGACACAATCCCTGCCCAAGGGGACACAAGCCCTGTGAAGAGGACACAATCCCTGTCCAAGGGGACACAATCCTTGCTAGGGGGACACAAGCCCTGCCCAGGGGGACACAATCCCTGCCCAGGGAGACACAAACCCTGCCCAGGGGACACAATCCCTGCCCAGGGAGACACAAAACCTACCCAAGGGGACACAAACCCTGCCCAGGGGACACAATCCCTGCCCAGGGGGACACAAACCCTACCCAAGGGGACACGAGCCCCACCCAAGGGGACACAAGCCCCGCCCAGGGCACACAATCCCGCCCATCAGCACCTTGTTGAGCAGCAGATTGACCACCAGGGATCCCCCGCTGTCCATGCCCGTATTGAGGTTGAGCAGGAGCAGGCTGGGGGCCAGGGAGCTCACGGGCACGCTGGGGCCGTTCAGGAGCCGGTAGCGCACGGACACCACGTCCAGGTCCTCCCTCACCACGGGCTGGCTCTGCAGGCAGGAGCTCCGTGGGCTGGATGTGTTGTGTGGAGCCTCTCCTGCAGCTGGGGCAGAGCTGCCTGCTGCTCCTGGCCTGCCACCAGCCTGGCTCTGGTTTAGGCTGATGAAGTTGAGGAAGGAACTGGCGCTCCCTGGTCTGCAAACTAGAGCAAAAAAAGGAGAGGAGTTGGCACAGCCAGATCTGGCACCTCACCCAGCAGATCCAGCCACAAAGGACAACACAAACTGTGTTGCCCTGGGGCAAAAGCCTTTTGGTTGTTTACACTCTTGAACTGGAGTTTCTCATGCAGCTTCACGAAAACAATGTATATTTTTAGCATTTATCCATTGTTTACATTTTTCTGCTCTGGGTGGAGAAATGTGATGGACGGTGATGTTCACCATCCAGGTCGAAGAGATGGCAACCTGTGTAGCCAATCTCTTGACCTCTGTACAAATGTATATAAGTAATGGAGTCAGATAATTAGAATAGAATAAAGAAGGAGAAGCTTTCCCTTGACCTGCTGTGTCTGCCTCGTTCCTTGTGTGCCCTGAGACTGCCACAAAACTGTCCAAGGGATAGCACAAACTGGGGGGTTCCAGGTGGTTCATGCCCTGCATGGACTGTCCCTGAAGAGCCATCTTTGCAGAAGGATGTCCCTTCTGCAAAGCTGGGACACTGCTGGGAGCCAGACAGTGGCACAGTGGGTGAAAGCACCCTGGAGCTGCAGGGAAGGGGGAACAGAAGAAGGGATAACACAACACCATCAAGGTGCCCAGGGAGGGCTCACTCAGCAGCAGAGCTCAGCACTCAGCTGTCCCACAGCCACAGGCTGCACAAAAGTCTCTCCCAGCTCCCCACATGTGAGCAAACAAAGCTCAGCAGGAGGGAGAAGCCAACCCAGTGGAGTTATGGGCACAGACCACCACTCTGTAGCAGATGGAGCTGGATGGGACAGTTGGAGTCCCACTGCTGGAGACTGTCCATTGCTCCCAGAGACGCCAGTGCTGCCCTCTAACATCTCTGCTACCAGTGCCAGGTCTTCCAGCACACAGGATGAGGCTCTGCTTTCAAGAGGAGTTGGCAGAACCCCCAGCAGAAAAAAACTTTAAAAAATGTACCTAGTTGGTGAGCTTCCAGCAGTCAAACTGGGATTAAGGTCATGTAATAGGTGCAAACGTGCTTATCACAGCCACAAGGACCTTGTGACCCCCTGAGCCACACAGTGCCACTGGAAATGGTGACATCCCTTATTACAACCCCAGACATTTCCCCAAGTAAACCTCTGTGAGGTGGTTTCCTGCCTCTAGCCTGCTCTTGGCCAACACAGCCTTAATCTGGTGTATACCACAGAAAACTATTTTCCCCACCAAATTTTAAGCCAGCCACAGCTTCCCAAACAACCTTCAGAAAAACAACACTCAACTTTTCAGGTGTTTCTAAACAGGCAGCTCTAGCAAAAACCTGAATACTGGAGTTTGCAATTTTGTCCCCAAAACAAAAACTAGGGCATCCAAGAGGAGGCAACCAGCCTGATGGGGAGCATAGGCCACTACAGCCAGGCACCCAAAGACCCAAGGGAGACACAGCACACACAGAGTTCCCTCTGGTCCTTCCCTCACAGCTAAAGAACATGAAATCCCACCTGTGAAAGAAGCCAGCATCTCCACCGACACGCTGGCGTTGGCAGTGCCGAGGCTCTCCACCATGATCTGCAGCCACTTCTCCCAGGGGGGAGAATCCAGGGCCAGGCTGCAGTTGATGCTCCCCGTGCAGGTGAGGCTCCTCTGGAAGGACTGGGGCAGGGTGATGGAGCCCAGCAGCACCCGCACAGTGCAGGCTCTCTGCTCACTGGTGATGCAGCTGTTCAGCTGGAACCGCATCCCTGCAGCGTGTTTGGGAACGAAGACCCTGCAGGGACAGGGAGCAGCAGTTTGCAGGGCTGGTACTCCCAACACAAGCCAGGCCCCCAGGGCTTTGTGACAAGGGCTAGACTGCCCTGCTTGGTGCTGTGAAAATCCTTCCCGAGGCAGAACTAAAATTCCTGCAGTTGAATCTATGTCCACATGGGAAGAGTCCGAGAAGGGTGCTCGTGTGCTCCCCGTGCAGATCCTACCACTGCTGCAGGGAGCTCAGCAACAGGCTCAGAGACCCCCCAGCTCCAGCCCTATGTGGGAACAACACTGGCTTCCCCTAAGCAGCTCATGTGGGAAATCCCACCCCACCATGCCCTCGGTTGCCCACCCGCTGCTCCCACTCACTTGACATGCAGTGGCTTAGCAGGTGAGACAACGGTGTGTGGCATGGGGACACCAGGCTCCAGGACAGGCATATCAGTGAGTCTGAGCACAAACATATCTGCCTGGAACATATAGGGGCATGGAGTGGAGAAGCCCTGCAGGAGGGGAGAGCACAGGGGTCAGGCATGGTTGTGACGAGACACCCGGGGCAGGGCGCTGGGTGTGTGACCCTCACCTTCACCTCGATCCTGCCCGCAGCCTGGGGCAGGTGGGCAGCGATGAACCAGTCCCCAGCTGCAGGGGTGGTGACATTCACAAAGGTGGTGTTCTGCAGTGCAGTGCTCAGGCTGATGCTGATGTTGTAGGAGGGACGGACGGTGGCGTTGGCAGGAAAGGCAGTGCCCAGAGGGTTGATGACAGGAGGGGCTCCGTGCCGAAAGTGCCTGCCAGGGAAACCACAGCCAGAGCGAACTCAGGGGTGGACAGACACTGGCAGGATGAACTAGGGTATTGTAGCAGAATTTCTTAAGAGAACAAGGACATGATCTGTATTTGGAATAAAGTTTGAACTACCCCAGCCTGGGCCTCATTTTTGAGGCCTGTGCAGCCTATGGTGCAGTTAGAATTAGATGTTAAGGTGTTAACGAAAGACAGTGGGTTTCCTAGAAGTTAATAAGTACAGTTATTAGTGTGAACACTTCAGCTGCCTTAAGAAAAAGATAAGCAGTGTCTGTTTGCATTTTTCCCTGTGCTGTATGCCAATGAGAATGCACTTGTAACTGTAAACTATATAGAAGTGTATATACCTGCCAGTTTAGACAAAATAAATGGAGAACGTAGCATTAACCATATTGGTCGGATATGCGTTTGCTCTTGTCCAACTTCCCATTATTTTAAAGGGTTCCCTCACTTTAGGGTACAAACTGGCCTGGGATTGGAAAAGGAGCAGGCTGGAAAACCCCACATTTTCAAGTGGAGTCATCATTTTCGTCTGGTGAGGATTGGCTGCCATTAGCTGATCTGGGATTTATTTAGAGATCGGTTTAACTTGGCAGCTTATCAAGATTTACATGGTTCCATCAAGCCTGGAAACAAATTTCCAACACTTGATAAGGCTAAGCCCCACCCACAGACTACTGCTTTATAATCATCAGCAAATTCCCCTATAGGAAAAATCTTCCATGGAGAACTTTAATTTTCTAGCTAAGATCTGCATCTTCCCATTTCCTCTTTTAAGGAAGGCAAACAGACAGACTGAAAAGACACTTTCCAAGGAAGGCCCTTGTTACAGACTTCAGTACAGCAGCACTTCTGCTTTCCAGATAAGCATTTGAAGTAGTGGAAACACACACAGCTAAGGAACGTGGGAGATATTTATTCAGTCAATTTGGCATTTAATTTGATTGTTTTTGGACTGCACTGCAACAGGTCCAGCAAGTAGACATGACAGGTGATATGTTATTACTCCTTGGAGCTTATCTGGTTTAGCCATCACTTCTTGGATTATTGTTTAGCTGCCTTGTTCCTCATGTCCCCAAACTACTGGAAACCGTTCTGGGAAGCAGAAAGCAGGAAGGTAATCTGTGCCAGGCTGCCCAATAGCAATTAAGAGTGCCAGTCTCCTCAGGACAGACCAGGGAAGCACAAGCCAAGCAGCTTCAGCCACTCCCAGATCTCTGTGGAAGGGGTGCCAGAGACCCATGTGACTCCTTGGGCACAACTTCCTGAGGAAGCTTGCTGTCCCCCAAAGATAAAGGTCAAAATCTGGCAAGTTTTGGCCCTCAAATCCTTCAACAAGTCAAGTACTGTTTTAAGCAGCATTTCTTTCACTGATGTTGAGTTTGCAACCTTCTCATGCTCCTGCATCCACAGGACACCACATTCCTCTCCTGCCTTTGCTTCACGCCCCTCACAAAGTGCCCCCAAATCTCCTCAGCTCTTCTGCACTGGGCAGTTTGCCATCTCCAACCAGTTTGGGTCTGCTCAAGTCCCTTGTAGTCCTGCCATGTCCTTTGGCACCATGTGCAGGTTCTGCCAGGCCAGGAACACTTCTGAGCAGCACATCTGCCTCACTGTGAAGGTCTCTCCAGTGTCCTATGGGGGTCTCTTGGACACCACACCTGACAGGCAGCCCCAGACCCACTGCTAACATTAACATAAAACACTCCTACAGGTTTAAACACAGATTTAGTCCTGACACATGAACAAACTCCAGCTCCTGCAGCTGAGGAGCTGCCCAGCCTCCACAACCAACCAGCCCCAGCCACCCTGAGTGACCAGGACAGGGGGACAAGAAGGCCACAAGGACATACATACACAGTGATCTCCATGCTGCTGCACTCAGGGCCTTTCCCCCTGGATGCCTGCAGGAGCCAGCGCAGCAGCACCGTGTCCTCTGGCACGTGGAAGTGGAAGAGCTTGGCGTTCCCATACCAGCTGTAGAAGGACAGCTTCTGTGCACTCTGAGAGAAGTACTCGGAGACATACAGGGAGTCTGGAAGGGAGAGAGCACAGCAGTTGGTGGGGGAGCTGCTGGGGGCAGGCTGCAGGGCTTTATCCACCCACACAAGCACACAGGAGGCTTAATGTTTCTTGGAAAAATGCACTTTGTGTCCCTGATTTCTCATTCCAGTCCCATTAGATATATGGTGATCTGTGCACCTCCAGCCAGAACCACCCACATGCCTGCTATAAAACCATCACCCTGAACCAGAGATGAACTAACAGATGCCTAAACTACACTCTGAGAAACGTGCCCTGAAGATACGAGATCACCAGAGACACCACAGAGGAGGAAAAGGTCAGGAGGAAAGGTGGATGGCAGAAGGAAAGGTGATGGAACAGGCAGGAGGAAGCCCTGGGGCACAGCACAGAGCAGATGGGTGCAGGCAGAACAGGGGTGCCCTGTGCCCCAGCAGCAGTTCATGGTGCCAAAAGGCAAGAGCTGTGCCCTTATCTTCTGCTGAGCACATGGGCTGATGTTTTACATGGGCAGAGAGTCAAAGGGACAGGGGGAGTGATTTTTAACTAAATTAGGAGAGGAGATTTAGATTCGGTGTTAGGAGGAAATTCTTCCCTGTGAGGCTGGTGAGGGACAGGCTGCCCAGAGAACCTGTGGCTGCCCCATCCCTGGAAGGGTCCAAGGCCAGGTTGGACAGAGCTTGGAGCAACCTGCTCTGGTGGAAGGTGTCCCTGCCCATGAGATGATCTTTAGAGGCCACTTCCAACCCAAACCATTCTGTGGTTATCCATTCACCCAGCTCAGGACACAGGCACTGCCCTCCTGTGACACACAACACTATGAAGATTCATGTGCTGCAAATGTAACTCTTTCAGACACACCTTCTAAAGCCTAATGATTTTCCTAGCTGGAAGAAAGGCTGCTGGGACAGTGAGAACAGCCTCAGGGTAGGCTGGAAGGGTGTACAAGAGGACAACAGCTGCTTAGCCGTAGTGCCATCAGGATAAACTAGATCCTCCATCCCTCTGCCCAGCTGAACACCTGCAGATCACCCCCAGCAAAATTATACATTACCCAAACCAGCCAGACTGCAGCTCAGGGCTGGAAAAGAAGCAGCACATCAGTAGAGAAAGGGATAAATGGCACGGAGACAGCAGAGCCAAGGCCATCCAAAACCAAGGTTCGTAACACTCAGCAAGAGGATAGAAGGTTCTGTCTTCACGTGTATATGGAGTGCTTTCTGATGCTCCTTTCCTACTCTGGAATCCCCAGAGTGGGGAGAAACTGTGGCACCTTTCAGAGGCTGATTCCTCATTTCTATCAGAGAATAGCAGTGAGGGTGAGTTAACTCACCTTCCCTCAAAGCTGCACAGAGTCGTGCTGGAAACACAGAGGACCCAGCTGTGTGTAAGGCAGACTGCACAGAAAGAGGAAAACAATCCTCAGGCAGGACCAGATCCTTGGGACACACTTCCTGCCGGGAGGAATCTAATCCTAGCAGGAACTACGATTCATGCCCCAAAGGAGGACTCTGGCCGGCCGGCACCCACGGCACCGAGAGGAGACAGGAACGGTAATCATGGGTTTAACTCCTTGGCAATTTACCAAGCCAGAGCCTGCGGGCATCCTGCAAGCCCAGCGGGGAAAGGAGGAAACAGGAAAGCGAGAAATACCAGCCACACAGGCAGCTGGAGGATTTGCTCCTGGAGGAAGAATGCGGCTGCCTGACCTTGCCGCAGGGGCTGCCCGGCCACGCACCCACAAGGAGCAGAGCTCGCAGCACCTCCGTGCACCGAGCCAGGAAAGGCCAGAGGGAAAAGGGAGCCCTGAGCAGGACAGCCAAGAGGCCACAGCCCCCGGGCACAGCTGTCCCAGTGCAGTCCCCACGCCGGGGTCACTCTGCTCTCCAGGCCAGCAAGGAGCAGAGACCACAAAAGGGGCTTTTCAAACTGATGCTCCCCGGCTGAAATGCCAGCGCAGTGCGTGGGTACTGTGGACAAGAGCTGGCTGTGATCCCTGCAGGCCCAGGGACATTTCCCACACCGGGGCTATGGAAAGGAGCAGGCTTTCATCAGCGGTGTCTGTACCCCCAGCACACGCCCCACGCACTTGGCACACTCGTTTCTGGCAGTCCATGGGGACATTTGGGCACAGGATGAGGGGAGGCAGGGACACAAAGTGTGAGTAGAGCTGGGGGAGCCCCAGTCCTTCTCCACACAGCAGATCCCAACAGACAACCTACAACCTGCCCCAACGTCACCAGCTGTCAGCCAGGGCCACCACCCATCCTGCACGTCCTCACGAAGCCAAAGGTCCCTTCATGTGGGTTTGGGGGAAGAGAGGGCAGGTCAACTGCAAAACTAAAAACTCCAGCAATCAGCAGCACTCTTTATTAAGGACTGGTCAATTATGTGGAGTGAGCTCAAGAGCATTTCCAGGTCAGAGCAGGCAGACCTGCCCTGCCCACGCACTCCTGTCATCAGGTAAGCACCAGCTGGGGCTGTGGACAAAGTCCACTGACAAACAGCTTCTTGTAGTGACAAGGGCTGAGCCCCTGCTCACAGCTGTGCTGGGCACCCGGAGCTGCACCAGCAACCTGTGACTGTGACTGTGTAACTCCCTCCACCCAGGCTGACAAGGAAATACCACAGATAAGCGGAACATCGACTGGGAAAATCCTGAAAGACAGGTCACTGCAGCCGGAGCGTGTGCTCTGGCAGCCCGTTTGCATCAAGAGAGAGTTCTCTGGCATGTGCTGTGCTCTGTTTGTGTCCATCCCCATCTATTCAGTCTTTTCCCCACCAGCATGGAAAGTCCCACTTGACTGTGTCATGATGTGAAACGAGCTTTAAATTGAGCAAGAGACCCGTCCAGTGGATGCTGTTTTCCATCCTCTTCCATACAGATTCTGCATAAGCAGATTTCAAACGTATTGTGCAAAAACCAGATATGTTTTAAGACAAGGAACAGAACGTGGTAGAATCCCCGATGCACAGAGACACATTATTTCAATTTCAGAGTAAAGAGTCACCTGCTACAGCTTGGGTTTGTTTGTCCAAAGATGATCTCATGGTAGTTTTGACTGCGGGTTTCACAGGGCGCCCCATCAAAGGGATGAAGCCCTCATTTCAAAGCAGACACTGTCTAAAGCTACGGAGTTGATGAGCCTGACTCAAGGACAGACTGGGCTATGTTGCAGGATGTTTTCCCACTTACAATGTAACAGAAATCCCGTTCCTTTATCCCGGCTCTAAAATCCACCTACGAATGTTGCAGAACAAGGACCCCTCGCTCCCCTGGGGAGCAGCTGATCTTTTCCAGCGCCCAGATGTGACCCTACCGCGGTATTCCCTACAGAGGCATTCCCGCAGCCGGCGGGACGGCGCCGGGACAAACCCGGCACCACACCTGAGGCGCAGGGGAGCTCTCCAGGGCTGGGAACCCAGCGAGCAGGATGCCAGAGCAGGGTGGGCCTGGGGCACGGGGCCATCTCACCCGTGGCTCCCCGAGAACCTCACGCTCTGCGGACTGTGAAGAAGCGACAACCACCATCAACAGGACAACCACGGGCAGAACCAGCCTACCGGGACGGGACGGGACGAGCAGGCGAACAACCTCACGTCCCCAAACCGCCACAGCAGCTCCGGAGGGGGGGCACAGTCCCCGCGGGACCCCAGACCCACCGCTCTCCCCAAAACCCCGCTCACATCCATCCATCCATCCGTCTGCGCACACTGGAAGTAAAGTAACCTGAAAACAAGGCAAACCCAAGGAAAACAGCCGCTGCAAACACAGTAGAACCCTCTGCGAGTGGCCTGACCTCGCACTGCTCCGCAGGGCCGGCACAAGCGCTGCTCCCCGGGGATGCTCAAGAGCCCCCGACTCTCTCGGGAAAGCACGAAGCCACCCCAAAGTCACTGCAGATCCACCCCGCCAGCAGCCGCGGGCCCCGGGCCGGCTCCCGGGGCTCCCCTCAACATCACCCTCCGCTTTCCCCCCGCCGCCTCTGCCTCTCCGAGACCCCGCCGGCCGCCCCCCGGCCCCGCGGATCGCCCCTCT
>JBBMKD010000040.1:2918379-2939813 GCA_037834095.1 Argya squamiceps
CGCCGCCGCCGCCGCTTCCGCCGCCCGCCCCGCCCCGGACCGGACCGGCCCGGCCCCCCAGGCCCGCCCCCCGCCGCACCGGGAGCCACGAACCGGGAGGGACCAACCGGGAGGTCCCACCCGAGCGCACCGCCCCGCTCCGTCCTGCGAGTCCCCGGGATGCGCCTGGAGAGTCGGAGCATCAGAATCAGAATCAGAATCAGAACCAGAATCAGAATCAGAACCAGAATCAGAATCATTAGGTTGGAACAGACCTCTGAGATCATCAAGTCCAACCCAACCCTAACCTCAACTAAACTCTGCCCCCGAGTGCCACGTCGAGTCTTTTCTTAAACACATCCAGGGATGGTGAATCCACCACCTCCCCGGGTAGATCATTCCAATACTTCATTTCCCTTTCTGTAAACAACTTTTTCCTGATATCTAGCCTGTATTTCCCTTGACGCAGATTGAGACTGTGTCCTCTCGTTCTGTCAGTTGCTGCCTGACATCCCGGGCACGGAGCAGAGTGATGTCGGTGGTGCTCCTGGGTGTGCTTCTCAGCGCCCTGAAGGCCGAGGAAGGTGGTGATTTGAGATCAGTTTAAGGTGGAATCACAAACATCCACATGCCTCGGTCATAACCGCACAGCCCACCGTGTCCCCGCTCAGACGGGAAACCCCAGCGGAGGCTCAGCCCTTCAGCTGATGGGGGATTTAATGCTCGCTCCTGGAAAGTCCAATTGCTTTCTCTGCTCTCACATATCTGCCACGTTCTTATGGGAGATGTGGCTTTCATAGGCATGGTCAACTCATTCTCTGATTTTCCAGCTGATTTCAAAAGAGTAAAGGATTTTCTTTTGCCTGTGTTTTCCTTGCGATACCCCCTGATGTGTTTGTTCCCCAGCAGAAATGATGCAGCTTGGGGACAGTCAAAGTCCTTGTTCTGGCAAAAAATCCCACCACTCCCTTACCAGTCAGCTTAGTTGAGGACTTCAGACTTGTTTCCAGTCAACCACAAGCTCCCTGGTGATGGAGTTTCTACTTCTGGAGCTCAAAATCTTTGCTGCTTGCTCTCACAAGATGTTTCTCTTTGTAATAAATTCCCGGGGCATGGGAAGGAAATCCCCTGGGGAAGTGCTTGTCATTTTCTAGGAACTCTGACATCACCAAAATCCCAGTCAGAGCAGGCTGTGTGCTCAAAGCTGGCAATTTGAGCCCCTCATCTGATTTAGGAGAAGACTTCCCTTAAGTCAGCCCAGAAGCTTGAGCACATAAAGCTCAAGCGATGGGAAAGGACTATTCTGCTAATTTCCAGCTTCAGTTTGTTCACTGCTTGTTCATTTCTGCTTGCCCTTGTGTGATACTATCCTTGGATTTTCAGAGCTCCTTCTTCCTTCTCAGAGGAAAACAAATAGACCCTTCTGTCCCCATTCTACATTAATTTAGCTTCAACTCCATTTTTAAAGATATCAGCCCATCTCCAATCAGCTCTTATGAATTACTTTCCTGAAATGCTGTTTCTAGTTATTTTCCTCTTAAAAGAGAGAGAGAAAAAAAGACATTCAATGGCAAAGACCAGAGCATAAATTAAGCTTATCTAAGACAATGCAGAGTCAGATCCAGAATGTGTTACAATAGTATTATTTTTTCACAGCTTGGGTCCCTTGGAGTTGCTTGTTCCCAAGAAAAGCATTCCAGTGTTCACTGTAGATGTGGATGGATGCTGTAGGCAATGCTACCCCCAGACTGATAGCTGCTCCAAACACATGGGGACATGAAAATGTTGTCATTGGCTTAGTGACTGTCTGGGCTGCTCCTTCTCCCTTTGGCTAAGCAGCCTTGCAGCCTCTGAAGGGGTGAGTTTGGGCCAGGGAGGGTCTCCTTTTGGCTGGAGAGCTGGAGCTGGAGAAGCTGAAGCTGCCTCCACTTGCACAGGAGGTGCTGCAGGTGGATCACAAATACCTGCAGCTGGGCAGAAGATACAGCTGCAGTGGCATCAAAATCCACAGGATTCAGAAAACCATGTGGGGTTTCTGTCTGTGCTGAAGCCTGAGGGACCATGGCTGTGCTGGGTTTCTGTCTGAGTCAGTGGCAGTGTCAATGTGGTGTTGGTGTCCCTGTGATGGTTTGGGCTGACCACTTCTGCTTCTTGCTCTTTGGTCCATGGGTGCTGAACGCAGCCCTTCGTCAGGAAGTCAGACAAAAGAGGAAGTCCCTGTTCTGCAGAGTGTATTTCCTACAGTGTTTCAAACAGGCCTGTGGAGAAGTCTGGTTTATATACTGGAAATATCCTTCTTTGAGGTAATAACCTGGAAAAATAAATAATGGTGGCCTGTGCAAATTGGATTTATGGAGCTTTAACAGTGCTGACCCATGAATTTTGATAAATACATTTCTACTATTAATAAAGGCACTGAGCTGCTCAGCTATTGAGGGATGTCTAAAAGCTTTCTGGATGAGCAGCTGCAATGTACATTTTGCTGTATTGCTTTTCATAAATCCATAGCTGGGATCCTCCTGGCCATGTGCAAAAGTCTCTGGAGAGCACAGAGCTGGCACAGTCTGCTCCCCTATCTCTGTTTAAGGAGTAAAAACGTGGCACTGAATGGAAAGCTCTCTGTTTTAACTATCTTCAGCTAGATTTTCATTAAATTGTGTCCACCCAGCAGCTTGACTAGAAGTCACTGTGACAGGGGAAGGAAGAGGATAATGAAGAATCGTAGTCCAGGATTAGGGACCAAAACTCTGCTGTTAGGGTTGCACCATTTTAGCTTTTGACAGAAAAGTCAGATGATGATCCATCACTGCAGGAGACTGCTGAAAGGATATTTGATGTACTCTGTGGACCTTTGCTATGTGCAGCTCTCAGTGTTACTCACAAATGGAAAAACAGAAGGTCAATCTTTTCAATGTAGATAAAGAGGGTGACCTGGATAGGAAAATCTGATCTAAAACAGAGGAGGCTGAACTTAAATTGGCTATTACAGCTCAGGAAAGAGATGCTGGAGTCCTCACTGATCATTTGCCAAAACTGTAGCCTTGATGTGCAGAAAAAACCAAACCAAAACAAACCAAAAAACCAGTGATGTCATCAGGAAGGGCTTGGGCTTGCAAAATAACAAAGAGAGCATCTCCTGCCTGTTGTGTAACAGCTTGGTGCACCCACATCTGTGCAGATCTGGCCTGTGATCATAGAATTCTATAATCATGGAATAATTTGGGTTGGAAGGGACTTTTAAAGGTTGTCTAGTTCATCCCCTCTGCCATGGGCAGGGATGGCTTCCACTAGGTCAGGCTGCTCAGAGCCCCCTCCAACCTGGTCTTGAAAGTTTCCAGGGATGGAGTATCCCAACCCCTCTGAGTGCCAATGTTTTACCACCTCCATTGTGAAAAACTTCTTCTTTATATCTAACCTAAATCAGATCTCTTAGCTGGAAACCACCACCCTTTGTCCTGTCACAACAGGACATCTTAGGATGTAATAACACTGTGGACTTAGAGCCCTGAGTAGGGCAACTGAGGTCAAGGGGATGGGGTAGCTGCAATATGAGGGGGTTCTGGAGAGGCAGGGGTTTTTCTCTGGAGAAGGGAAAGCAAAACATGCCAGCCCTACAAAATCATAAAGGGAACGTGGACCTGGTGCATGATGAGAGCCAGAGTCCATCGATCAGTCTGGTAGATTGATTTAAAATGGATAAAAAGGGCTTTATTTGGAGCAGGTGGGAGAATGAACTTCTGGAACTCACTGCCACAGGAGGTTGTGGAAACAAATAGGATCAGCAGGTTTATAAAAGGTAGAGCAAATTCATGAGCAGCAGCAGGTCAACAGACAGATGCTGAAGGCAACAGGCAGGAATATAGCCTCTGGAATTGCTATTACTGCTTGTGTGGGAGCTGGTAGAACACAACCAAAGCTGTGCCCTCCCCAGATGGCATCTCCTGCTGCTGAAAAATGCAGAAAAACAACACAGGGAGAGAGGAAGCACTGATGTCACCAGCAGAGCACTGCCTATCATCTCAGCTCCAAGCAAAATCAGATCTCCCAGGTGGTTGCTGTGTGGTAGGAAGACAGGGAAATCAGCAGGAAGAAAGATTTTGCATTTCTATTCAATTTCCATCTTTGTAGTGAAAATCTAATCAATGCTCATTTTCTGTCTTCTACCACTTTTCCTTTTTCCACTGGCAAAACAGCCAGTGGAGGAGGTGGGAGGATTCCAAAAAGTTTGAATTAAAGCATATTTCAATCATTCCTTATTTTCAGACTGTTTGCCTGAAAAAAAAAATCTCCTTCACCTCAAAAACTGATGGAAGCCACCTCCAAACATCTAATATTTCTGGGAAAATAGGGAGGGGGATGGGGTCACAGAAAGGAGACCATCGTGTCTGTTATCATTAGCAGGGTAAAAAGAGGAAACCAAGGAACTACAAACCAGTTGGCTTCAAGTAAAAAAAAAAACCAAACAGTGGAGCTTTTAATCAAAGAAAGAGATGAGTAATAATCATGGCCATTGCCAAGAATGAATCCTTTCAGAGGAATCTGTTTTCCTTCCGTGACAGATTCCAGTTCTTTGTTTGTTACCATTATTATTTACTGTTCTGTCATCAGTAACTTGTGTTGTAGTGGAGAATTTCCTTATTAAGTTCTCAGATGTTCCTGAGCTGGAGGGGCTGCAAGCCCTGGCTTAAAATTCAAAAGCATACAGACAAATCATTTCAGCAGGGAAAATGTGACATTTAGGAAAGAGTAGCTGTCCAAACACAGCAAAGAAGTAGAAGACCTATTGGCTACACCACTCATGGGTTACACTATTGCCATCTTGAATTCCAATATGGGATGTATAAACAAGAACAGTTTGTAAAATACACGATGTTTTCCTTCCTCATTCCAGCAAGAGGATCTGTCAACTGGTCTCCTAAGATCAGCTTCCAGTGAGGAATTAATTCTCTGTCTTCCCACTGCTTGTTTGCTAGATCCCCCTTGCTACTGGGAAGATAGAAATTTAATGGAGAATTCCTGTTAAACTCCCCTAGGGTGCTTGACCTCCTCCAGAAGGACATGTTTCTGTGTCCTTCTCCAGGACACACTCTCTGTGGACATGACTATCTAGCCAACATAGCAACTTAGAATCCAACCTATCTGGACAATGCTGTTTGCAGCTCCTCAAGAGACTGGTGAAAGTCCTGTGATTGGGTAAATCATCACCATCAAGCTCATTTCCTGATATCATTTAACTCCTCCTTCAATAAAAATGAGCTCTGAGATGCCACTTGCCTTGGTGACACCACAGAACAGAACACTGGGGGTGTCTGAACCCCGGGTGCTTTGACCATCAAAAATAAATGAGAGCAGCGAAAGTCCTGCAGAGAGTGGAGACATCAAAACAGGCATGACCTGGAGATATTCATCTTCTTTCTTCTGCTGAAGCTGCCAGGTGTGATTCACCTTCCTGAGTGCTGCCATGGCCTGGATCAGGGGACTCTGTGTCCAAATCCACCTCCTCAGCTTCACCTGGGGCTGTTTCAGGCTGCTCCTGCTGTAGGAATGTTGCCTCCAACTCTCTCAGCAGCGGAGCTGCAGCAATGCCTGCTGCAAGACCAGCCTGGGCCAGCACCAGGGCAAATATTTGACCTGCTGTGCTCCAGAGCATGGCTGCTGTGGTGCTGGTGGGTCCCAAGGCAGCTGGGCAGGGATGTCAGCTCAGGGAATGCCAAGCTGTGGCCAGCCTGTCTGTCCCGTGGGGCAGGCTGTGTCCTGGGGCACACGAAGCCACCAAGGGATGCCCAGTGAAGGGAGCCCCTGTGCTGTGAGCAGCAGACACGGGGGGCTCGGGGCTGGAACTCTCAGCACGGGGTCTGCACCTCGCTCCGAGCTGGCAGCAGTGTCCCCAAAGCCCTCGGGATCTGGGGCTGGCTGGGAGCCCCGGCGCAGCCGCCCTGCTCCTCACAGCCCTCGCACCCTCTGCCTGGCCCCGATAAAGCACCGCGGCTTGAGGTCCCCATCTTGTGGCAGCAGGGACAAACGGCGGGGACAACACGAGCTCCGGCCAGGCAGAACGCTGGCAAAGTGCTGCAGAGGCAGGACACTGCCCACTGCTACCTGACGTGTCCTGCCTGAGGTCACAGCACGGCTTGGGAGCACTCAGAAGCTACAGCGAGCTGGGAACAACTTTCACCCCTCAACATACTCGTTGTCCCCACATTGCTCTTACACCTTGTCTCATGTGCCCACCATGCTTGGGGCCATGAGGCCCCTTAGTGGCTGGGTTTGGAGGTGCCCAAGTCTTGCTGGATTTGATGCTGGCTCTTCCCAACGCTTTCCACGTCAGTTCACACCTCCTTGCACACCTGTGTGCCCCGAGTCCCCACCATATCCTGGCTCTTCACGAGATCCCCAAGAAGTTGTGCCTACAGCTCTGCCTGGGTGATGTTCCTGGCTGGAGCAGTGGAACCTGCTGCAACACCTGCTCCATACAGAGATAGATGAGATTGGCCAGTGATGCCCTGACTGGCTTTCTCCTCTCTTCCTCACTCTGCCCAGGAACAATGGGTATGTGGGATCACGACGCCTGTGGTGCTTTGTAGAAGAGACCCTGAAGGGCCTCCATCTCTCTTTGGAGTTACTGGAGTTTCTCCTGTCTCTGTGCATTCACTGACAGTGCCTGGAGGCCATGGGACTAGGGAAGAGTCCATCCTTGCCAGTGCCAAGGATCACTGGAGCCTGTGGCAACCTTGGCTGGCTTTGTGAGCTGCTCTGGGGTTTCCTTGAACCTTCCCCCCCTCACTAAGGACCTCCCAGCCCTTACTCAGCACCTGGCAGGTTGTAGCCTCCTGGGATTATCTGTTGCCCAGTCTCTCACCACACCCAGAGCTGGAAGAGAGCCCACACTTTCCTTTATCAGCCCCCCAGCACGGCCACCCTGCTGCAGGCTGCGATAAGGGCTGGGGGGTGCAGGCACCAGCACAACTCCTGGGCTCCTTCTCGTGCCCTGACACTGCCCCACACTGCTGGATCTGGAGCTGAGCCCCATCTGCTCCCCTTGCAGGTCCCCGGGGCCCCTCCACAGTGACACCCCAGCAATGAGCCATCAGGTGGAGACAGAAGAAGTCTTAACACCACTGCACAGCCCTGTGTGTGCAAAGAAAGATGTCCTGGCACAGGGAGATCCTCAGGCTGTTCTCAATCTGCTAGCAGGCAGAGGGTCACAGATGCCAGGACCCCCTGTACTCCTGTAAACCTTTCCAGGAGCAGATGCCCTCCAACACTGTCCTGAACAAGGGTGCATAGGGCCTGTGGTGCAAGAGGGGATCCCAGCGTGGAATTCTGCTGGGACAGCCTGGTGCTGCAGGGAGCCCCAGGTCTTCCACGAGTCTCTCCACTCCACGGGTGAAATGCTCTGTTTGCTCCCAGAGCCCCAAGGCAGCCAAGCAGTGTCTGCCTGCTGGACACCATCCCCCAGATGCTGCCTGCTCTCAGCGACAGCAAAACCAGAGCCCGTTTCCTCCACGTACCCACCTGGTGGGGAGACCTCCATTTCAGACCCCCAGAGCACATCCCTCCCGCTCCCTTCCCGCAGGCAGCACACAGAGCAGGACACCAGAGCTGGAGCACAAATGCAAGAGATTTTATTTCAGAACATTTGACTGCTCGCTGTCGGAGGGCTGGTGGTGTGGTGTTGGCTCCAGCTCTGGCCACGGTACACAACTTAACGGTACTTGGCAGTCAGCACAGTGCCCACAGCACACAGGAACTTGTCCAGGGAAGCGTGGACCTCTGGGGTCAGCAGAGCGGGGTTGTGGGCAGCCACCACCACCAGGAAGCACTGGCCCAGCAGCTGAAAGGCAAAAAACGATGTGGTGAGCCAAGGGAACGAGGCAAAGGGGAAGCCAAGGGGTGCAGGAGGGAAGCTGGGCTGGTCACTCCTTCCCAGACACTCACTTTGAAGTTGACAGGGTCCACACGGAGTTTTTGGGCGTGGAGGTCGCTGAGCTTGGAGAGGGCACCAGCAATGTCATCGATGTGGTTGGCAGCTTCCACCAGTGCGGCCGCCACCTTCTTGCCGTGACCCTTGACCTGAGCAGAGCCCTTTCCTAGGTCGAAGTGGGGGAAGTAGGTCTTGGTCTGGGGGTAGGTGATGAACATCCTGGAGAACAGAGGGGTTCAGAGACAGGTGAGCCAGGGACAGGGTGGCAAAGGACAGACAGCTGCGGGTGGGGAGAAGAGGAGGCAGGTGTGAGGGAGTCGGGGCTGGAGAGGAGAGAGGGTCACCCCGGGGACAGCCACAGTACCTCTCCAGGGCCTCGGCGCCATACTCCTCGGCGTGGCCGCCGATTTTGCCGAAAGCGGCCTTGACGTTGCTCTTGTCGTTGGCGGACAGCACCATGATGTCACCCCCGAGTCGGCAGCCCCAGCACGGGTGTCCCCGCCGGCCGCCGCCGCCCTTATATGCAGTGCTGGGGCTCCGCCCGCCCCGGTCCCGGCCCGGGGGTGTTGGAGCCCGGCCAGGCGGGGCCGCCGCCCGTCCAGCCCCTCCCGCTCGTCCCGGGCACCGGCACCGGCACTGGCGGGGGGCTCTGCCTCGGCACCGCGGGGTGGGCTCGGGGTTACGGTCTGGGGTGGTTCCAGAGTGAGTGGGTGGGCTCTGACCCGCGGACGCATGCTGACATGACAGCAGGGTTAGGCTTAAGGTTAGGCTTGGGGTTAGGATGAGATTTAGGTTTAGGTGTAGTGCCTGGGCTGGCATGGGTTGTCGTTAGGGTCTGCACGGGCAGAGGAACCCGTGTGTGTCCCCTGGCATGGGGTGGGACACTGGCTGGGTGCTCCTGGCACAGCCTGGATGGGTTCTGGCCAGGTGTTGGACAGCAGCGAGGGGGAGTCTGCCCCACACCCCCCATACAGCCCCGTGTGCACCTGCATGTACAGACTGACCACCCAACAGTCTGCATACACCTCGCGAGCTGCCCCAGGACACACACTGCCCCTGCACGCACTGCCAGCTGACACCTACACGTCCTTGCACACACATGTGCTGTCCCTATACAGCCCTCTGCCATCCCACACAGTCCCACAGCTGCCCCTTGCTCGTGCACACCCCACACTGGGTACTCCACACCACCCCACAGTGTGTGTCCTCTTCTGCCCCTGAACCCCAGTCACGTCTGTTTGCTGACAGAGCCCGGAGCTCCCCTGCCCCAGGCCCCTCTCCTGTGCTCTCTGTGCTGACCCTGGTGCTGCGGGGCACCGGGGCACCCTGACTCCTGGGCAGAGCCACAGGCTCAGCACTGGCCACTGCTGCAAGCACTTCGGGAAAATACGAGGGACCACTGTGGTCTGTGGTGAGCCCTGTGTGCTCTGAACGTTGAGATGAAGGTGAGGAATGTACCGAGGGCAAGGGAGATGAGGGTGGTGAGGAGGACAAGGAGGGCGAGGGGGCTGGCGGAGCTCACAGTAGGTTCGGCAGGTGGCGCAGACCAGCAATGGCAGTTCAGACCCCTGTTTCCTCCGTGGCTGAGGTTCTTATCACTTGTGTTTGGGGGAGATTAGCTCAGTCTGGCACCACTTCAGAGTGGGGAGGGAGGGCTGGGGGGGCTGATTTTCTGGGACTCAGTTAGCAGTGTCTGCTGCATGTGTGTGCATGGGGGGAGCTGCCAAGGCAGCAGAACTCTCCAAACCGGTGGCAGAAAAACAAATGGGTGTAAATACACGTGAGCACGCTGGGATGTGGACCGGGATGTGTTTGAAGATGGAGCATAGGTGTTGTGGGTTCACCTGCAGGAGCAGAGGCTGCCATGACCAGGGAGTGCCAGGTGTGTTTGTGAGCAGCCAGGGTCGCTGCATGCCCCCTCCTGCCTCCTGCCCGCACCTGGACACTCAGACACCTTTCCCCTGCAGGATCTCATGTCCTCCCACTGGTGTCACAGCACAGAGCAAACCCAGGGCTAGTTTGGTACCTCATAGCTCGCCACCTGTGATCACTAATTTTTTTAGAATTCAGGCTCCAAAGTCCTGAAACCAGTGTCCCTATACCGGACTGCAGATTTGCCCTTCCCATTCCTACCCTGCCCAGGTCCCAGGGGAAGAGCAGACAGCTGGGGCAGGTGTGGACGTTCTTCTCTGACAGTTGACTGGGATTTGTGGCTCAGGAGCTTGAATCCCAGAACAGTCTTTGTGCTTAATGGTCTGCAGTGGACTTTTTCCACTCCATGAATTCTCAGATTGCTTCTGGAGTTCAGGCAAGCACTTAGCTCCCACAGCACTCCTAATAAAGTCCTAAAAAGCCATCTTCATAGATGGAGATAGGTAGGGTTTATCCCACAGCCCCATCACCCCCCAGGAATCCTTCAAGGGAATGCAAGGATCACATCTGTCTTGGCGCAGCCTTCGCCCTGCTCCCTGGAGAGATGCGGGCACAGCTTCATTCCCTGGGTCCTGCTATCAGCTTCATCCCGTGCTGGGGAGGCTTGGAAGCAAGCAGGGCCCTGGGGGACACGCAGGGAGCACAGGGCTGGCGCTGCCCTTCCCGTGCCACATCTGTCACACCTGAACCCCCTCCCTCCAGCAGGAACACTGCCACACCCCAGCCCGCCCCTGCCCGCCCCACCCCCGGCCCCAGCACAAACAGACGCGTTGCTGCAGCAAAAGTCTTTTTTTTATTGATGGCACAAAGGCACGGCTGACAGCTCATCTGTACTTCTCAGCCAGCACGCTGGCCACGGCAGACAAGAACTTGTCGACGGCAGAGTGCGCCTCGGGGCTGTACTCCTTACCCAGGCGGGTAGCCAGCACCACCTGCAAGCACTGCGCCAGGAACTGCAAGGAAAAACGGGGCTTAGTCCTGCCGCTACAGCCCCCATGTCACCATCCCGGTCCCTGTCCCACATCCCCTGTCCCACATCCCCTGTCCCACACCCTCTGCCTCCATCCCCCGCTCCCCGTCCCCTGCTCCTCACCCTGATCTCCCCCATCCCCGTCCTCCATCCCCCAGCTCCCATCCTGACCTCTGTCCCCCATTCCCTGTCCCTCAGTCTCCATTCCCCTGTTCCCTGTCCCCCCATTCTGATCCCTGTCCCCAAACTCCATCCCCATTCCCCATGCCCTGCCCACCTTGAAGTTGACGGGGTCCACACGCAGGTTGTAGGCGTGCAGGTTGCTGAGCTCAGACAGAGCCTGGCTGAGGTTGTCTATGTTCTTGATGGCAGTGTCCAGGGCAGCCACCACTTTCTTGCCATGGCAACGGATCTGCTCAGAGCCTTGTGACAGGTCAAAGTGGGGGAAGTAGGTCTTGGTCGGGGGGTAGGAGTGGAACATCCTGAGGGAGCGGGACAGTCAGTGGTGCTGACCCCAGCCAGACCCACCACGCTGGCCCCTCCGTGGGGCTCCCACCCCCTTGTCCCCCTCTCCCATGCTGTCCCCAGGCTGTACCTCCACAGGGCCTCGGCTCCGACCTCCTCCTCAGCACCACCCAGCTTTCCCCAGATCTGCTGGATCAGCTTCTTGTCCTCGGCGGTCAGCATGGTGGCGGCTGGAAGAGTGGGCAGGGGTTGGTGACAGCAGCAGCTGCAGGGATGCCTCTTATAGTCGCTGGCACCTCCACCCAGCCTTATCTTATCACACTGAGGGGCCAGGGGATGGCCGGGCCCTGGGAGCAGCTGCGGCACTGCCCTGGGGGGCCCCGGATGCCTCAGGGAGAGCCCTGCCCTAGGGAGGCCCCTGGGGGGCCCGGCTGCCTGTCCTGCCCCACTGCACCAGCCCTCCACCACAATGGGGCAGGGGGCAGTGCCTTACCAGGCTGCCCCATGGACAGCAGCAGTCCTGGGCATGTCCCACAGGAGCCACAGCCTTGTCCACCCTGGCTGGCATGTCCTCAAACCTCCTGTTGTGATCCATCATTCCCCACAGATGGGCCAGGGTCCTCCTTGGCTCTGAGGGTGTTGAGATAGGTCCCACAAGTGTCCCTTGTTCCATCCAGACTTTGGCACATCCAGCCCCTCTCTTCCCCAAGAGCCCCATGGCCTCTGAGCAGGAGTTGTTCCCTCCCAGAGAAACCCAGGCAGGGAACAACATCCTCTTTGGGTTCATGGTCTTCCCAAAGTCCATCCTGTGATGCTTGTCAGTCCTGGACTCCTTCTCTTCTTCCCGCACCAATGTGTGCTCCTGCCTCTCCCCATAAATGCTGGGAAATCCTGCAGGGCACATGGTGGCTGGTCACACAATATCAGAATTTTAGAACAATAGAATTATTAATGTTGGAAAAGGTGTCTAGGATCATTGAGCCCAACCATTCCCTCAATACTGCCAAGGCCAACACTAAACCACGTCCACAGGAGACACATCTACATATCTGTTAAATCCCTCCAGGGACAGACACTCCACCACTGCCCTGGACAGCCTGTGCCAGTGCCTGACAATGCTTTCAGTGAAGAAATTTTTTCTAATGTCCAACTTAAGCCTCTCCTGGCACAACTTTCTCTGACTCTCACATCCTTCTCTCAGCCTCTGCAGGAAGGAGTTGGTGCAAACACAGAGTGAGGGACACACTGTGGCAAGAGGACACGAAAAGAACCACACTCACCCATCAGGATGTGAGATGCAAAGGAAAAGGGACTTTATTTTGGGAATTTTAGCTTATATAGTTTTTGGGACTTGGTCAAGGATTGGGGGATGAGAGGAACACCCCTCTGGCCCCAGTGGTCAACTCAGAAGTCCATCAATTTCTTTCCCCCTGGAAAGGAATGTGTTTACCAAACATCAGTCTTTGTTTTTGTTACAATGCCTGGGAACTCTCCAGTCCAAGAATGAAAACATCAGAAGGCTGAAAAATCAGGGTGACAACACACCAGATGCTGACCAGGCACGTAGGTCGTGGATTTAAACCTCCAGGTTACCTGACATCCATGGATGCAGAATGCTTTAAAAGCTGCTGTGGTGACATGTTTAGAGCGATTTGGTGGCCTGAGAGCTTCCACATCACCTCTCTCCCCCTTGCCCAAACACAGTACCTAAATTCCATGGATGAGATGAGGACTGCAGTACTGGCTCAGGCTGGCCATCAGAGCAGGCTGAAGGCTTTGCACCCACTGTTTCATGCCAGAAGTCTCTGAGACAGGAGCTGACATGGTGCTGTGCTTCAGGTTTTTGGCCAAACTGGCCCCGGTAACAGGCTGATGCTCCAGATTTTGTGGAGCAGCATTTGCACAGCATCAAGGCCCCTCTGCTTCTCACTCTGCCCCCACCCAGGGAATAGATTTTGAGGTGCTGGGAGAGGACACAGCCAGGCAGATAGGCCCAACTAATCAAAGAGATATTTCACACCATATGTCACCATGCTCAGCAATCAAAGGGAAAAGAGGGGTTTGAGGGAGTTTTGTGGGGGTTATCCATGGCTTTTGTTAATGAACTGGCTGAACATCAGCCTGCCCATGGGATGTGATGAGTGATTGCCTTTGCATCCCCTGTTTTGTTTTTTTCCCCTGTGCTTCCACTTAGTCTTCACTTACTAAATAATTACTTCTGTTTGTTTGTTTGATCTTGACCCCAATTCTTCTTGCTTTTATCTTCCTTTGCCCTTCACTTCATCCCATTGGGAGGGGGAGGTGAGTGAGCAGCTGGGGTGTAGTGGCTGCACAGTGGGGTTAACCTACAGGAGAAACACACCAGATACCACATCCATACCCCATAGAGAGAGGCATGAGAGGACAATGTCCTGCACTGCAATGCAGGTTTGGTTCCCAACAGGCTGGGATGGCTTGTGGATAGGTCAAGCAAAAAGCCTGGGTCCATTCAATGTTCTAGCAGGGTGAAAGACTCATTCCTGGTCAGCCTGGAAACAGACTGTGGTGGATATACCTTGGTGAGTAGGTGCAGTCACAGGACTCCAGCCCATTCTGGGCTTCTGCTTAATGCTATGTTGCTCCTGCTGAATGTTATTTTATCCCCACTGAATTGGCACATGAATTAGTGTGAGTTCATTAGTATATGAATTAGTACACAAGTTTATAAAGTTTAGTATTTCCCCCTCCATATTGTGTTGACATTTCAGAACACCCCTGCCTGAACAGTCAGGTGTGGGCAGAACATATCAAGATGAAAGCACAGAGACTATAGCTCACATTTGAATTATTTATTGGGTTTTGCAGATGACTGAGCCCCTGCAGTGGGGATTGAAAGAGCTGCCCAGGAAGGGGTGATACCCCAGGGCCTGGCAGCAGTGCTGGGCTGTGGATGAGCCTCCTTCACCCTCTGTTGAGGTCATTTATCTGTACTTCTCCGTCAGTACAGAGGAAACACTGGACAGGAACTTGTCCCACGCAGCATGAACTTCTGGGGTGAAGTCACTGGGATAGCGGGCAGCCACGGAGCACAGGATGCAGTGGGAAAGCAGCTGTAAGGAAAAACAGCATAAAATCCATCACAATGAGTGCCAGATACCAGTGTAGGGGTCTGCAATGGACCGTGGGCCCAGTGTGCTCAGGGATGACAGCCATGTGTCCCAACCAGGCAGTGCTGCTGCCTGAAATGGGACTGCAGAAGCATGGGTTGTCTTTTGTACAGGGGAAAAAGGCACTGCTTCATCCCTCTCCCTCTTCCATGTGCCCCTTCCTCCCTCAAGTGCAACAAAGTGGTACTGTTTATAATTTATTAAAACTTTGTTCAAGGCAGATGATGTAGCTTGATGTGTGAGGCAGATTCATAAATTACAGCAAAAACAGCAGAGATTGGAGTGTGTCTAACACAAACCACCACAGGAGCCCCCCCGAGTAGTTCTTTGCCTGCACTGGACCAGAATTTCCATTAAAAGGCCCAGTCTCATTTTAAAAACCATATGAGAAACTGTGCAGCACAGCCAGGGATCAAGCTGCCATTAACCTGTGGTCTCTAATTTTGTGATGGCAGTTCCCAGCCCTGAAAGTCTCTGTGCTCACTCACCTTGAAGTTGACAGGGTCCACCCTGAGGATGTAAGCATGCAGCTCACTGAGCTTGGCCAAAGCCCCTCGGATGTTATCAATGTTCTTCACAGCTTCCCCAATGGCACTCATGACCTTGGAGCCGTGGCCACGGAGCTGAGCTGAGCCTGGGCTCAGATCAAAGTGAGGGAAGTAGGTTTTTGTCGGGGGGTAGCTGAAGAAAAGCCTGGAGGAGAACATGAGGAAGAGGGTCAGCAGTAGAAATGGAATGAGGTGGTAAAACATCAGAACAAGTGGCATGTAAAGCTTCTGCAGCACATGCAGATTAGACAGCAGGTACATACTAAAAAAGAATTAAGTGTTAAAAATTATTTAAAACTTAATGTAGTTTTGGGTTGGCTTTTGTTTTTAATAAATTAAAGCCCCAACTTCTCACCAAATTTCCTGTATTAAATTATAACCAAGTTTCCAGGACCTTCAAACTAAAATGAACAAACCAGAGTTGATATGAATGGCACTCAGCATCCTCAAAGGAGGATCACAATACTTAATACTGAGCTGTAACTAGCATTTAAATCACTTTGAATAACGTAACAGTTTCTGATGATTTCCATACCCTTTAATGCTAGCTTGCTTAATTGGTATGGACCTTGAATTACTGTGCCATGCTTCATGCAGGAGGTCCAGCTGTCTTGTTTCCTAACAGTTTGTTACTTACCAACTGGAACAATGAAACCTGAGCATCCAGTGAATTTAGTGGACAGCTGTTCTCTTAATGCATAAAAATTGTAAGAGAAAGTATATCACTTGTACAATAAACCACTTTAAGTTTATTCCCTAACAGAGATAATGGTGTTTAGGACACTGAGTATGAATGACTTTGAATTCCTCACCAGTGCTTCTGGCTATGAATTCTTCTGTATGGCTATAAGGAGGAAAAAACCCTATTAAATAGTTTTAAAAATATCACAGTTTACTGCTGGATTGTGAAGCATTTAGCAGCACAGATATAACTCCTGAAGATTACACATCAAACAGCACAACCCTTCATCAAGTCCCCCTGGTCCCAGCCTGCTCTGAACTCACCCAAGCTCTACATGAGATGCATCCCAATAGCAAAGCCCTCTCTGGAGGCCTGCTGGGGCCTTACCTCTCCAGTGCCTCTGCCCCAATGGCATCAGCCTGGGTGGCCACCTTGGCCCAGATGGTGACCACGGCGGCTTTCTCGGCTTGGGTCAGCGTCATGGTGCAGGGGCTGCTGGCTCTGTGTCCTTGCAGTGACCGCTCGGAGCAGGTTTGGGCTCACCATCCTGGCAGCCCTGGTTATAAAGGGAAGGGGGGAGAGGACCTTGGGGCCTGTCCACACTCATTGGTCACTCCAGAGGCCTCTGATGGACTGGGGGACGCTTATCTCCTGAGGAGCAATGGCTACTTTGGGAAGGGTCAGCACACTGGCCTCCTGGCCTGCCAGCCTTATCAGCTCCTTGCTTCTTAACCTTACAGCTGTGTGGTCCAAAGAAATTGTCTGGACACGTATTGATACGTGAACAGAGAGATAATGCTGCAAAATTCTATTGATGAAGCATTAGGACACATCTTTAAGCTGAGGAGCATGTGGGCTTCAGCACAGTAAGGAGCCTGGAGAGGAATCTGATTTCCTCCCTTGGTTCACAGATGTGAACATAAGACTCTGGGCCTTTCTGACTCAGCCACTTCCAGTATATGTGGCTGCATCACGTGCAATATTTCACATTAAATGGTTTGTAGGTAGGGGAAGGGACAGGCTGGTAGATCTGTAGTGTAGTTCAGAGGAGAAACAAAATCCTGTTTTTTTAAGAGTAAGTGCAGATTTTGCTTCAGGACTTCACTTTGCCAACCTCTTGCAAAGAATTAGGGACTCACTTTACAATTGCTGCCTGTAGCAGTACTGGTAATAAGGATGGCTTTGGAGACAGGAATAGAGAGTTTGTAAAATTGAGTACAGTGCCAGAAAAAAGTGTGTGTGAGAAAGCCCAGTCAGATTTCTTTTTTGTAATCCTCAGACTGCACACTTTTGATTTCTAACTGTGTGATCTTACTGGTAATTGTCCCCAGCACTGTAAAATAGCCCTCAGCATTCCAGTTAGTGCTGGCTGTGTTGTGCTATGTGCTGGGCATGCACAGGAGCTCCTGGTCCCACGGCAGATGGCTGGTACCACCAGGGCACAGACCCTGGATGGGTGAAGGACCGAACAAGCAAAACGAAGACCAGCACAGGTCTGTAATCACAGATAAGTGGGCAAAGTGTCAAAGAAATACCCTACTGGAGATGGTTGCTGCAGAGCCTCTGGGAGTAAATATCTTGCCAGCACATAAAGCAGAGGTAAATCTCTTTGCCATGATGATAAACTACAGCAGCCTCAGACATCACCACTGAGAGCTGGCAGCTATGCACAGAGCACTGGCTGGTACAGTCAGAGGGGTCAGATAATGTTCTCTGCCCAAGCAGCCCTGCACACTTGTGTGGAGAAGGTTGGTGTGTCTCAGCCAGAGATGTGTCTGCATTTGACAGCAGCACCATGCACTGCCACAGAGGGTGTTCCCCAGCCATGGTCATCCTGCTAGAGGGAAAGCCCTTCTAGGGATCTAATGATCCTTGGGCTGTGCAGGGACTGGGGCATGTCCAGCCTGTGGATACCTGTACTGAAGCACAAGTGTCACACAGGAGTGTGCACTGGCCTTGGAGCCCCTTGGGAGCCACAGGGAGCTGTGCTGTGCTGCTGGAAAGCTGCTGGGTTTGAGGTGGCACCCACATGTGTGTGTGCTTGGCAGGGATCTCTTCTGTGCTGTCACATGGGGATAGGTCTCTCCTCTCTGGGTAGACTCCATAGCCTGGAGGAGTTGATCCATACACTACAAAGAGGCACCACTTTCCTGGGGCTGTGGCTCTGCCACTGCATCCTGGGCTCAGGTGGGAATGAACCAGTGGCAAGGTCAGAACCAGGGATGGGGTCACAGAGCAACTTCTGTATCCTTTGGTGCCCCCACTTTGCTGGGGCAAGTGGCACTTGCAGAAGGGCTCTGACCCAGCCCTTGTACTCTGCACTGGGCTCTAATTTAAGCTTCTCTGCATGCCATCTGTCACACAAATTAGAATAAACCTTGGGCTTTCCCAAAAGCCAGGCACAAAGAACTTGGGGCCTCTGAGTCTGCAAGCCTGTCTGGGTTTGGGGATCTTGAATTATCATCCCTTCTGTGGAGGCCAACAACTCCTCTGGGATTAAATTTCAGATTGTATTCAGTGCCACAGCCCCTCTCAGTCCTCCTGACCATGGGCTGGGTAATTCACTCACTTTAAGAGGGGATATAAAAGCAGACTCATTTGAGACCCAAGAAGGACAATTGCTTTACCATAGGGAATATTATCAGAGGGCTCTTTGTATACCCTCCCTTTGACAGTGCTATACAGATTCCCTGAAAACCCAGAGCTCACTCTGGCTATAAAGAGACAGAGCAGTGCAGTCTACAGTTCAAAGTGCCACTGACAGCATAGGCAGAACCAGGGCATGGACAATGTGGTATTCAGTTTATGCAACTTAAATGGATGGCAGTACCCAGAGAGGCTGTATTGCCACACACACTTCCAAAACTTGCAGCTTTTCCATAGAAAATTTACTTTGAAAATATAGATGCTGTTGTGAAATAGCCATTTACATAATGTTTTTGTCTCCTCCCTGAAGTGCTGCCTCTTATGTGATGTGTTGCATGGCAGTGCTCCAAGCTCTCCTCAGTGAGAGTGCTTTTAATCAGGGGTTACTCAACCAAGCTGTGACCCAGATAAACACAAGGATAAGGCACAGACCATCAGGACTCCTTCCTATTCTGTGTAACCTGGGCATTGCTCCTCTGTGAGTGCAGGATTAAGATTTGTGTGCACACAGAGTGATGTCTGCACGGGGGGGATTCATCATCACTGAAATCATTATGGAATTTGAATTCCTTTTCTGAGAGTTACTCCTGCATAATCACAAGAGCCAGAGCAGCCAAAAGGTGACAGTGGTTGGCTAGAAGGAGTTCATTGCTCACTCAGGATCAGGGCTATGCTGGGGATTGTGGTGGGAACTCCAAGAATGAACCTGGTGGGAGAAGTCTGATCCTCAACACAGCATGACATGGAAAATGACTGTCTCTGGCTTTGCATAAACCTCTCAGCCAAATTCCTCATTCCAGTGCTCCAGCTACCCATGGAGTAGTGAGACAATGGGGTCCTGGCCCCAGGAATGCAAAGAGATGGACAACATGATCACTGCTGTTCCTATGTCACAGGGCCAGTAGTGAAGACACATCCTCTGGGAAACCCCACCAAACCTGCCCTCCTCTCTTGCTGCTGCTTCTCATGATGATTTACAGCTCCACTGCAGAATGTCCACCCTTGGGCAGGTCGTGAATCTTTGTCAGGAAATCACCAAATGGATTTTTTTAAAAATAATGAATGTAGGTAATTTTTAATCCAAAATCTGTTCCAAAAGCTGGCTACCAGAGTTTCTCGTTTTAAACAGCAGAAGCAAGCCACAGATCTGTTAGCTAATTGTAAAAGTGGGATTCTAATTTCCAACAGCCTCGATTGTAAATCCAATTGAATGGCATCACTGTGAGATCAGAGATAACTTTCCCCACGGGCCCGTATTATCCACAGAATTTGCCTTCTCTCCAAGGAGAATGCTGTGGATAAGGGGGCACAAACACCTGCTCTAACTCTGAAATATTTGAGCCATATTAAATTTTGAAAATCTGAAAAGTGGAGTCTAAATCCTGGCTTTGCTCTTTAATTTCCTACCAGGGCTTGAAGAATTTGCAATCATTGCTTTAAACGACACAGCTCACTACAACTAAATGTCCAAGAGCTGGGAATGACAGATAGGCCTATAATTTTTTGTTTAAGAAAGCAAAATTATATTTTGAAGCAGACACACTGAAATTTTAACGTGACAGCCCAGTGCTGGTGTACAAGGAGTGCTCTGCTGTGATAACACGACTGGTCTTTAATCACCCCAGGACAACTCTCTCCCCTCATCATTGCCTTCTCTCGCTCAATTGTTATCGCTGGCCTTGTGCAGAATGGCCCTGCAGATTACACCCTGCTGGGGCTGCTCATCTCCCTCTTCAGTCACCCACCTATGTCCCATGTCCCTTGGGGGACTGCAGAGCAAAACCCAGAGTGGGGAATAACTCAGAGTGTCCAAGCATTTAACTAATGCAATGAAATACAGAAGAATTCACATAAAGCCCATGAGCATCCTCAAATATAATTGCTGATAACTTCTGATCTCGGTTAAACACAAAAAAATATGAAGGCACCAAGGCTGCTGCCAGGGGAGTAAAGTGACTCTTCCTAATCCAGAGGGAGGAGTAAAAGCACAGGAACCATGAGGCAGGGTGTATCAGGGCTGTGAAGTGAACATGAGCAGCAAGCCCAAGCCAGCCTTTCCATGGGCACGAACAGCCCACAGGCCTGACTTCCACAGCTGTCCCCCTGCAGGTATCCCGGAATCATTAAGGCTGGAAAAGCCCTCTGCAATCATCCAGTCCAACCATTAAACCAGCACTGTCAAGTCTACCACTAAACCATATCCCAAAGTGCCATATCCACATGTTCTTGAATATTTCCACGGATTGTGATTCCACCCCTGCCCTGGGCAGTTCCAGTGCCTGTCCACTCTTTCCATGAGAATGATAACCTGGGGAGGGGGGGTCTGGGCATGGGGGAGATGATGAGCCCTCGCTGCCCTTTGCTACCAGCTCTCAGGAAAGTTCTGGAGTTAATGACAGAAGTGGCTGAAAGCCCACAAATGACCCAAAGTGGCTAACTAACAGCAGTCCAGGATCCTGTGGAGGGATCCAGGGCTGGGGCCACCGTGCACTGTGTGGGTACAGGGCTGAGCTGGGGGTGCTGGGCCGTGCTGAGGGCACTGGAGGAGCTGGGAGGGGCTCGTTGCAGGCATATGAAGCACTGGAATAAACTGGGAGCATGTGGAACAGGGAGTGGTGTCCATGGGACAGTGGGATTGAGAGACAGAAAGTGTCAGATGTTGGTCAGAACTGGGGGCATTGGGCTGTGCTGGGAACGGGGCTGTTTGTGAAGTGGTGGTCCAAACTGGGGGCACTGGGTTATACTGGGAACATGGCTGTGTATGAGGTGCTGGTCCGAACTGGGGGCACTGGGCTATACTGGGAACAGGCCATGGGGTATGAGTTGCTGCTCAGGACTGGGGGCATTGGGCTGCACTGGGGATGGGGCTGTGTGTGAGGTGCTGGTCGGAACTACGGGCACTGGGCTGTACTGGGAACGGGCCGTGGAGGTATGAGATGCTGATCAGAACCGCAGGCACTGGGCTGTACTGGGAACGGGCCATGGAAGTACGAGATGCTGGTCAGAACTGGGGGCATTGGGCTGCATTGGGCACGGGCCGTGAGGCGGAGGCCCCGGGCAGAAGCGGCCCCGGGCAGAAGCGGCCCCGGGCAGAAGCGGCCCCGGGCAGAAGCGGCCCCGGGCGCGCTGTCCCCGCCGGGTG
>JBBMKD010000040.1:2939914-2997304 GCA_037834095.1 Argya squamiceps
TGTCATCCCCCTCCCCACACACCTCTCACTATGGGTACCTGTCATCCCTCACACACACCCCTCACACTGTCTGTGGGCACCTGTCATCCCCCTCCCCACACACCTCTCACTATGGGTACCTGTCATCCCTCACACACACCCCTCACACTGTCTGTGGGCACCTGTCATCCCCCTCCCCACACACCTCTCACTATGGGTACCTGTCATCCCTCACACACACCCCTCACACTGTCTGTGGGTACCTGTCATCCCCCTCCCGACACACCCCTCCCTATGGGTACCTGTCATCCCTCACACCCCTCACACTGTCTGTGGGTACCTGTCATCCCCCCCATACCCCTCACAGTCTCTGTGGGTACCTGTCCTACCCCACACATACCCCTCACACACCCCTCGCACTCACTGTGGGTACCTGGCACCCCTCACAACTCCCCGTGGGACTCTGCACCTCTCAGCCCTTGCCCTGGAGGTGCCCTCACTCCCTCCAGATACCCTGGGGACCCGACCCATCCCATCCCATCCCATCCCAGGTGAATTGAACCACATCAGTATCAGGTGTCATTATCCACCTGGTGCCTTACTGCTGTCCCCAGGGCAGGTGAATCCCGTGGATTTTGGGAGCTGCAGGGGAAGGAGGAGGCAGGATGAGAAGGAAGGCACTGATTTGGAAAAAGGGGAAGAAAGAAGGGTATAGTAAACACTATAAGCTTATGGGTAGAAATTATGAAACTTTAGCCTGTAGTCTTGAATAGTATGCTGGGGGAGGTTTAATTTCCCCTGGAAAACAGGACCATGGGACTATTCATGTACCAGTACTGGTTGCCCCTCTTACTTTGAGGCACATGATTTGGGACAGTGCCTGTGGCTGGACTGGGACCAGTATCAGTGCAGGCTCTAAAGGTGCTGTGGGGTGATGAAGCTGTGTGATTTGGGCTGTGTGCTAATGGCTGTGTGTCAGGAGAAGTTTGACTCCTGTGCTTCAGTTGTGAGTCAGTTTATGATAAGTGAATCATCTCTAATTCCCTTTCCATTTTTATAGATAAAATCTGATTTTTAATTTTTTTTTTCTGACTGTTTCCCTGCTGCCCCTCCTCCTGCTTTTTGTTGGTAAAGGATTTCCCTTCCTGTGACCATGGGAGCATTATAATTGTCCCAAAAACCTTAGCAATAAGGAGGGAAATTGCATTGGTCAGGATTTTACTTTTCTCTTTTGAACTGCAAACTGTTACCTATGTTGGTTTTCTGTGAATTTTTCACTTTCTTCTCTTCATCCCCTGAAGGATAAAAATTTTCTCCTGTTTCTTTTTACATTCTTTTGAGTGAGAATAGAAAAACATACAAACACACATTAAGCAGATTGTTACTGGGTAAATTTATCTTTATCCTTTGCTTCAGACAAACCAAGGAGTCGATATGCTGTGAATGGCTCTGGTGACACCACAGAAGATCAAGATGGGGACTCCAGGTAGGAGGGAGAACATTTCCTCTGGCCTAACAGGTTGAAATGGAGGAGAGACAGCCTCCTGCTCTCTTGCCTCCTAGTTCCCTGGGCACATCCTCTTGGACTGTATAGAACACAACTTGGCAAAAAAATGCTTTAATATCAAGTTATGAGCAACTTAGTGCTTAGTAAAGAGGAACTGTCTCACCAGGGAATGCTGCTGAATCTGTTGTTTTCTGGGCAAGGTATAGGTCAGCTATTCTGTGCTCATTAGAAAGGCAATATTACCCTTTCAAAACTAGGAGTATTAATCCTTTGGCAAAATCCCACTTTTCTTTTCCTGCCTCCTTCTAACTGGATATATTTTTCAGTTGCCTCAACTTCTCCCCTAGCTGATGTAATGGTTGTATGGAATTGCTGTGCACTAATGAATAACTAATTTTGTTTCTCCAGACAGAGCTGCTGTTGTGTCAGTGCAGTGACACAGTGGCTCAAAAGGAAAGAGACTTTGAAGAGAGTTTTTTAAGTACAGGAAATCAGAGGGTAACAAATGCACTGAAGATAGCTGGTGTGGTGTTGAGCATGTGTGTATGTATGGGTGGACCCTCTAATTAGTTTTTGCTGAGCATTTGAAATCTGCTGCATAGTTCTTAATTTATCACTACTAGATATGAGAGAAATCTGGGAGAGAAAAAAAATTTTTGTCTGTTGGCTCATAGTTCACTTGCAGATCTTTTTTGTGATACGTATTTTAATCTCCAATATTAATAAAAAGGGGGTAGCTGCTACTCTTCTCTTTTATAAGAGTACTAAGGAAGTAATCATCACTTTCCTCTCCCCCCTCCCAAAAAAAATATAAGGTTGTTGTTAACTTTATGACAGAGAAAGGTTTAGCTGAAATTAAAATCACCCACATGAGTGTAAACATCAGTTAATTTGGTTTTCCAGGACTGGGATCTTAGAAAACCACATTTTCCTTGAGGTTATTTGTATCTCCTGCCTCTTCTGATGCCTTTGAACCCTTCCAGTGCAGCCTTTGGCTGTGTGTGCAGTGAGTGCAGAGCAGGCACAGCTCCAGGGCAGCAAACCATTGGGATGTCTGGGAGCTGGTGACTGGCTTTTCACACTGGGCTGGGCGTGGCAGGAGGGCTCAGTGCTCACATCTGATGGCTGCCCCAGGGGTTTTGCTGGTGGCTGCTCAAACCCCTGGCTCTAGGATTTCCCTAGATAGACTAAGAAGGTGTTGGAATGATACCAACTTCTGCCTGACACTGATTCTTGTTTCCCCTGCCTTTCTGGTAGGTTGGACAAAGCACTTAATGTGTGGCTGTGTTTATTGTATGTTGCCTGTGTTGCTGAATTAGTGTGAGACAATATGTGGTTACTGCAGTGATGTATGAAGAACTTTTATCATTTCAAACGATGGCCAGGTGAGAAAACTGCTGGTGTTTTCCTGAAACAGGTTTTTAAATTGAATGTGCTGGCATGTAACCTACTCTAAACAAATATTTAAATTGTTTCATTGTAGTGGTGTCCAGAACACTGGGCATGAAAGGTCATGCTTAATCTCCTGGTCAGCTATTTGTTACTAATAAAAGAGTTTTTTCAGATCTGTCTATATCTCCCATGCATATGAAAGGGAAATAAAAGAGCATCAGCATTTCTGTTGCTCTGAAGGTTTATTTCTTCTAGATGCTGGATATTGGAGTCCAGCACACTGCTGGTGCTGCTTACATGGCTGGGCAGCTGCTTTCTGAAATCCAAAGTCCCTTTCAAAATTGTGTTTGTCTCCAGTTTGATTATTGAAAGCTTTTTTCCGAGCAGCAGTGTAATCATCACTCTTTAAGTGTGATGTCCCCACACAACTGATGCAGCAGTTAAGTGTGTCCTCTTCAGTGGTACCTGCTAGTGGAAGAAAATGCTGATGCTCTTTATATACTGAGTGTTGTTAATTTAAATTAGACAAGGGGAGCTTTGCTGGCATAGTTTATATTTTTCACTGACTGATACAGGTGGAAAAAAAATGCAAGTTTTAAGTAAACAGATGGTTCTTCCAGCAGAAGACAAAAAGGCATCTTCAAAACTGTGCAACAGATTGCTCCAACTGTGATTTGTATCAGGCAATTTTAGAAGTAACAGAAGTTGGTGCCTTGGAATAGAAGAGATTCTAAGGGGAGAGTGGAGGCAGAAAAGTGCAGATGCCCTGGAGGGAGGGAGATGCCCCTGCTTTGTAAGCTGGGAAAGGAAAGGAGTTTAACTTTCATATGTCATGAAACCAGTATCATCATTGATTTTTTTCCTCACCAACATTATGAACTTTTTCTTCAGTGTGTGTGTTTCCGTTGAAGATCAGGTTGTAGAGACCAGGAATGGAGCAGCTGGTTTGGTGAGAGCCATTCCTTCAGTGGCAGCTCCATCCCTGTCAGATCCTTCTCCTGCAGTGCAGCAGTTCCCTTCCTGGAGGCTCAGTGCACTCAGTCCATGGAGGGAGCTCATCAGCATGAAGTCCAGTCTCCTTTCTGGTGGTGACCATTTTCTGTCTGAGATTATCCACAATAAAAGTAATTTATGAAGTGGTTTTGTACTATTTTTGGAAGACTTCATTGAGGAAGAGTTGGAAAAAGGTTCCTTTCAATCCCTGTGTGTCAGTAGCACCCAGGGGTGGTTTTGGTGGCACAAATTGAGGCTGTGGAGTGGGCAGACTGCTAAGCTGAGTTTGGTGGTGTATGGCAAATTCAATAATGTTGTAGGGTGGGGTTTTTCCCACTGAATGCTCAGTGCAAAGGTTATTTCAGATTTATCTTGTAGCTGCAATAGTTCCTAAGAGGGTTGGAGTCATCCTTTTTTAAACTGGATGTCTGTCTTTAATGTATTAGCAGTCCAGCACAAATTGTGTCCTAGGTAAGATTTACTGTTGCTTTTTCCCCTGAGCTATTGGAACCCAGATCAATTACTTTGGAGCTGACCTTTCCCAGAGCAGTTGAGGTGCATGTATTTCATAATGCTCTCAGGAAGGACAAAATCAGATCAGTTTAGGTGCCTTACCTCCATTTCCATGTAGCATATTTATATAGATAATTGGATTTCTTTTAGCCTCCAGGCTCAATTTCCTGGTCTTTGTTATGCTTTTTTGGTTTTTTTATAGACAATGGCAGCCTATTCATGATAATCCTTCCTCCAGGTTACTGGGGTGTGTTTGCTTGTATTAATTTCTGCTCAATGGAGCTGTATTTGGGTCCTCAGAATACATATTTTACTTCCTGCTGAAAGCAAGCTGAGCAGCAAAAATGTTTGAGGTGTGTTGATGGTGGCCATGCAACAAAAAGGTATTCAGAAGACACTCACTGTCAAAACAAATTGCTTGTCAAGTGTCTCTCTTTGTTGGCTTATTCTCAGCCTTTCATCATCTGCACTTTTCAAAAACATCCTTCAGTTTCTGAGGGTTTTACCAGGAGTACACCCCCTCCCAGTGTTTATGGAGATGCCTGCCAGTCTTTTTTCTTTCCCCTGAAAAAGTATGAGGCAATTACTCCTTTGAAGCCATAAGATAATGCAATGTTAAATTGGTTTGGATTAGGTTTTTTTGTAGTTTTTCTGAAGGTGGTATAGCCAGCAAGCAAATATTCTAATGAGGAGGCACATATAGTAACATATGTTACAGCAGACTTTGCATTTTTAGTAGCAGAGCTGACTAACTGGAGGAGTTTTAGCAAATTTAGCAAACACTTCTGTTACAAAAAACCCAAGTTACTGACAAACAAGGGTTTGAATGTCCCTTTCTAACCAACAGTGGCTTTCCTGTGGTAACATTTGTTTCCTCTGTCCCTCTTTCACTGGACTCCAGTGTTCTTGTATTTGTTCTGAAAGGCTTCCTTTCTGTAAGCCTGTGCCTTTCCATTCACCCACCCATTCCTTGAAACACCCTTCCTGTAATATCACCCCATTGTGTAGTTTGTCATTTGGGTTCTCTGGGTTCTCTTTTCAACCTGGCTGGCAGAAATCTGCTGTGTTTTATGTGAATTAATTGTTGGAGGTTTTCAGTTTGCCTCCCCTTTCTCATGTGGTATAATAAAAAGCTTTTATCAGATTCATTTTTCAATACATTTATGAAGTTGTTTCAGGAACCAAGTCCTTTTTAAATCTTAACTGGGGGGAAGTGTGGCAGTTGACTGTTAAAATGGAAGCAGGTGTTTCTGATATAAAAGTGCTAACAGAGTCCTGCTCTGTATACCTGTTGTAAAGAAGGGTTCAGGATTCTTTGCCTTGAAAGCTTTTTCTGCCTGCACTTTCTGAGTTGTGCTTGTTGCCTGGGGCACAGAGAGGGGCAGAGAAAGACTTCATGTGTGTGCTGTGAGCCTGGCCAGCCTTGTGCCTGCTGTGTGCCTCCCTGCAGGAGCAGTGTGTGTGCCAGGCCCTTCACACCATCCTGCAATAAACACTTGGCTTCCTCTTTTCCTAAGTCTTGTGGGTATGGAAGCACTAGAACCAGCTGGGAAGAGCTGAGGGTCATTTGGGGCTGCATGGGAGGTTCTTTGGTGGAAATGATAGTAGTAGTCCAGGCAGGGAACTGAGGTTTAGGATCTGCTCTAAATCAGGCTGCAACCTCGTCTGTTTCTCTTAAGGTAAGCATGAATTAAAGAGTGCCATGGAAATCAGCTCCATAAATGCTGTGTGCTGTGGGAAAACACATGGCAGCAGCCACTGCTGGTGCAAGGACTAAATTACCTTAGCCTGTTTTCTCCATGTTGTCACACAGCCTGCAATATATCCCTGGAATTCACCTTTCATTAACTTCTGACTCTCCTCAACAGTTATATTTCCTTTATGGGACTTTAACCCTTAATAGTTCATCCTAGTTTTTAATATTATCTCTTTTGTTTTTTTTCTTTTGTATTTTGTGTACTTGCCTCGTTTATTTTCTTTTGTTGTGTTTTGTTTTGTGTTTATGGCCATGTTCCCATTTCAGAGACCAATGTCCTCTAACTGATGAGCAATTGGTTTCAGGGTAAGACCAAACGTTCTAAACAATCACCTTTGTCTAGAATGGCTTTCTTTTCTCACCATCCTTTTAATTGTGCTTTTGTTTCTGGTTTCTGTTTTACACTGAATGATGAGAAAATTACATGCTAAATCACAGTGTCTGTAGGAAATGTATTGCTAAAGGTTTGTGCCAGGATAATTACCAAGGTCCTACTAACATTTCTGTGCTTCCTGTAGGGAATCCAGAATGGGGGTGGCACTGTCCCTTCTGTGAACTGGGAGAAGCTGGGAGTGCAATAAGTATAGCCTTGGCATTGTAGTTATTCCAACAACTAAATCAAATTGTTTTCTGAGGAGAAATGACTTGGAAGTGCAGATCAGTGAGTAAACTGTTTAATCCCAGGGTAATGATGGGGAGCTCTTTAGAGGACCCAGGTCTGAGCAGCTCTGCTGGTTGCTTGTTCTTGGTGCTCCACTCAGCTAAATGGGATGATTACACATGTGGAGGGAAAAGTGCTTAACTCAGGGCCCAGAAGGAAAAAAAATAATGCATCCCTAGTCCCTGCTTAACAGAAACCTCACCTACATACTCAGATCCTGTTATAAACGACTTCAAAGAAAAATGCTTTATAAAAACCTTGCTTTGAATTCCTGTGACATATAAAAAGTTACAATCCATTCTTGGGGGGAAAAATAAATTCATTGTTTGAATCTTCCCCTCTTCTTTTCAGTGTGCTGTTGCTGTGTTGTGCTCAGGAGAGGAGCAGTAGAATGTTTTGGACAAATCAAAGCTTTTGTTTATTGTATATTCTTTCTGCCTGCTGAATTCCTTAGTACAGAAGAGGTTTGCTTCCCCCTGGAATTCACAATGCTCAGATTAATCTCATAAAAGGAGAAGGGTTACTGCCCAACTGCAAAACCTAATCTGCTTCTAACAAACTTTTGGGCTGTGAGAAGTCAGTGTTTTTAGGTCATCTTAATATACTCCAAAGATGGGAAATATTGTATTGAAATATTTAAAGTAAAAGTGTTACTTTCTAAGATGAGGCGATGAATTGAAGTAATGGGAATAACACATCTGCTGTTCCTCGATTTCCCTATTGT
Source organism: Argya squamiceps (assembly GCA_037834095.1). Classification (NCBI taxonomy): domain Eukaryota; kingdom Metazoa; phylum Chordata; class Aves; order Passeriformes; family Leiothrichidae; genus Argya; species Argya squamiceps. The sequence continues at coordinate 2,947,440 of JBBMKD010000040.1, forward strand.
CCTGAGGCCTAAGAAATGTCAAAATTATGTAGAGCACTGGGGGTTAAAAAACCCCAGACAGCAGAACTATAAATCCAGGCTGTCAGAGGAGGAGAATGGGGCTGGAGTCCAGGTGACTCTTGGGAGAGCCTGTGGTGTTAGGAGGTGCAACTATGTCAGGATTATCTGTCCTCTGGCTGCAATTCCAGTACTCTCCCAGACAGAGAAGACCCTGCTAGTGAGAAGATCCTGAGGACTTTCCAAAATCAGCCTTTTAACCTCTTCCTCCCCAAAGAGCCACATGCAAGGCAGGGCAGACAGGGCTGTTGGTGTCAAGAGCTCTCCTGGGAAACTGCTGAATTCCCTCCTTTAGCACCACATTTATCTGTTAAAGGATCTGCTGGTGTAATTCCTTGTGGAAGTTAATCAGAATGATCAGTTTTGCAGCTCCCAGGTATCCTTTGCCAAGGCTGGAGGAGGGAAGGGTAACTAATTTCTTACCAGGAAGCCAACATTTTCTAGTCTGCCCTCCTTCTCCCTTCACCCCCCAAAACATATGCTCCTTTTGGATCCAGTGCTGTTCCCATCTCCCTGGCTCCATGATGAGCCTATTAACAGGGCAGAAAGAGGAGGAGAAGCTCACTGCTGTCATGGTGACTTTTTTTTTTCTATTTTGAATGTGATCTCCAGGGACTGCCAGTCCAGGTCCTGTTCCAGGTTGCTTTGCCCTTTCCTTCCAAAATTCCCAAGTTGTGCAGCCCAGTGGCTGAGGAGCTTGGGCTCAGTGGCCCCAGGAGTCTCTGGCTGGTCTCTGCTTGCTCTTAGCTTGGAGTAGAGCAGTCAAGTCTGCTTGGAAATTTGCACACAGCTGCTCCTTCCATAAACCAAACATAAGCAGCATGCTGTGGTCAGGGTGACCAGTTTGTACAAGCCCCATGGGCTTTGGCAGTTTGGACCTGTGTGGTCCTTCATCTCCAGTATTTGTAAATAAAAGAAATTCCCCCTATGTCCTTGAGGGCATTTGTCTTAATTTCTGTAGTAGTCCATGACTCAGAGGGAAGCAGGACTAAGGGCCATTAATTGCTTCTCTAGGCATGGAGGGCTCACTTGTGGCCAAGAGATAAGGTGAGCACAGCACACACCCATGGCTGCCGTCCTCTCTGAGTGATACTGGCTTATCTGGGATACCTGCCTGCTGCAGGGGGATGGTCTGGCAGGGACACACATCCCTGGGTGTAAATACAGAAAACGAAATAAACACTGTCATTCTTAAAACCAGCTCTCATCAGAAAGTGGTTTGAAATTCATTTGGTTAAATAGGAGCCTCTGGGAAATCAGATGGGGAGAGAACTTGATAATAACAAGCCTTGCACTGCTCCTATTCTAGAGCAACAAGCTGTGGGTTTGGGCTTCACTGTCCCAGGGGACACCCTGAGGAAAACAAGTGTTGGTAGAGACCAGACCAATGTTGTGAGGCCATTGGAGAGAGCAGTTGTGGAATTCCTCCCTTGTCACACTGGATTTTCAGCTGGCTGTGCAGCAGTGGCTGTGTTTCACAGGGCAGACCCCATGTAGATAGTTGCCCTCCTGTCTCAGAGCTGCTGCCTTGCCCCCACCACCCCAGAGCAATGCAGTGACCCCAGGGCTGGGCACTGGGAAGGGGCTGCCCTGTCCTGAAGGTGATTTATCAAATGAGAAAGCCCAGGTGAGGCCAGGCAGCTCTTGGAAGGTGCCAGTGGTCTGCTGGGCACAGGTTGAGATCAGTTAGGTGAGGAACTTGGAATGTCACTGATGAGCTTTGGGAAAGGAAGGACAAGCATTGGCTGTGTTTCTTCTAATTGAATCAGCTCTTTCTTGCCTTCCCTTCTGCCATACTGGGTGGCTTAAATATCTCTGTTGTGCTTGAGTGACAGGCTGTGTCAATATGTAGTTGCTTAGTAAGTTCATTAACCTGCAGCTAAATCCAGACAATGGCTAACTCCAGCTGTTTTTATATTTAAGCCAACTGCATCTAATCTTTTCAATGTATTTTGCTGAGCATGTAATTAAATGAGCATGACCCTGCAGTCTTTGTTGTGAATGCTTCCTGTTTGATAATTGTGATGATCTGAGGGATGTAATTTAGGGGTCCTTAATTTTACATAATTGGTGCTAGTCCAGGTACAGAAATCTAGTCACCATTTACAATGCCTTAAAAGCTGAGGAGTTAAATATATCTGTATTTGGAGGAACATTTTGGGGGTGTGCTTTTTGAAAACTGTATTAACTTCTGTTTCTGCTCTTCAAGGTTTTCAGATGTCATCCTGGCAACAATTTTGGCTACCAAGTCAGATATGTGTGGCAAAAAGTTTGAGTTGAAGATTGATAATGTTCGCTTTGTCGGCCACCCCACGCTGCTCCAGCACGCCCTTGGGCAGGTATGGTGTGAGATCCCTCTGGGGACCTGCCTCTTCATCAACTGCCTGGTTTTAGTGAGAAAATGTGGAATTCACAACATGCATGTTGGTTTTTGACCCTGGTTTTACTTTCCTTTCCTTACTTCTGAGTCAATGGAGTGAGTGGCAAACTGAGGGAGCTGTCAGTGATCACAGAAACTCTTCTGGTTATTGTAGGGAAGCAATGTGAGTAAAGAGAAGCAAAACTGGCACTCCAGCTCAAAAAGCTGTTTCTCACTATTTTAGTTACTGCAAGTTAGCTTTTAGCACCTCTAATTAGTGTGGCAGTTAAAAAAACCAACACCAAAAACCTTCACAAATGCTAAAAGCTGCGTCAGCCTTGTTTGGCTTTTAACTTTTCCTGAGGCTGAAGATGATCCACAAGACTTAGATGGAATATATAGGATGTTGAAAGAGGTCTAAAATTTTCTTGTGGACCAAGTCAGGCTGCTGTTTGCATTGAGACCTTCTTCCATGGTCTATTTTTTAGGTGCTTAGAATGAGAGCAGTTTGCTACCTGGACTATGTAAAAGGCCCTGCTTAAATCCAGGAAAGAATTCATGTCCTTCTGTGTTCCAAATATTCCCTGTCCTATTCCCTCTTCCTGATAAACTGTGGGAATGACCTAGGCTTTGGTAATTTCTGAATCCAACACTGATCCCTGTCACTGAACTGCTTTGGTCTCATTTTTCATCAAATTTGCTAAGTCATTCCTTTTTTCAGGGGAAAAAGAAGTCTGCTTGCCAATTCTATCCTGCTTTGTAGCTATAATTAGAGGTGGAAACAGCTTGTTGGTAACTGCTGCTTGATATTTAGAGGACCAGACTGCTTTAATCCCAGCAAGGAGCTGGCCTAAAGCATCAAAAGATGCTACTTTTGGAACTCAGTTGTGAGTCTACAGGAAATGTCATGGAGCATCACCAAGACTCAGTCCTGGAAAGGTTAAACTCTCTTGGAAGACAGGATTTAAGTGTGCCCAAGCTGTGCAAATCCAGCAGCAGCCCCAGACAAGGCCAGTGGTGAGCCAGGGCCAGGGGCTGTGTTGGGACCCCAGCCAGGAGCAGAAGGAGGCAGGACAAGGGTGGGATGTACTTGACCCAGGGTCTGTCCAGGAGACAGGCACAGCTCCAAGGTCCAGCCTGGAGACAGGCACAGCTCCAGGCCCTGGGCTGAGCTTAACTGGGGCTCCCAGCTCATGGATTAGGGGTGGGGGGGGGTGTGGGAACCCAGCTGGGACTGGCCAGGGCCATTAGGACCTTTTGGTGCCCTCAAGGCTCTGATAGAGTGGCCTGTTCTCCCTCAGATCACTTTCTTTATTTTACTAACCTCCTCTGAAAGGCCCAACTTCTTAAATGTGCTGTAAACAAGGCTGAAAACTTGTGTTTGCATTTTTTTCACCACTTATTATTGTACATTCTTTCCAGTCAGTCTAATCCTAATTGCATGAAATGTCACTTCATTTCCATTTGTCTAAATAAAATTGCATCTGGGCAAACAAAGTTATGAAGAGCTGTAAACACTTTGGTACTTCTGAAGGATCTTCTTTTTGGGTGTGTCTTATCACCCCAGGAGGCACCCCAGAACTTTCTAGAGTCCAGACTCTTTTAGATGTGGCAGCCATTTCTGCTGCTTTGTGTCAGTAAATCTGGGACCCTCCTGCAGTTAGGAGGAAGCCAGATGGAGCTGCTTTTCCATGGAGCTCAGGCAGTGTCTGGAGTAACCCAGCAGCCTCTGCTTTGCATTTCCTCAGAGTTCATACTGCAGTAAATTAATCCACAGGACAGCTCAGCAAATTCTTACTCTGATGAGGTTCAGGAGTTACAAGAGCACAAACATTTAATCCTGTGTGCCAGATTGCTTTTCATGTAGCAGTGTTCTGAATTCTTCAGATTCCTTCAGCACTTCCTTTGCCAGCTCAGTCTTCTTTTTTTCTGGACATGAAGTGATATGAAATCTAGCCTGCATCCCAGCTGATGTTAATGGTGGTAGTTTCTTAGTTTCTCTGATTTTAAGGAAGGAACAGGATCAATCCTTACACTTGGAAATTCACAAGACGTCCCGGAACGTGTAACTCCAGAACAGATAAACACAGTAAACTGCCTTTACCCCTCTCCCATCACTGCCTTTCTGACAGAATGTAATTTTCACTTTAGGGGAGAAAAAAAATAAGAACCAACCAACTAAACAAAACCAGCAAAAATATGTATCCCCTCTTAGTTTTCTAAATGTTGAGACCCCTGAGTGAAAGCAGTCAGGTTTTGGAGTTCAGTACTGAGCAGTTCACTGCTGGTGCTTGGAACCTGTGAGGAAGGGCAGATGCTGCTCAGTGTTTGCCCTGGCTCAGGTGTTGCACATCCTTTGGGTAGAGAGCAATTCTTGTTTAGCCTGGCAGGTTCCAGCTGTTTGCATTTAGGAGTGGGTGGGTGTTGAGCAGGGAGCTGCAGGGGAGGTGGGAATGTCCTCTGCATTTTGTGCTCCATCTTGTGGTGACAGTGCTCTCTTGGGAGTTCTTGGTCTGCCTGTGCAAATTCCACTTGCTTGTCTGAGCTCCAGCTGTTTCTTCTCACTGGAAAGTTTGAATCTGCCTTAGGGATGCAGCTCTCTGCTACAAAGAGAATAGAGGGGCTGGAGAATGTGTTTGAAATCCTGCAGGAAGGGAAAAATCCAACCTTTTGTTTTAGTACTGCTGTTCTAGAGCATATCTTGTCTGATAAAAACAGCAGCTGGGAACGGGATGCAATTTGAATGGGGATTTTAGGAAAGGAAGGAATTGGTGTGGCCTGAGATGAGAAATCTGAGGAATTCTGTTGACACTATATACTAAAATATATCTGGCAGATGTGCTAAAAAATTTAAACCTGAGGTCCCTAATGATGCTAAGTGTAATAAGAAAGACACAAATTGGGAGTGCTGCCTTAACTGACACTCAGTCCACACTTGTGGCCAAAAGGCTTTGGCTTAAGTCTTCACAGCTGCTCAGCAAAGGCAGTGTTGTAGAATAACTGACTCTCCAATAAAAAACGAAATCATAGTTCATCATAGTTCTATTTTTTGCAAGTCCTATTTGATGTTATAAATTGATTTGTCTGCTCTCTTTTCTCAGCTTGTTATTTAATTAGGGCCTTTTTATTTATTTTTTAAAAATTTTGTTACTTTCCCTTTGTTACTGTCTCCAACTGACACTAGCTGATGGGATTTTCTAAAAAATATTTTTCAGGTATCCAAAACTGACCCCTCACCAAAGAGAGAGATGCCCACCATGATTCTGTTCAACGTGGTGTTTGCTCTAAGGGTAAGGACTGTCTCCATTCCATCTGACAGTGGGATGTGCTGTGGATGCATGAGAGAATGCAGCAGGCTCACACTCCAGGCTTGTTTTGTGATTAATGGCCAGTGTTTGAAAGCTGCCTCCTCTCAGCAGTGAGGTCACTGTAAAGGGAGAGTGCCAGGGAGCAGCAGCTGAGCAGCTAAATGAGAAGAAGGTACAAGTGAAGAATAAAGAGGTTTCAATGCTCAGCAAAAACCTGGAACAAATACGTAGTTTCTGCCTGGAATTTTTTTCAGGCTTCCTCTATTAACTAGATGCTGGTGTTAAGGGATCCTGGCTTGGCTAATAGGTGTATAAAACCCTAGAAATTTCATTGTGGTCAAGCATTACTTGATTTCTGAGCTCTGGCTTTCTTTTCCCAGTCCACAGGTTGTTTAAAAATAAAAGAGGGAGCTGGAATAGTTATCTTTATGGAAATGGTTGACTTTTGCTCAACTGGATGTAATGTCATGATTTAAAAACTTCCAGCTCCCTGCTTGTGAAAGGAACTTCTTTTTCTTTTTAGCTACTTTTCTAACCACTGGTTTTACAGTGGTGACATGGCCATGGCCCCAGCCTGCATGGCTTGTCCTCAGATGAGGAACAAGGTTTCACACAAGACAATTACCTGAATCAAACAAGAAATTGTTTACAGAGCTCTGCTGGGAATCCAGTGTTCCTGTGCTTTAGGACACTGGATCAAGGAGTGCTGAATTTGCAGTGGAGGAGTTGATTTTAGGTTTCACGTGTTAAGAGATGATGTTTTGGTGAATTGTTAAAGCCCTGTGCCTTGCTTGCAGGGAATTATGTGTAGATGCCCCTCCTGTCACACACATGGATGCACACTGAGCCATGTGGCAGCAGCAGTGTTGAAACCAATGCTCTTTCATTCACAGTGAGGACTAGCCCACATTTTTCTGGAATCTAATTTCTAGTGCTTCTAGGAAAACTTGCTTTCTTTGCCCTTCAGCCATGTGATGATACTGATGTAATTGTGTGTGTGATGCAGCCCTAAATAAATCCATTTGCCAAATGAGACATTCTTAGTTCACAGGGAGCAGTCAGGCTTCTGGAGAGTGTTGGGCAAGAAGCAGGTGGAAATTTTTGCTAGGATGGAGCAGTGCAGTGCAGGAGGTGGGTGGGGGCCCTCAGAGATAAAGATGAGTGTCCATCTGCAGTGGGCAGACAGAGCAGGCAAAGGCCCAAGTGTGATAATCAGCACTGATCCTGCTGTGTTTGAGCTTCAGGGCTATCAATGTGGTGTGACTCAGCAAGAAAGTGGAGTCAAAAACCTGATGAGTCATGGTTTGCTGGTTTCTCTGCCAAGTGGTCACTTGCCAGAACTTTAAATTCCTTTAAATGTCTTAACAAACATGAAGCAGCTGCTGACTCATGCTGGAGCTACTGAATTTCCCCTCACCTCCCTTGGCAGCTGTACTGACGTGATAGATTTTTCCAGCACTTTCTTTCTGGGACTTTTATAAATGCAGTGCTAGTAATAAGCCATATTTGTGAATTTTTGAGAGTGTAGACCCAAATTAATTCAGACTTGGGATGAAAATGTTGGACATGAGCTGGTAATTGTTACCTAGTTACTGCCTTGTGGGTACATAGGACAAACATCAGTGTGACAACAGGGAGTGAGTGGGACATGTTAGAGGCACTGCAGCCCTTGTGCTGCCAGTGAGTTTAACTGAGCATTGGGACATTCTGCCTTTTCTTGACCACTGTGTGGAGTTCTTTGCTCTCTGCTAGTAGAAGGCCCATTAACAACTGGAAAAAGAAACCAGATAGCAGTATCTTGCTCCATGTGTGGTGTTCCTTTGATGCACACAGACAAGTTTACAAATCCAAATTACATTTGGACATCTCTGAGCTTCTGCTTGGCTGCCAGTAGAGAAAACTGCTCCTTTTCCATTCGAGAGGCTGATTTTTGGTATCAATGGGAATCCCTTTCCCTGTTCCCCATCATGAGTGCAGTCCTGTGGCCCAGTTCTGTGTCTCAGTGGGTGCTCCTGTCCCCCCAGGCCAACGCAGACCCGTCGGTGATCAGCTGCCTGCACAACCTGTCGCGCAGGATCGCCATCGTGCTGCAGCACGAGGAGCGCCGCTGCCAGTACCTGACCCGCGAGGCCAAGCTCATCCTGGCCATCCAGGACGAGGTGTCTGCCATGGCAGAGAGTGAGTGCTTGCAGCAGCAGTGCTCTGCCCTCCCTCACAGGGGTGCTGATTGTGCCTCCATGCTTCTCTGGCTGTGAACAAGTTTTGGTGTGCTCTGTAGCATTCTGACATCTTTTCCCTGCGTTTTGCCTTCATTATCCCTCTGTAGAGATGTGAGTTTTAGTGGTGAAGTGGTTTCTTTGCTAGTTAAGTTCAACACAATCCCTGGAGGCTGTGCACTGAGCCCTCATGTTTGCCTCTCCCTGTCAGGCTGACATGGAACAGCTCCTGTGTGGCCTGCTTCACCCAACCTAGAGCAAGTTTTGTATGCTTTAATGCTGTCTGCTGAGTCACCAGACTCCTTTACTCTTACATGCTGTTACCTGGCTACCAAACAGTTCTAGAGCATTTTTATAGATTGTACTTGGGAAATGTACTATAACAGTATGCACTATTTAAGGTGAACTCTGACAGTGACGCATCATCTTGCTGCAAGCATTAAAAATTAAAGCTAACATCTAGAAAAGCAAAGCATTTAAAGTCATTATTTGTCAGATTTGGTTACATGTGCTTAACTGAGTTGAGGTTTGTTGGCAATAATTCACTATTATTATCTTAATGTATAACTTGAGGTATTGTAAAAGGTTTGAAAGATAATTATACATAAAACCGATACAAATTCCATCCCTAAGATACAGGTTAATACAGTGGGGGAAGAGGAAACTCTTTGCTTTGAGGTCAGTTATTTGCTTTCTTGTTTTCGATCTTTCCATAGCCACAGAAGGGCCCCAGTCACCTTTTCATCACATCCTACCCAAGTGCAAACTGGCCAGAGATCTCAAAGAGACATATGACAGGTAAGTTGGATTTTAGTCCTGGCTCACAGTATGCTGTTTCTCACTGAAGTCTCTTGGCTTTGTTCCTAAGGATATTATCCACTTCCTCATGCTGTTAATCACTGGGATTTGGGTTTTAAACCAGGCAGACCAATGTGAAGCCTGACAGGTGAAATGTTTGCAGAACTGCTACCCTAATCATTACCTTGGTCTGTCTTTGGTATCTTGTTCTTAAAAGTTGATGATGTCTGTCACAGCTTTTAGAATTATTTTTTCTTCCTTAGCACAGGGGCACCTAATAACAAGTGAACTGTAGAACTGACAAGTGTCATAACAGGGATATCACAACCTGGGAAAGTGCTCTAAACCTGCAGCTAAGGGGAAAGTGCTGCAGGAGCACTGATGGCAAGTCAGGTGCTGCCCAGGCCCCATTTGTGCATGTCTGGACAGCAAGTTTGGATGAGATGCTAAGACTTCCAGCAGAATGGAAAGTGTAACATGCTGTTTCTTGACTGGATTAGAGGTTCTGGCAAAGGTTTCAAAGCAGTGTGGGGCTGGTGTTGAGCTTGAGCAGGAGCCTGTGCCTGTCAGTGCTGCCTCCCGGGGCCCAGGGGCTCCTGCAGCCAGGAAATGTGCTTGGGGAAGGGCCTGGACAGAGGGACACAGAACCTCTGTGAGTGGGGGGGAAGATGTTGTGCCCCTTGCTTGGGGTTTTGGTCAGGAATTCAGGGAATCAGGCTGGAATTCCTCAGGGAAGCCTTTACCCTCCCTGGGTTGTGACTTCCCGTGTCACAAAGGGGACAATCTACAAAGGGAATCAGTAGGGTAAGACACTGGGAGCCTAAATAATACAATGCTTGCAAACAGCATCAGAAAACTTCTGCTAAGCTGCTCTTTGTGTTCAAGAACTTTTGTGAATTTTGTCTTGTTTGAAGGACTGTGGTATATGGTTCCACACACCTTGCACAAAACCTGTACTAAACTTTTAAGTAAGGCAGTTTTTATGCAGCCTGTAATTCTAATATTCCAATTATGTTTTTCTGTTCCTCCAGGGCTATGTGTTCATGACTGGGCAAACCCTGGTCCTGTTTCCAAACATTTTAGGGACACAGTGACATCTTGTGGCATTTAGCTGTGACTGTAGCAACACAGAGCCCGAGCTCGTGGACTGTGCTGATATGAACCTTCCCAGAGATGAGGAATTGACAGATCCTGGAGAAATACACTTTGGTGCTGCCCCCAGCTGTAAAACAAGGCAGTTTCTCTCTCATTTAGACATTGTGAGTGGGGAAGAAGTGGTGCAAGTTGGATTTTGACACTTTTGTAATGACACTGTCAAAAGCAAATGTAAGAAATAAGGTGTTGGGAAAAATCTGAAGTGCCTGTGTGCTTAGTTGGAAAGTTGTACTTGAAAAGGAGCTGACAGTGTTGTTGGGTGATAAGGAGATGTTCTGCAGGGTTTTTCTATTAATACTTCATATGAGAGCATAGGAAATATGCTTGTTATCCCTGCAGTCAGATCAGCTGAGAGGAATTGCAGCACCTTGCCAGGCAGGCATAAATTTAAAATTATTTCTTAATAAGGTAGAAAAAGAGTTCTTGAAATACAATTTTTTTTTCTGCAAGTCCAGGATGAATTAATTATTCCTGTGTGGCAGCAGCTCTGGAGTGAAGTCTGTGTGGTCTTCTGTGAAGTGAGGGTTAGTCATAAGTGACATGGGGTTACAAAAAAAAAGCAGATAGACAAGAATGCATAAAATAAGTCTTGTCTGTAAGATAAGACACCAATCCTGCTTACAGTTGTAAAACTCCTGCTGTAATGAATATCCAGTTTGGACACCACATTACAAGAGGGATTTAGGCCACCTAGAGAGTGTGGAGGAGTGTGAATGACCTCAGAGGGAAGATGGAAAGATTTCCTCTGTTGCTTTTAAAGGAGAAAAGACTGCTGGGAAGGGTAAACCTTCAGCTGCATGCAGTGACAATGTGCTGTTCTGAATTTACAGAGACTTCTGGCATAGCCCTTGGCTGCAGGAGAACAGCCAGTGGAGTGGAGAGAGCACTTTGAATTGCAGATGGAGCCCAGCTCTCCTTCTGAGATTTGCTCCAACCAGCATTTCCAAGTGCTGCTGATTTCTGCAATCCCAGCCCAGTTTCCAGGGTTGCTGCAGAGGTGCTGTCGAGCCCTTGGCTTCCTGTAGATGGTGCTGAGGTATTTCAGGCAAGACCCAACATGTCCCTGAGCGAGTTGGTTTGTGCAAAGCCACAAGTAGAGGAATATTCTTGTCATTCAAAGTGTTCCTTGGTTCTGAATGAGCTGCCTGTGTTCCATAAGGCACGATCAGTACCCAGGACATCTTGACTAGAAATGGAGTGGTATCACACTGACAGCTCAGAGGCTTTCAGCATTGCCTTCCTGGGACACTTTGTCTCTAATGGAGAGAATAGAATGTTTCTTTTTGACTAATTCAGAAAATTGAGAGTCTTCATTCATCTTGTCCCCGAACTGAAGCATTGGTGTGGAGCAGAAGTCAATGGTTTTTAGGCCCAAGAAAGTTTTCAGGACTTCCAGTGCTGAAAAACTTCCCGGTGTTACAATATGTGTCTCTTTTAAGGAGCTTTCACATGGTTTTTATCTGCAACTGCAGATAATGTGTGAGCTAGATACTTACTAACTGCCTGTCTGGTTCTAGCAAACTTCTCTTAGCTTTGCACTGGGAAAAAAGTGAAAGTATGGAGGGGTTTTTGAGGAGGTTTGGATTGTTTGTTTCTTCTTTTTAATACAGAAAGAGCCTTTATAAATTTTTAGCCTGCTGGGACTTGAACTGAGTGGTAGATCTAGCCCATCTCAGCAGCTCAGGGAATAAGTCTATGAGACTTAATGAATTATTAGATGTGATTTCTGTGACTGTGCTGTAAAATATAATCCAGTTGCAGTTATTTATCAAAAGACAGCCCTTTGTCTTTTATAAGGAAATGTGAAATCATTTCAAAGCTCTGAGTAGTCACAACCTCTAGGAAAAACAAACTCCAGAGCTACAAGCTCACCTCCACCACACTCAAAAACATGGGGTTGATTTCTGATATCAGCAGGATAGATGTGGTATGAGGTGTGTACATGTAAAAATCCATAACTCTTGTATAAATGTGGAGTGGGATTTCTTTGTTTTGCCAATAGTTATGGAAAAGGCTGCAGTTCTGGGAGATGCTGGCAAACTTTCAGGTTCTCATTTTGGGGCAGTAGCTCACAGTTCAGGACACAGCAGAATAGAGCAAAAGAGCAGTGAGAGTCCCTAAAATATCCCCCAGCTTCCTGCAGCTCTGGAGGGGTTTCTGTACATTGAGCAGCTTCCAGCTGACCTCACTTCCCAGAATTAGCCCCAGTCCTGTGAGCCAGAGTCAATATTTAACAACCACAGCATCCTCTGATAAGGGGGTCCATGGCTTAACTACTTGCTGTGTTTCTTTCTATTTCTTCTGAACTTTGCTCCTTCTTGTATCATGAGATGTCTCATGGGCCTTGTGATGGAGAGACATTAACCAGCTTCTTCCTGTGTGCCTCTCCCTGTCTCAGTTTTAAACTCTGTTATCTGATCATCCTGATCCTTGCTCATGTACCCCACAAACAGCTCATCAGGTGTCATCAAACCAGAGATTTAAAAAAAAGAAAAGTGTGTAAATGAAGTTTTTATGGAATAAAATGTCCTGGAGAGTTTAATATCCTATTGCTTGAATTTTTCTGTCTGTATTGGAGACATTATTTAACTCTGCTGTCTGGCTAAGAGCAGTTGCAAGTGTTGCTGCTGGAGGGTGTAGCTTGTTCCTTGTCAAATTACAGACACTTAAACTATTTTCCATCCAAGGAGGGGCAGGTGAAGGAGGAATTGTGTGCATAAAGCTGTAATGAAGGCTGGAAATTGTGCAGCTGAATGCAAATGCAGAAGAATGAAATTAAGATCCAGATCAGAACTGAAAATCTGGTTTTCTTGTTGTCTTTAATTCTAGGCTCTTGTTGTATAGTGCACTGTAGACAAAATTATGCTGTGGAGGGTGTAATTATGTAATTAAAGCTTTTGCCTTAGTGCACTTGGACCAAAGAAAGAAAGGAACCAATTGGATCTTTGTCTGAATGTTAAACTCTGCAGGGAAAATGTCCCTGCAAGTGTTTTGTGCTTCCATGCATCTCTGCTGCTCTTGGGTAACCTGTTTTTACAACCCCAAGAGCTTTCAGGTGGTCCCTGAACTCGATTGTCCCATTCCTTCATTGCCACATTTCCCCCTGTGAGGATTTGGCCTGGGAGATGGTGTGGATAACCACAGCTTCAGCCCTTTTCCCTGATGTGTTCTGAGGGAATCCAGCTTTATCTGTCAGTTGTTTTGTGGTGGGATAAGCGGTGTTACTGGAGCTGCAGCATTTAATGAACTAAACCAGAGGTGTTTGTGCTTTGCATGTTCCCTCAGGGCTGGGAGCCTCTGAGCAGATGAGAGCTGGTGGGGCCAGACTGGATTCACCCTCTCAGTTCCTTTCAAAAAGAGGAAAACACACAGTATCTGCTCCCTTTGCAGCTTGAAAAATCAGCATTTTCCAGAGTTCAATGCAAGATTTGAGGACAAAATCTTTTGCAAAGCCTTGTCTGCAGTGAGATGTTCCCCAATGAGTCTGATCATGTACGAGGTGGGAGGGGATGGTGTTTGCTCCCTCACCACTCTGTTGTGGTTTGGTGAGTAGCTGCACCAGCAGCCAAAGCTACCCAATGTTTTTGTTTAAAGCTGGAATTTCAGCCCTCTCCAAACTCTTTACACAGCCAGATGAGCTTGAGAAAAAGCATACTAGTTTCCGACCTGCAGTTGAATTCTGGTTGTAAATGGTTAAATCACCACAAAAAGACTTTTCCAAGTTGTGTATTTAATCCCGGCCTGTTCCTGGCATGTTTGTTAATCTGTTTTGTTTAGAGGGGGAAAATCATGGCAATTGTTGACACAGAAGTCAAATTGCAAGTCTCAACACACTTTGAATTAAAAAATCAGGCTGGAATTTTCAAAGTGCAAACTTTGAAATTTGATTTTAAGCCAAAAAGGGTTATTTGGGGAGAAAGTTTAAAAGGGAAGGGCATTGAGAAATTCAGTTTTCCAATGTAGACAAGATTAACTGTTGCTTGAGATTGATCAGCAAGTTTATGTGCCTCTAACTCCTGAAGAGGTGTGGTGGGCCTTGGTCCTTCCTCCCAGCACAGCAGTCCTAGGCCAGCATCCCCTGCCCATGGAATGGGAATACTGTGAGGGTTTGCAGGGTGGTGCTGGCTGAGCTCCTTATGGTACATTGCCCATTTTAAGTAGGTGTAGTTCCCTCCTGAGGTGTATTCCACCTCTTGTCTAGATTTGCAGACTTCTGTAAAAGCACCTGAATGATGTTCCTGGCTCTAATCTCCATCTTTGCTAGTTTTTTTTTTCAGTAATAGAGGCTTATTGTTGCTTTCAGGCTGAGTGCCAGGGTCAGATTTATTGTCTTTATTATTCCTGAGACATCCATCATTTCCACTCCAGCCCTGTTGTCTGGAGTCAGCTTAAGGGTTTAGCTCAGTCCCTGTGGTTTCCTAGAATGAAGAAACCATGTAACAGGCACGTTTGTGATTTCATGTGACAAGCAGGAACAGGTTAGTAAGGAAACAAACAACGTAAAGCAGAACTGAAGGAGGCTGTTATTGTGGAAATGTGCTGCTTGGAACAGCCCTTGCCCAGTACACACATCCTCTTTTCTTTTTCCTTGGAGGGGAGGATGGAAATTGGAGGTGAAAACAGTGTGCCCAGTTCATCTTTGCAGCTTTGGCCTAGGGAATTTTCCTTTGCCTTGCAGTAGGTCTTGAATAAACTCCTTTAACTTGAGACAGTGCTGCAATGTTAAGAGCAGAGGGAGCAGCAGGTCAGTGGTGGAGTCTTTGAAATCTCTCTCAGAATGCTGAAGGGGATGGTGCTCTGTAAGTCCAAGTGTGTGAGGCCCTTGCAGTGAGGAGTCAGCTGGTCCTCAGCCAGCCTGGGAACAGGGTGCTTTCAGCCTATTCCTGTCCTCATCTGATGTCTGTGCAGGGGTCACCCTGGCCCACTGTTTTCATTTGTGATACAGGGTAAATGCTCTGTGGATTTATTGCCTTCCTCTTTTAGTCTCTGCACAACAGGGGTGGTTCGTCTGCACATCAACAACTGGCTGGAAGTGAGTTTCTGCCTTCCTCACAAAATCCACTATGTTGCCACCAACTTCATTCCCCCAGAAGCAATCGAGAGAAGTCTGAAATCCATCAGGTAAGAGCAAGCTCTGCCCCCCAGAGTGTGGCCAGCCCCTGCTCCTGTTCCAAGGGTGATGCTGCAGATGTCTGAGGTGGCACAGGCAGGGGGCTGGTGTGACTGGGCTGTGGAGGAGGGAGCCCCTGGGCTCAGACTGGACTCCCTGGAGCTGCTGCTGTGGCTCTGGTGCTGCTGGATTCATGGTGGGATGCCACAGCCTTGGTGTTCCCTTTGCATGGTTGTACTGAGGGGATGCTGCAAGAGTGGCCTGCACTGTTTGCAGCCAGGAATTGTGTGTTCATTTTAATCTCTTCACCCAGAAGTAATTCTGCTTTTGGAAGAAAGAGAGCTCAGGTCCTGTGATACCTTATTTCCTGTGTTTGTTTACTTGCAAAAGTAACTAACTTCTGCTTTCTTCCTTTCTTCTGCTCCATTCTGTATTTCAGTAATGCAGACCAGCAGTTTTCAGACTTGTTCTCAATTGTGTGCCAATACAGTGCAGTCTTTTTTCCTTGTCACTGGGGTGTCCAATTACCATATAACCCTCTGTCTCCTTTTACAGGGAGTGTCTTATGCTGTGACATAAAAATAAGCTTATTTTGAACCCAGTTAGAGCAAAAGGATGATATTAGAAATTCCTTTTTTACCATTACATTGACCCCAGGTATCGTGGTGTGGGAATAACAAAGCCTTCAGGAAAAGCTGCAGTTTACTGTGCAAATGTATTCTATTTTTCTGCAGGCCTTACCATGCCTTATTACTTTTAAATGATGAGAAGTCATTGCTTAATGAGCTCCCGTTGGACTGCTCTCCTGCCCTGGTGAGAGTAATTAAAACTACCTCTGCTGTGAAGAATTTGCAGCAACTGGCTCAAGATGCTGACTTGGCATTGCTGCAGGTATGAGGAGCTGTCAGCAGCTGCTGAGCCTTTTAAATCACGAGGTGTTTTCTCCTGTGTGCTGCTGCTCCTGTGGGGCAGGAGCACGGCAGCTCCCTCGGTGTGAGCAGGGAGAAAGTACCAGCCCTGGAGCCTGGGGAAAGGCTGGAGGAGCAAAGGGGTGCAGGGACAGTGCAGGGCAGCCCTGCAGCCACATCCCCTCTCAGATGGGAGTCCTCAGGGTCTCAGGGGTTTCTAGTCCTCACCACTGCTCAGAACAAGTCCAGTAAAACAGGCTGGTGAAAAATTTCTCTTCCCATTGTGAGCACCTCCAGGGCTGCCTCCCACAGCCTCTCTGAGCAGCATCAGAGTGGAACCTTTCCTCATCTCTAATGGGGAATTTCCCATTGTTCTCCTTGTGCATGCTGCCTCAGGACCTGTCCCTGTGTCCCTCTGAGGAGAGTGGCTCTGTCTTCTCTGTGTCTCCTCTTTGGTAGTTAAAACCAGAGCAAATTGTGCTCCTGACTGACACCACAGTGGCCTGTCTTGGTCCTGCCACATGCAAATAAAGCACACAAAATGCAAGTGAGTGTTTACAGCTGCCACGGCCAAATGTGTTGCTTCCCCTGGAGCTGCCAAGATCTCTCCTACCAAAGACTTGTGAATGCCTGTACAAACCTTCCTATCCATTTCCCTCAGTCCATTACTGCACAGACTTGGAAGTCATGGGAAGAAGATTTAGTTTAGGCTTGGGCAAAGATTTTGAGCCAGTCTCCCCAAGGCAGCAGCTCTTCCCAAATGCCTTTCCAGTAGTGACAACCAGCCCTCAAACCTGAATTGCTGGAGGTGACGTGATGAGCCCTTGGAAAGGGAAGTTTGTGCCAGTGGAGGGATGAGACTCTGGCACTCACATGAGTTGTGAGACCACTGAGAGAGCCCTGTGGGTGACTGTGATCATTTGGGATGATTGTATGAGATGATCCCAGAGAGGGAAGGGCCACTCCATGCTCCTAAGGGTTGATCCAGACCCAGGGACACGACCTGTGCTCCATGTGATGGGAAACACAGCTCATCATCACATGTTCTCCTGGTCACAGGCCAGTGCCTCCTCTTGTTCCAAGGGAAAGGTCCTGCTTTGTAACAAAACTCCAGGTCTGCCTGCAGTGGTCTGTGGTGTTACTTGGCTATGGGATGAACTCTGGAAATTCCCTACTGCTTCTGTAGTTTTGTTCTCCACAAAAAAGCACAGTTAAATGCATCTAATGATACAGGCTGGATTTTATGTCTTGTAGACACTATTTATGTGGCTTTTCCAGAGCCATTAGCAACCACTGACTTGTTTAACACATTAAAATACTTTGTGTAGCTCATTACTGAAATACCTCTGTGCAGTAAAAGGGCAATGTTGGTTTCCTTTATGTTTCTGTCATAGTAGGAGCTGATTCTTTCATTTTTCATGTATAACACAATGCATTTTGTACATAAAGAAAAATAGTTTTTAGTTCCTTATGAAAAGGAACTAAACTTGGATTGATGCAGTTTGAAGGAATTCCTTTGAGGCAGGAAATACTAAGTTGCTTAGAAATGTGAAACAAATCTCTGGAAATTCATAACCTTGTCAAATGCTTTTTGATCTGCCACATGTTATATTAAACCATGAATTCATTCTGAAGGCAGAGTGAAAGGATGGAACACTTTTCTTTCATTTCAGCTCAAACGAGACTTTTGTTGTTGTTGTATGGAACACTTGCTGAGAGTTTGTATATTGATTTTTGCTCCCCTAATTTTTCCCTGTTTTCTCAATACAGGTTTTCCAGCTTGCAGCACATCTTGTTTACTGGGGCAAAGCAATTATTATTTATCCTCTCTGTGAAAACAATGTCTACATGCTTTCTCCAAACGCCAGTGTCTGCCTGTAAGTAGAAGGAAAATGTGTTGGTGGCAGCACAGTGCTGCGGAGTGCAGATGCACTTTCCTTCCCTGGCTGGATACAGAGTGGGATCTTTCTTTATGGATTTGTTGAGACTGTGCGAAACACAAACCATTACATGAGCCTGAACTTGCACAGCCAGTGTGGGCAGGGAGGAGCAGCAGAGCAGATCAATATTCCTCTGTGGTGCTGAGGGCCCTGGACGCAATATTTACCCTGTGGAGCTGCTGTCGGTATTTTTTGTACTCCTGCTCACTGAATGTCCAATATGGGAACATTCACAAACCAAAATACTTTATGATTAAATTAAATGAGTGGTTTATAGGGCTCTCTGTGTAGCTGGCACACCTGACATGAATCAAAAGCAGCAGAAGTTGCCATTGTGTTGTTTCATGTGCTGGCATTCCATACCTGTGCCTTGTCACAGACAGAAGGCAGCATGGCCATTTGGAGAGCAGGCAGAGCCACTTCAAGGAGGATGTGGAGGCAGGGGTGGGTATTTTTGCTCTGCTGAAGATTGGCAACCCTTCCTCTGTTGGATTTTGAGATGCTTTTAGACTCTGTGTTGGAACTCAGTTATAGGAAAATAGTTTTAAATCAAAACTTTGGTGATGGAAGTATAAAAATAGAGCTGCAAGGGACCTTGAGGTCATCCAGCAACAACTGTGCCTGTGTCATATATGGCAGTGCTGTTCTTGAAGACCTTTGGAGATGGAAATGCCCCATCAGACAGACAGTTTTCCTGATATTTAACTGATATTTAACTTGACTATCCTTTACTTCTCTTCAGTCATGTTTGTTGTCCTGTGAGCACGGGGAGGGGGCACAGCCACATCTGCAGCTGCAGTTGGCACATTCAGAGGTTGTGTGTGTGTCCTGCCCAGCCCTGCCCAGGCTCTATCCCTTTGATCAGAGGCTGCACAGGTCTGGACTTTCTATCCCTTTCATTCTTCTCTGGGTTCCCTCCACACCTTGAATAAAATGCTGGAGCTGAGTGTAAGGCTGAGGTGAAAGTGCACGAGCTTCTGGCTGGTTTCTGCGGGACACAACACGCCATCAGCTCTGCTCAGGGGGGTTTTCTAGCTCACAGGGAATGTTACATTTGGGAACTGGCACTTCTGCAATGCTTAACTGGCTCAGAGTTCCCCCGAGCAGCCCTGCAGAGCTGACCTGTGCCTTTGCCTCTCTCCTGCAGTTACTCTCCCCTGGCAGAGGCCTTCTCCTGTCAGTTCCGGGGTCACAACCTGCCCTCCATGCTGGCCAAGTTCTCCCTGCCTGTGTCCCTCTCCGAGTTCAAGAACCCGCTGGCACCACCCGTGCAGGAGGTGAGCTGGGCCCTGCCCAACTGCTCCTTGTTCTGCTGCTCACAGGGGATGCAGCTGCTCCTGCAGCACTGGGTCAGGAACCTGCTCTTGCACATTTACAAGTCCTCAATTGCTGTGTTTCCAGCCTTATGATTTATTGCTTCGTGTCCTCGTGCCAAAAAGCTGCGGGGATGTTCAAGGTGAGAGGATGCTCTGTGCTGGCAAAGCACAGTCCTAAAAGATCTATCAGGATGTTACTTTTCATGGAATGCTGTAGTAGGGAAAACTGAAACTCCATTTGGTCTGTTCCAAACTGTCATCAGTTGGTAGGGCTGGATGAAGTTTGTGGATTCCTCACAATCACATTTGATTTTATTTTATTCTATTCCATCTGCTCCAAGTTCACAATCTGCTTTTAAAAGCAGTCTGCCTGTTCACTTGGTTTTGCTGTACAAACTGGAATTGTTTAAAGGCTTTTGGAGGAAGTAGGCTCAGCATGGGGTCAGCACAAGTCCATGTGTCAGTGCATTGGCTTCTTAGTGTTCAGTTCTGTGTTAATAAAATATGGATTTGGGATTTGTGAGCTGTTTGCCTGTGCATCGATCATGGCTTGTGGCATTTCTGGGAACTGGTGGAGCACAGCAAAGAGTTCAATAATGTGATATCTCCTGGCTGCCACTGTTCTGTTCCCACATGGAGGAGTCTGAACCTCTGACTGTGGCTCAGTGTGGCAAAGGAAGCATAGGCAGAGTTCTTTGGCTGGTTTCTCCTGGTGTTTGTTCCTGCCCTTCAGACTTGGGTGCCTTGGTGGCTCCATGGGTTTAGTCCCTGCTCAGAGATAGAGAAGATTGCCATCACCAGCACGGCTGTGGGGGAAGAATTGGCTGTAATTACAGAGATGATGATCAGAGATAAAGATAAGTAATGATGCAGGCCTAATCCCAGGGGCATGCACTGGTCAGCTGCCACCTTGGGAGGCTGGGGAAGAGCAGGACTCCACTGTAGTTACAGACAAATAAGTATCCTGAAAATTGAAGCTGAAGTCATAGCATTAATTTTATTGTAGCTGCAGTAGCTTCAGGAGACATTCTCAGTAATCCTTTTAAAATTAATTACTTGCCTTAATACTTCTCCTTCAATAGTTCTGCTTGTTCTCAGACGTCCTACTTTGGTTTAAAACACATAAATAAAAGTCTGCCACTTACTGCTGCAGTCGTGCCTTGAAACAAGGGTGTGATAAATGCTTGCCAGAGCTGATGGAGTGCTAAAGTGTTTTTTTAGAGTGTGTACCTTCCCTCTGCTGCTCACCTGGCTGTGGTGGGGTCCTAAGGGTCAGCAGCACAGCTTGCTTTCATCATCCTTTCAGCCTTATTGGGAGGATGAAGGATGATGCTGTGAAAAACTGTGGCTTTTTGATGAAGCAAAGTGTGACAGTTCTTAGGGGAGTTTAGATCAGAGCAAGTTTTTATGTATTTTTGTATCAGTACATTTTCTTCTACTTTGATTTACCTGTATAGGACTCTTTATTATTTTTTTGGTTTTCAGTCTTTTAGGAGACATGACTCCAATCCCTGCCCTGAAGTGGTCAGGCTCCAGTTGCAATTAACAGAGATCTAATCAATGCAGCAATTAATCTAATGAAAAGTGGGTGGGTTTTTGTTCCACTGTGCTGTGATAAAAGACCTTGTACTCTGAACTGTAAATATTGTCAAAATGTATTCGCTTTGCCTTTGAAAAAAATCAGCAAAGGTGGGACTTCTCTCTGTAGTTTTGATCTTTGTGTGCTCAGGAGGGGATGTGAGGTTTTTTAGCTTTAAAGATTTCCAGTGGTTTTCTGTTATCTCATGCTTTTCATCAGCCTGAGGGCACTGTCTGCTCCTGAAGGTCACTGTGCTGAGGGTCAGTGCTGTGGGAGGGGCTGTGTCTTCTGCAGAAACTGTTGTGGCCTCGTGGCATCCATCCCATTTGATTCTTCTCTTAACCATGGGATTGGCTCCCTGCTTTTGGCATGTGCTTCTGGATGGGTAAAGAATACAGAAGGCTTAATAAAGCCCACCATAGGAAATAGGAGAGCTCCCAGTGCCCTTCCTGTTTTTTATACAAAAATACTGCTTGATTTGAAAGGGGACAAAGTTATTTTTGTTCAATTACCATTACATGAGTGGAATTCCTCTGTTCCTTTGGGTAGATGAAAAAAAAAAAGTGACGTTCATTTTTCTGCTTTGTGTGCTGTGGTACTTTTTGGCTGGCAGGAGATAAGAACAACCTGAGCAAGGACAGGACTGCTTTGGGAGTGCATGGCTGTGTTCTGCTTTTGCTGTCAAGTGGGTAGGAGGTGTCAGGTGAGTGCCAGTGCTCTCAGCTGTGCCAGAGACTCCAAGTCTTGTTTGTGTCATCTTGGTCTCTCTTCTTGCCTGAGATGAGGAGCAGTGTGTTGCAGTGGAGCCCTGGTCAGTGTGTATCTGTCAGCTGAGAGGATTTTGGTATCCATGCAGAGCTCCCTGCTGCTTCCCTTTCTCTGTGTTTTCCTTGGATTCCCTGGGACAGCAGCAGGGTGAGGATGAGCCCATGCCCTCAGCTCAGCTGACCTCAAGAGATCTTGGTGCTGCTTTTCCTTCCCCCTCCCAAGTGTGTGCACACAGGAGCCTTCCTCCCTTCCCTCTTCCCTTTCCTAGAGCTCTGGCTCCTGTCCTGACTCCCTTCATTTAACTTGCTTCAGCTGCCCAAGTTTTGTGCCAGGTTAGCAGGTGGAATTCACTGGGGGAGCTCCAGGGCTGGCACAGGGTGAGGGAGGAGATTTCTGCAGTTTGTGCAGTTGAGGGTGTGAGGGAACCTGTTCTCCCCATTTCACAGTGAGCTGTCCCTTAGCTCCACTGTCACTTGTAATGTCCCCAGGACTTGCTGCAGTGCCTGGGTTTGTCCTGGCTCTCACCAGGGTGCAGCCAGGGGCTGGGGAGATCCTGTGAGCTCACACAGCAGGGAACTCATCTTGCCTTTTGGTGTTTTTGCTGGAAAAGAAGCAGTTTGCATCTCCTCTACCCTGACCCCAAAGAAGCTGTCCTTGTTCTGCTGCCCGTGGCTGGTGTCCCTGTGTCCCTGTGCTCCCCTCCTGAGAGGCACAGCCTTGCTGGGAGTGCAGGGCACACTGGGCTGCAGCTCTGGGGGTGCTCTGTGGGGTGCACAGCCCTTCCACACCTCCTGGGAAAGCACAGGGGCACCTGGTGACCAAAACCCTTCAGGTTCTTTGGATTTAATACAGATCCTGGCAGGATCTGTACCAGGCACTGCTGCTGGTGCAGGGGAAGGCTTTGAGCTGCTGTTCAGGATAAGGATTTCTTTGTCCAGCATCAAATTTCTTTACCCAGCTACTCTGCATGAAGTTGCTTTGCAAACCAAGAGTTAGGGGTGATGTTTGTGGCTTCCCCTTCTCTGCACTGTGACCTCAGCCAATTTATCTGCTTCAGAAGCTGTAACACCTCTCTGCTCCACCTTGAACAAACATGGACTAGCAGGAGGGATCTTCTCACCTGTAAGGAGTGTTCCCAGGTGAATTAGACATCCCATTTCCTTCCTGCATCCCCTTTATCATAATGCACATTGTCATTATTATTGTGGTTCTTTAATTCTCCCTTGATGGGATGTGGAAAACTGCAGGAAAAAAAACAAAAACAGATGGGAAGGCAGGACAGCTGCTGCTGAACAAAATCTGCTTAACTTTTCACCTTTGTTTTAGTTAGTCTGGGCCATCCTGCTGGGAGTCAGGCACAGGGACATGAGGCCTCTGCCTTGTGCCTGCAGAAAACGTGCTGGGCTTTGTGCAGGGCTCATGGAAAATGTGTCAGGGGATGGAGTGGGAGGGGAGCTGAGCTGCCTGCACACCCTGAATGGGCAGCTGTGTCTTCAGGGAGCCACTCTGCACATGGGGCTGCTCTGCTGGAAGGCATTAGGAGCCACTGGAGCTTTTGTTGGCAGAAGCAGGGAAGTGGGATGAAGATGCATTTATGTTCAGTTGGACTGGGTATAAAATCAGGGTTTGGCACAGTCAGTTAAAAGAATATGTCATGCTAGGCCTGAATGGAGGGGATGGTTAAGCTGAGAATTCAGAGCTGTTACCTAATGATTAAAATGGCAATATTAAACAGTAAATGTTTCATCTTACATCAGCAGGAGTTTTCAGAGTCTGTTTCCTGTAAAACAGGGAGAAGTTTTCATAGCTTAGGTGTTTTCAAACAGCATGGTTTGAATGCTGCAGGAAGGTAATTTCAGCAAACATCCCTGCACCCCAGTGGCTTTGAAGGTGTCATCATCCTGAGCCAAGGCAGCCCTCAGTTCTCCAGTCAGGCCTTGAAGAGGATTTGTATCAAATAACTGGATAATCCAGGCTGGAGAAAAGGGGCCTGTGTGCTTCAGCAGGCAAAACAAGCTGTGTTTTCACTGCCTCCTCACATAGTGAGAAACAAGCTGGGGCTGAGTGCTTCCAGCCTGCTGTTTTCCCTTCCCTTTCCTCAACCTGTTGCTGCTCACAGTTATCCTTAACTTTTTAGGCCTGGGAAAGAAAACAGCCTTAAAGAATCCTGGCAGGGAATTTAACACATTTCTCAAGAGTTTTACAAATGGCCCCAGAGAATAAGGAATGCTGGATCTTTTCCCTCCAAGACTTGGAGCTGAGCTTTCCTCTGGCCATCCTGAAGTGCCCAGCTGGGCTGATGTGCAGTGCTGTGTTTTTGGAAGCCAGTGCAGCATCTCTGCTTGTGGCAGTGAGCACAGAGCAGGGCTTTGTATCAGTGCCTTGCATGACAACACCCTGGCACTGCTCTGGGGATGCTCCCTGCCAGCAGGAACAAGGCAGATGTGGCTGCTGCAGCAGACAGGACCCCCTCAGAGCAGGCTGGGAAGGGGCAGCATGGGCAGACAGGGAGCATCAAAGGAACATGGATGAAATTTAGATTGAATTGGTAGTTAAATTAAGCAACAGAAAAATATCACTTTATGTTTCCATCACAATCGTGGTGTTAGAGCCAAAAAAAGGCTGGCTCTGGATTCCTGCTGTGCTAGAGCAGGACTGAGGCAAAGCAGTCCTGGGATGGAGAATATCCTTGCCTGGGAAGCTGCTCCCAGCCTGTTTGGCTCCAGCAAGGAGCCCAGCTCTAATGAAGTGCCCTGAGAGCAGGCACAGAGAGAACCCTGCACCTCTGGGGAAGGAGCAGCAGCATTTCCAGCCAGCACAGCACAGATGGTGCAGGGAGGCCTCTGCTCCTGCAGCCTGTGTGAGCTCCATGGGAGCTTGGGAGGAGCAGATGGAGAATGCATGGAAATGCAGTGCTGGTGTCCAGGCAGCAGAATGTGTTAGCAAAGCCTGACCTGTGAAAACACTTCTGCCTTTGGCAAGAAATGGGTCTAAACCTGGAGGAAGTGGGAATGGTGTGAGGCACTTGCAGTGTGGCACAAAGCTCATCACATGGGCAGTTAGAGAAATGAGGTAATATGGAGTGCCTCAAACTCTTTCCAAGGTTATTTAAACACAAATTTCCCAAGGTGACACCTGTATTATTTATCTTTCTGACCCAATGATGACCACCCAGGGCCTGCAATGAGGACCTTTTTCACCCAGTTACAGAAAACCACCCAAACCTGTGAAGAAGGACTTGGACAACATTCAAAGTTCTCCATCTTCCCCCATACATTACTATATACTAAAATGTAAGTTTTTCACCCTGTGAGATCACCCAATGCTATTCAAACTACACACCCACAACCCCAGTGCTATCACTCAACTTTGGAAGCCTGTTCCAAGGCCTCAAGTCAAATGTGGTGCTTGCTTGAGGGTCAGCACCTTTTGGCAGAAAGAGCCTGAAATTTTCAGCCTGCAGGGTTCCAACAGGCAGGGGCCAGTGCAGGATGCTGCAACACTTGGGCTTTTTCTAGGACTGGGTTTTAAGAGGTGCCAAACTCCTGCTGAAGTTTGGTTAGTACAGAAAAAGGTCAGGGATCATCAGTCTCTGGTCTAGGGATGATTTGTTCAAGTTAATTCAGGATAGAAGAAGAGTTTCCTCCAGCTCTCCCGCCCAGAGGTGGCACAAAGGTGTTTGGCAGGGGTTGTTTGCACAAGGTTGTGGCTGTAAAGCTGTAACTCCTGCCTGGCTTCTTGTTCCCCTGGGCCATAGCTGCTGGCTCAGGGTGGCTTTCTAGGTATTTCCACCAGGGTGTGCAGGTGATGGTGCACATCCAGGGTTAGAGATGGATGAGACTCTCCATGCACATGGAGCTGCAGCAAAAGAAATTGGCTATTTCTGGAATTCATGGAACCACCAGAGTGCCCAGGGTAGGCTTGTCTGGCTCAGGCCCTGCCCCCTGTTTCTGTAGGTCTGGTAGAGCCTGTCTTCCTGTCTCCTTGGATTTTTCCAGGGTTGTTTTGTGCTCTGAAACATGCAGACCTCTTTCATTTGCTAATCAGATGTCGCTGTGTGCCAACAGGTTGGAAATTTAAGTAAAATAAATGAACCAACTTTCCATCTAGGCCTGCATCTGGAAGGAAGGATTTCAGCAATGTAATGGCTGCAGTAAACCTCCCTCTTCCAGGCTGGCTTCAGATGTTAGCAAAGCATTATGTCTTTGGTGTCTTTTGCCAACCTCTCTCTTCTGTAGATTCTCTGTTAAACATGAAAAATGAATTATGGCTTTTCCAAAAAATGGTGTTTGAAGGTGATCCCAGATAGTATGTTCTAAGATGAAAATCCACTGAGCCCCCAGAAGTGGTAATCCCTGAAAAGACAGGGTGTGGGTCTGGCTGCAAGCAGAAGAGGTTTCTTCTGTGATTTGATAGCAGAGGGGAGCTGAGAATTACCAGATTTATGGAAAAAGGAAAATTATGTGGGCTGATGGACTTGGGTTTGGGGCTTTTATTGCCATTTGGCCCGTTCCCCTGATGATTAATGCAGCAGAGTGAGCTTCCTTCTGAGCCTGAGCTCATGCTGCATGTGTTTGTCTCACCACAACAGTGCTGGTTGCTATGAAATCCCCCAACAGCCTTGTCAGTGACTGTGTTCTGAGCCCTTTGCTACGAGAGTTGCCTGCAGTGATATGAAAAGGCTTTTGATGCAGAAATCAAGACACAATGGTGCATTTTGAAGGCTCCTCCCAGACTCCTGAAAACAGACCCTACAACACTTGCCCCTCACTCTGCCCGTGGTGTGGGTCTCCAGCAGGTGTTGGGCAATGTTTATTGCACCTCTTTGCTTTGGAGTCTCTTGCCTGCCTGAAAACCCAGGTGTCTTTATTAGCTTGGCCCTGTGTAGCAGAGGGAGGTGAAATGGGGGCTGTGACTGCATTGGGAGCTCAGGCTGCTGTCCCCTGCCAGGGCTTCTGTATTGCCCAGCCCTGTCAGGCTGCAGAGCCTCTCCCAGCTTCCCATCTGACAGCAAAGGGCTCCTGTTCCTGCCCACCTCCCCTGGCTGCTTCAGCTCTGCCCCATCACCCTGCCCTCTCTGGCTCTCTAGAGGAGCCTGTACTTCAGTTTGGCCATCTGGGATTGACCCTTTGGTGATTGATTTTAGTGGCCCTTGTGTAGAAACCAGCAAAGTGAGGCAGGGGCAGGGCAGGTTCCTTTGAAGCTGTGCTGGTCAGGGTTGCATAAAGATGTGGATCATGAAAGGCTCCATTGCAGCCTGAGCACCCACAGAGACTCTGGGTGTGAGGAAGGTTTGTGCCTGGTGACTTTTTTGGGATTGGAAAAGAGATAAACTCTTGTGTGGGGTGAGAAGCATTTCTCCATGTGACTAATTGTGGCAATTTCAGGCACATGAAGAACGAGGCAGACACAGAAGGTCAGGCAGGAAAAGCTTTTATTTTAATTCCCGACTCCATCTTTTATACATCCTGATCAGAAGGCAGAAGATTGGCTACACAGGGTGCCACCTTTCTGACCTGGTTGGTGAACATCACCATCAATCACATTCCTCCTCTGAGGGGAGAAATATGTAAACAAAATAGATAAATTCTAAATATCTACATAGTTTATATGAAGCTGTGTGAGAATCTCCACTACAAAACTGCAAACACAGTTTTCCTGCCTTCCTTTTCCTGGAAAGCAGGAAAATTCAGGGCGACAACTAATGACTCCCCAGGTCAGGTACCCTCTGTGTGTTGTTCTCCTCCTGTATCTCATTTCCCAGGTGTTTAACCCCTTGTTTCTCCCCCTGCAGACCCAGCTGATCCAGATGGTGATCTGGATGCTGCAGCACAGGCTCCTGATCCAGCTCCACACCTACGTGTGCCTGATGGTGCCCCCCAACGAGGAGGAGCTCCGAGGCCAGGACGAGGACATGCCCTTCACTGCCAGGGTTGGGGGGAGAAGTCTGAGCACCCCAAATGCTCTCAGCTTTGGCTCTCCAAGTATGAGCACACTTTGCTCTGCTCTTCACACTCACCTCACTCCCAGAGCTCCCCTTAGGGCATCTTAGAGACATCTCTTGCTGCAGTACTTGCTAATTAGGTCCAGCCTTTCCTCAATTTAGAGCTGGGCACTGGGGAAAGTCCTAGGGGCCATTAGACTTCTTCTTAGAAAAAATTGATGCTTTGTAATTTGCCAAATTCTCGTTTGGTCATGTGAAAGATTTTTATGAGAGGTACTTATTTCTTTTTTAAAGTAACCTCATCCTCCCTTGCTGCACTCAGAAGTGTCCTCTGTGTTCCCCTGGCAGATTTTGGTTTTCAGGACAGAAAGAGAATGTGGGAATTTGTTCAAGCAGCATTAGTTTCTGTGGGTTGTAGAGCCATTAGAGCCACCTGAGGAGACACAGAGCTGGCTTTGTTCTCAGAAATGATTGATTTCTGTTTGTGTCCCCTGATTTCTTTAATCTCCCCAGTGCCATTCTTCAGGGTGATTCCAGGAAAGAATTCTTTCAAGAGGATGAGTCAGATACGATGCTGAAATCACCATTCCTGCCTGTGGTGTTCTGAGCAGCCTTCTCAGAACACTGCTGGGCTTGGACATGGGGGGAGATTCTCTGTACAACTTGGAGCTTTACAGGAGTCATGAATTAGGGCAGAACTCTTGGCACGTGAGTCAGATGAGTCTGTGATCTGCTTTTTCTGGCTCCCTCACAAGAGGATATTGCTGCTCAGTCTCTGCCTGCTCCCACCTTCTGTGCTGTTAGGCTTTTCATGTTACCACTTTGTGGTATTCCAGCACAGCTGTCTGGGAATTCTCTTTTCAAATGTTTTTTATGGACTGTTTATGGTCTCCAGAAGTACAGTTTTCCACCCAAATTGATGACTCTGTTGAAACATTTGAATTTCCCATTGAGAAAATCGCTGTGTTGTCATATGACTAATTGCAGCTTCATGGAGCACTTGGAGAGCCACTTTCTCTGCTCTCCAGAGAAGAGGGATTAGTTGGAAAGGCTGCACAGAAACAGCCTGAATTGATAAACTTTGCATCCTTATGCTGAAGAATATAAAAATTCAGTGTGTATGTGTGTCTCTCTCTTGCCCTGACAGCCAGCAGTGATGACATGACTCTGACAAGCCCTAGCATGGATAATTCCAGTGCTGAGCTGATTCCTGGTGGGGACTCCCCCCTAAACAAGAGGATGACAGAGAATCTGCTGGCCAGCCTGTTGGAGCACGAGAGGGAAGCCATCCTCAATGTCCCAGCTGCCCAGAATCCAGAGGATCTCCGCATGTTTGCCAGGTGAGCAGGGCGGGATGTTGTTGTTTCTCAGCCTCCCTGCTTCATGGGAGGATTGGTGTGGGGTCTGAGCAAATCCTCTTAGCTGGGGATTTGGAGAAGAAATTCTTTTGGGCTTGCTCCTGTATTTCATCTGTAACACAAACTAATATTCATGGCACAAGAACACTTGGTAACAAGGAGTCCTGGGTGTGTGAAGGAGTGGCAGGGAGTGTGGATGGACTTCACTGTTTCCCTGCCAGTTTTCCTTGTCCACACCTGGCAGACACAAAACTGCACAGCCTAAAAACCCTTCTAAGCAGGGAGGCAGAGACCCAGTGATGCTGCTGCTGACATTTTGTGTCCATTGGTGTTTCCAAGCCAGCTCTCCTTAATTTTATGGTTTGTAAACTCCATGGAAACATGAGACACAGAGCCAGCCTGAACACTTTCACAGAGTGTCCCAAGGTGTGTTTGGCAGTGATGAGAGCTCACTGCTTAGCTTAGTTAAGCTAAAGGCATTGGGATGTGTGATCAGCAGCACACATTCTGTTGTTACAAATTTGCACTCAACAAAACCAGGCACTGTGTGGTTCTGCATGTGGTAAAAGCAGAATGACTTCCTAAGCAGCCATCTGGGAAGAAGGGAGGAGGGGAAATACTTTTTCTTCCAAAGGATTTCAAAACTCAGTGGCATCACTGGAATGCAGCTTTCACTGGTTTTCATACTTGTGGAGCAGAAAACCACCTGAGGGAAGGACTGCAGCTGTTCCATATTCTGGATTCAGTTGGTAATCCCCTGAAAACCTGGTTCTTGCCCTGGGATGGATACAGTTGGGCAGCCCAGGGAAATTGTAGTAGCAGCAAGATGCTTTCCTTGTCTCTGGCAGAGTACAGCTCAGGGACTTTGACAGAGCTCTCAAAACTTGTGGGGAGTTACTGCTCTCTGAATTATTTGTCTCCTTCATCTTCTGCAGCTCTTCAGAGAATATGCTCTGACTGGGAGGCAGCATTGGCCACTTGAGAGCTCTGAAGTGTTTTTGCTTTATTACCAGCTAAGTCATTACAAAACCACTGAGGAAGGAAAGTAACAACAAAATCATATATAATGTCTTAAGATAGAATTTGTGGGGGACTCCTTGAACCAGTTCAGTGGTGATGCAGATTCTTAGTTATCCCAGTGAGAGGAAAGGATGTTGTGATTGCTCCTCTCTCATCTCCTCAGCTGGTAAAAAGAGCCATGTGGGAGCTTTGGAATTACAGATGCAAGAAATGACTCTGATTTCTTTGTGAAACCAGCTGAGTGATGTTCATTGTGCAGTTTGCTCCTGCCCCAGGTTCTTCTGCAGATCCCCAGGCCTTACCAGGTCAGAATTTCCAGTCTGCTACAGATTGAATTGACAAGTGCAGAGTGCTCTGAGGCAACAGTGAGGGACAAACAGATGAAACAATAAATAAACAATAAACAGATGGGTCCTGTGGGCAGATGCTGCAGTGCACATGTAGCAATGTCCATGCCAGACCCTCTTGGTTACTGCTGGTTTTGTGAGACATCACAACTTGTAGGTTGTGGTGGATTTTCTCTTTTTGTGTTGTAACCATCAGAGATGAGTGAGTAAATCTGTTGCTCTCAATGGAAGAGAAAAAACATGTTTTTTTCTGCTGATCTCCCTCAGGACCCTCATGCAGGTACTGCTCCAGCCAACAGCTCTGCTCTCACAGCTGCCTGCAGAGCAAAGTGCCATAACTGCACAATTGGTGCCCTAAATATCCTGTGGTATTTGCCCTTCCCAGGATGCTGTGTGTGCACACAGAGGGATGGGCTATTTCCAGCACAGCAATAAAGTGCAGCCTGGCACATTTTCCTGTGCTGGTGCCTCTGAGTGCCTGTCCCTTGTCACACAGACAGCACAGAGTGCTGGGCCTGTCCAGGGCTGTGCACAGCCCGTGTTTGGGGGCAGAAACCTTAAGGGGGAGTAAGGAATTACTAAAGCTTGGCTCCAGCATTGGCTACATTAACCCTCATAATATTGAATGGGAATTTAAATCCAAGTTCTTTCCTAAGGTGCAGCTAAAGGAGGGTTGGCTTGTCCTTCCAGGAGGAAGCTTGAGAAGGAGACAAGTTTGTTTTGAGCTAGATCCTCAGTAATGTACACTAAGCCTTCCTCACTGCACATTAAGCAGTGCTTCATGAAGAAGCTGGAGGCTTCACTCAGGGCTTCTCTCTGCCAAGCCATGGGTGTGGAGTTGCTTTCAGGGCTTATTTGTCTTGCTCTGAGATTGGGAGGTGAGATCCTTCCCTCCACTGAGGAAAGCTCATTGGCAGCACTGAGCTGTGGACAGTTCTGCTCTGCTTTCAGGCAGGGACATCTCCTTGCCAGAAGTAAGTTAATTCTATCTGAATTGCTAGTCTGAGAGAATTCTTTTCTTTTTAGTGTGTAGGAACACTGCAGGGCTGTTAGAGGGGCAGCTCTTGCAGCTTGAGGAGGGGAAAGCAGTGATGAGCAATGGAAAGCAAAGATCTTCCATCAGTGCATCTGGATGTGCACATCTGTCACAGGCACACCTGTGCAGCTTCAGAGGGGCTCAAACACTGTGTCCCTGCCCCAGGAAGGGCCATCTCCTGCTGGTTGTGTCCCATAAACGTTCACTGCCCAAAAAGGCAAAGGAGTGCCCACCTTCTCTGGAGCTGTGAGCCCCAAGGACAGCCCTGCAGATTCCAGCTGGACTTTTGGGAAAACCTCCTCCCTGGGAGGGTGGGGCAGCCTGGGACAGATTGCCCAAGCATGTGGAAGGGTCTCCATCTCTGAAGGGTTTAAAAAAGCTCCACAGCATTAGCAATAGTCCTGCTGGAGCAGGATGCTTGGCTACAGTTTGGGGGTGTCTTCCAGCTGGCTTTTTTGTGATATTCTTTAATATCCTCCCTAGCTTTTACTGGAGTGGAAAGTATTTAGTCTTGACCAGCTACAAATCCAGACTCTTTCTGAATATAAGATGGATTTATTTATTGGCAAATTGCTCAGTCTGAGCTGCTGTGGAAAGCCAGGTGGTACCATTTGTACCTGAGCCAGGGTATGAGCCCATGGGCACAAGAGCCTGGCATAGGGGAGGGATTCCCCAAAATCACTTTATGAACTGTGATCCGAGTTGTGAAATACAAATGTTTCTGTTCATAGCTGTGGGAACAGTGTGGCCTTGACACTTCTCAGTGCCCACAGCTGCCACTGGCCCAGGGGAGGTGGCCAAGGAGACTCGTAGGAGACTGCACAGGGCAGATGCACAGAGATGGGAAAGGCTGGAGCTGGTCTCTGTTATTTGTTTGTGCTGCAGGTACAGGGGGCAGCAGTTGTGTTCTCCACACTGGTACCAGCTGAGAGCTGGCAGAGGAACAGCAGGAGGGAGCTGGCAGCGAGCTGGGGCTGCCCAGCCTCAGGCTGCCAGTGAGGATCCTGCCCTGAGCCCACAGAGCTCCTGGGGAGAGGAGGGACGTGGCAGGTTGGGAAGCAGAGAAACACACGTGGCACTGGGCTGGAGGGGAAAACTGCAGTGGGGCACGTGATGGAGGGACACTTGTTGCACAGTGACTCCTTTCCTGTGAGGGCAGGGGGTGACAGGAGTGCCCAGCCTGAGCAGCAGGAGGCAGCCAGACAAGTGTTGGTCCTGCAGGGAAAGCAGGAGCCACTCCATCCTCCAGAACAGGCCAGAGTGCTGCAGTGGATGTTGGGAGTATTTTGAGGGCTGCATGGGAGCTGGATGGATGGATTGGAAAACAGATCATGTCATCTCCACTCATTTTTACAGCCAGCTGGCATGAAGCTGCAGATGGGTAATGGAACATGAGCAGAGGCTGCTGGAGCACAGTGTGATGTGGAACACGGCTGGCTGTGGAGCTGGGAGGGGACTCTGGGCCTTCACAGGGTGGGGAGTATTTGAGTCACACATGCAGCGTGGCTGGGACACTTGGGGGGTGTCCAGACAAGAGACTGAGCAGCAAACTCAGGCCTCATCTGGGGGCTGGCTTGGTGTTATGGCTCAGAGGGAACTCTGAGGAGGGGCCCTCAGCCACTGGGGACCTGCTGTTTGTTGTGGACCCTGCAGTGACTGACTGTGCAGGGCCAAGGTTTTCTGGTGGCTGTAGCAAGCTGGTGGCCAGCAAAGGGATAAAGAGAATAGGGAATTTAAGAAGGCAGCATGGTTTGCCCAGGATTTGTAACTCCCACAGCTTTTCTGTGGTGCCTACCACCAAAATTTCCATCTCCCTGTTGTGACTGCTCCACCCAACCCAAGCTGCCCAAACCCTGGGTGCAGGACCTGTAGTTACAAAGCCCCTTGGGCTGCTGTGAAGGAAAATTGCTCTTAATTCTAAAAGGCAGTGCAGGTAGCCAGGCCCCTGATGCAGAGCTGTGACAAAGGGCAGTTGTAGGCTTAACTAAGAGAGCACAGAATAAATCTGCCATGTCCTGACTTCTCAAGGCTTGTTGGCACTTGTGTTTGTTTGCTTTCTGAAACTATAACTAAGTTGAAAATTGACAGTCTTGTGAAATGCCCCAGACTGGGAAACTTCTTGATCTAAGGAGACCTTGGCGAGGCCCCACAGCGGGCAAGTCCCATCCTCTTCCAGGGGATTTCTGTGCTAGGCATGACTTAACTCCCTTTCCATGCAAATGAGGCCCATAACCCAAACAACCTTGTGATTTGCATGTCATGGGAGAGGAGCCCTTGTGGGGGTGGCAGGATGGGTTTGAGCTGCCTGTGGCCCACGTGCTGCCTTGCTCTGCAGGCTGCTGCACTACTTCCGCGGGCGGCACCACCTGGAGGAGATCATGTACAACGAGAACATGCGGCGCTCGCAGCTGCTGATGCTCTTCGACAAGTTCCGCAGCGTGCTGGTGGTCACCAGCCACGAGGACCCCGTCATCTCCGTCTTCCAGTCCCTCCTCAAGTGACTCTGCTGCCACAGGGACAGGAGCCTGCTGTGCTCTCCACGCTGAGGGTCTGAAGGATGCCTAAAAACTGGTTTCAGTTCCTCCTTGCCACGTGACACGCAGCAGGTTGTCTCTGTCTGTGCTCCCCGAGGCTCCGGGCCTGCTGCAGGACAGCACGTGTTTGCTCAGCCTGGATTCCTGCCCTTCCCTGGCCCTGCTGCTCCCCAGGGATGGTCACAGTGGGACAGGAGGGTTCTGCTGTGGTGCTGCTGGCAGAATGTCACCTTTGGGGGGGACACTGGTGCCCTGGGAGTGTTTCCTGTGCTCTGCAGCATGGCTGCTGGGACACTGAGCCGTGAGAGCCTGTCCCCATGGCACGGCCTTGCTCCAGGGCACAGCTGGCCTGGCTGCTAGGGGAGTGACCCTGGGCACCCAGGAATTCTGTTTGGTCTCCCAGCAGCGAGGACAGAGGTGGGGAGGCAAAGTATCACAGGTAAACATGAAATCATGAATGAATGACTCAGTCACTGTGTCACAGCTCATTCTTTCCCCACCCCAATACCCTTATTCCCATGTGTGTGTTGGAGCAAGGCTGTCACCAAGCAGCCTCTGTGTTCCTGGGTTTCCATGGTGCCCACTTTGTGCCTACTGGTTGAATAGGACTGAAAGGTGTTGGTGGCCAAGCTGCAAGTTCAGGGACATGTCCCACCCAGAGGCTGGGGCTGAGGGCACTGGGGCTTGTCCCCAGGGCTTGTTTTGTCCCTCCAGTCCCCCTCCCACAGGCATGGCTGTGGCTGCAGGGAACCAGACATGGATCCTGGCCTGGGTTAAAGCTATCCAGCAGCAAAATGAGATACAGGGCTACATTTCCTGCTCTGGTTTGGGACTGCTCCTCCAGCTATGCCAGGGCCAGAACAAGAGGTGACAGTCCTGGGACATGCCAGGGTCTGGGGACAGCAGGGGCTTGTGCCAGCTCACCCCTGTGGCCACTGTCCCCATGGCTGCTCACTGCTCTGTGCTGCACACACAGGGGAAGGGAGGGGGAACTCTACCTCTGTGGTGGGGTGGCTGCCCGGGGTTTGCTGTTAGAAGATGGTCAGGTGCCCTCTGAAGACCTTCCCTTGCACCACACACGGCAGCTGGAGCTTTTCCCAGAGCTGCAGGCTCTCGGCAGCAGCTTCACTTGCCCACACAAACCGGGTGAAACTGGAAGCTTCAGCCGAGTTACCTTCCAGCAGCCACTGGGGGAGCTGCTCCGTGACAGCGAGTCTGGTCCTGCAGCTGCATCAGGGATGGTAGAGAAGAGCAAGAACCCATATGTGACCTAAAAATCAGATCGACATCCCTGTGGGCCCTGTCTCAACCAGCCCCAGCACTGAGCATCAAGGTGAGCTCCTGCAAGCAGAAAAAAGGCTGCCCAGAAGGGGTTAAACCCAATTCTTTCATGGGATGAGGACAAGAGTGTTTAAAAACTCGAGCTTTTTTATTGTGTGTGAACCTTAAGGTGGGGCTGTGTCCCTGTCACCCACCCAGTGTGGCTGCAGGTCCTGCCCTGGATCTTGGAGGTTTTTCCTCTCTGTAGCTCAAGTCAGGCTGCTGCCCCAGTGCTTTCTCTGTGTGAGGGTTCACACAGTGCCAAGCTCTGAACTGGTTTCCAAAGCAGCTGAGAAAATGAACAAGACCCATTCTTGCTCTCCAAGCTGGACATTAAAGATAGGCAGAGGTTGGAAGGGGTCTCTGCTCAAAGGAAAGGTGTTAGCTCAGGTCCCTCAGAACCCTCTCCTGTGGAGGTGTGAATGGCCCCCAGCTCCTCTGGGGCCCTGTTCCAGTGTTTGACCACCCTCATGGGGAAAATTTTCCACAGAGCTAATGAGAACTTCCTGTTTTCCAGCTGGTGGCTCACTGCCTCTCATCCTGTCTGACAGCAGCCTGGCCCTGTCTTCTCTATCTCCTCCCCTGAGGGAGTTGCAGACAACAGTAAGATCCTCCCTCTACATCCTTCTCTCCCAGCTCCCATCCTTTCAGGCTGCTCTGCTGCCACCCAATTTTTTGACTGTTTTCCTGCAGCAACCAAGCCCTGGTCTCTGCTGGGGGCTGAAGTGATGGGAGCAGCCCAGAGCTGTGACCCTTCTCCTTTCACTCACCCTAATTAAGCCTGGATCTATTGGCAAGGGAGAAGGTGGCCTTCAGTGTCCAAAACCAGCCCCAGTTCTGTCTGGGAGGTTCCATGCCAGTATCCTGCAAATAAAGCTCCACCTTGCCCCATTCATTTTGACAAAGTACATTTATTGTTAAAACCCCCCCAAGCCCCTCCCCATCTGCCATGATGCAGGTCGAGGCCATTGTACAGAGCACAGCTCAAGTCCTGGTCCCTGGGACACCTGCAAGGCTTGTCAGCTGCCAGGGGAGTGTCCCCTAGCTGCCATCTCTCTCTCCACCTTCTTGTCCACAACACTGACAAATCTGTTTCCTCGCAGGTAAAACCTGAGGGGTTTGTGTGCCCACTCTCCCGTGTTGCCGATGCCAATCCTGGTGGTGGTGACCACGTCCTGCTCCCCCGGCGGGTCCCGCCCAGGCACCATCCAGATGGCATCATCCTGAGTCAGGTCCCTTTGGTCGAAAGCCTTGTCGATGCCAAAAGCCTGGCACAGCTTGGAGGGCCCGTTGCAGAGCTGCCAGTCCTTGAGCAGCCTGCTGGGGGCTTTCCTGGAGGCCCTGCGCAGCTCCCTCATGGCATCCAGGCCCTGCAGGGGCTCCAGGGAACGCAGCAGCACTGCAGCCCCTTCTCCTGTGCACAGCAGAGCTGGGTGTTAGTGTGGGCTTGGTTTGTGGGAATCACAGAATCACCAGGTTGGAGGAGACCTTCAAGATCATCCAGCCCAACCCAGCCCTGACACCTCAACTAGATCATGGCATCGAGTGCCACATCCAATCTCTGTTTAAACACATCCAGGGATGGTGACTCCACCACCTCCCCGGGCAAACCATTCCAGTATTTAATCACTCTTTCAGTGAAAAACTTCTTCCTGATATCCAACCTATATTTCCCCTGATGCAGCTTAAGGCTGTGTCCTCTCGTTCTGTCAGTGCTGCCTGGAGAAAGAGACCAACCCCTGTGGCAATTTCAGGCACACGACAAGGCAGGCACAGCAGGTCAAGGGAAAACTCCTGTATTTTAATTATCTGACTCCAATACTTATATACATTTGTACAGAGGTCAAGAGACTGGTTACACAGGTTGCCACCTCTTCGACCTGGATGGTGAAACATCACTGTCCATCACATTTCTCCACCCGGAGCAGAAAAATGTAAACAATAGATAATTTTTAAAAATATACATTGTTTTCTTGAAGCTGCGTGAGAATCTGCACTGCAAGATTTCAAACACTTGCAAGCAAGAAAACTGAGGGCAACATACCCCAGCTGTCTACAACCACCCTTCAGGAAGTTACAGAGTTATATCTGCCTCACCTTTCAGCCCAGCTCTGAGCCTGAGGCTCAGCCCGATGGAGGAGGGAATGACCTGGTGCACCCAACCATGGGGCCTGTCCTCTGCTCCAAGGGCACTCCCCTCCTCCACATCTCCAGTGTCCTGCAGCTCTGTGCCCTTCATTCTGCACTGCTGACTTGCTCTTCCCAGCTCCACCTGATGTTGCTAAGCCTGGCTGCTGCTCCAAGGCTTGCCAGAGGGCAAGAGCTTTTTCTTATGTCAGCACAATGTTCAGGAATAAATAATACATCTGGTTCAGTTTTGGCAGAGGTATCCAAAGCTGCTCCCAAACCCAGTGGATTTCTAATAAACTCTGATTACAAGAAGTCCAGCTAACAAAGGCCAGGAGGAAGGAGTGTGGATGCTGCCAGCAGAAAGAGGCAGCTTGCAGAGTGAGGCTGGACAAAGAGAAACTGGGAAGGAGCTGCAGGCACTGGGAGCAGACACTGCTGAGGCAGCCTGGGCTGGTACCAATCCAAACTCCCTCTGGAGCTGTAACAGGCCTTGGGTCACTGCACAGCTCCAACACAGTGATCTGGACACATGTGCCAGGGAAGCTCTCCCCAGGCAGGGACCTGGGGCAGGACAGGGCTGCAGTCTGGCTGTGGGATGCACAGCCCTGGGAGTAGCACTTAGCAGACAGGACCTTTCTGTGAAAAAACCTGACAAATTGTTTTCTCAGATGTGATTTGCCACCCTCAGAAGCCTTAGGTCTCCTGCAGGCAGGTGACAGTGAAGCAAAGACCCAGCTTGGAGCAGACATTGCCTGTCTGACAAGGAAACACTTCCCTGGTATTTCCCAGTGGCCAGCAGGGAGGTCTCCTGCCCCTGAGTGGGTGAGGAGAGCGCTGGCACAGGGCCTGAGTGCAGCCCCACACAGGTCCCCTTGTGCTGGCCACCCACAGCTTTCCTCCTGCCAGCATCTGCACTGTGCTGCTCCCCAAGAATCCCTCTTCAGCCTTGAACATCTGGAGCCACGCTCATGCCTGGCAAAGGCTTTTTTTGTAGGCACTGATCCCTAAGGACCTGTGATTTCCCAAAATAGAGCCCCTCTCATGTTTTGTACAAATCCCACACTAAATTACCCCTCTGGGCTGGCAGTGAGGTCCTGGTTCCTGGCTCTGAGGTTCCTGCTGCCCTGAACCATCTCAGAGCCCCTGCTGCCCCCACTGCAGCTCGGTGAAGTCAACAGCCTGGATTCCAACAGCTGTCAGCAATCTGTTCCCAGGCACTCCCTTCTCCAAGGAGGGGGATTGATGCTAATCTGGCAGCCAAAAGCCACTTCCCTGGCCTAACAGTGATTTAGAGCTCAAAGGTAATTTCAGATTTTTAAGAACATGTTCCATGTCCTAATTGTGCTTTTTATCGACGCACAAAGAAACATCCTTTTCATCGTGCTGCTGCCTCCCTGCCAGGAACAACTGTGGGATTCTGGGCAGTCACTAATTACACTCCTTGCTTTCATCCTTCTCAAATGCAACTGGAAACTGTGGCCACGCTTGGATTGAACTGAGTTCCTTGGGAGTTCACATGAAGACAGACGAGCACTTGGAAAGCTGCAGGTGCTCCCAGAGCAGCACAGAGCCCAGCCAGGGGAGGTTCTGTCTCTGGCTGCTCTTTCTGCATTTCTAACTGGAAGTTTCCAGGTCCTTTCTAGCTGTGTGCAACACACCCCCCACTCTGCCCAGAAAGCAGCCTTGGGAAGAGGTAGAGACAGCAGGCAGGACAAGAGTGCAGGGATGCCATGATGAACTACTGCTTCTTCCCCTCACACCTCTGGGTCCTCCTGAGCAAACTTCCACATCAGAAATTAAATTTTAATTCCCAAAGAGTAGCTGAATCCTTTTGACTCAACTCCAGAGTGTTTCAGCCTGGCTTCCTCCCCCTCCCAGCCTGCTGCAGTTCACTCTCAAGGGTCACCTGGGTTCAGCACCTGCCCAATGTGCACACAGCAGCAGAGCAGGGCCAGCTGGGGATGCTGAGTATTTATCTCCCCTGCTAAGAGTCACTGCACACAATGAGCAGCGTTCAGGGCTAAGAGCTGGGCTCTAACAACACTGCAGAGGCCAATTCTCTCCCTGAACAGGGCAGTCCCACACCCCCATGGTGCAGCTTCCTGCTCCTTCCCAGAATCAGCTCCAGCTCCCAGCCTTGGAAACAGCTCTTGGCCACTGGAGAGAAGAGAATTTTCCCCTCCATTCCCCCACCTGACTCAGTGTTCCCCAATGTGTCCTTCAAAATCCTAGTTGAGGAGCTCAAAGTTAGGGAGAAGTCCCTGCAGTGTGACCCTGGGTTGAGCATCACCAGGCTCATGATTTTACAAGTTATTCTTTCAGACCTGGCAGCAAAATACAGACCTTGGCAAATCCCAGAGAAACAGACCACAGCTAAGCCAAAGGGAAGCATGACTGGCATTTATCCTCTTCCTAAGGTGAGGGAAGTCCCACATCTCTCTTAACTCTGAGGAAAGCTCTCAGTACTGAGATTACTGTGCTGCTCAGGATGTACTGTAGGATTCATGCACACTAACAGACTTTGGCTATATTTTTTCTATACTCTTCTCTACCACCCATGATTTCTCCAAATGCAGTGATGCCATTGGAGAAATGGCTTCAGGCAGCTGCAGTTATTTCACTCAGTGATGGGAAGACCTCTCACAGTAAAATTCCCCAGGATGTAGCTTTATCTCAGTGATGTGCACAAAGATTTCCCCTTCCTCACTGACACAGAATACTGCAGCCACCCCTCATCTCATGATGGTTTTATGAACACAGGGCTGTGGGTGACACACTCTGCCCACCCCTAAGTGATACTGGAGCCTGAACCCCAGCACAGACCAATAAACACAGAAGGTTTATTCCACCTGCAGTCAGAGGTTGTGTATCAAAACAAGTGATCCCTAAAGAGTCAGAGCTCCACTGCTTCAGAGGACACACTTGTCTCCTGGAGCTGTTTGCCTTCAGAGTGTGGTCTGTGCTATGGAGAAGGACCAAGCTATGCCACAAGAGATGGGGTCTTTTTGCCAGGGTTTCTTTGTGTTTTTTTCACAGCCAGAATCAAAACAAAGTTTCCAATATCTATCCCATATCCAGAGAATGAAGTGCTTTTGCTTTCTACCCAGGTGCCACCACCCAGGTAACTCCCTCAATCCTTCCCTCTGACTAAACAACAGCACAGTTAAACACTCCTCCCTCTAACTGAAGAAAAAACATCTCGGGTGTGATTCCTCCCTAAACTCCTTCTTTCAACCCTCCTGCATGTGGGCACACACACAGAAGGGGCAGCTCCTGTTTTGTAGCTGCATCAGTGATGCACAATGTGCACAGCCATGGCATTGACTGCAGTGCTCTGACAAAGCTGGCAGTGACAGCTCTGCCTGGTGTCACTCCTGTGTGACAGGAAGATGGGGAGGGAGTTTGTAACAAAAAATCCAATGAATTCCATCACCACAGGGAGCCCTTTAACTGCTTTGCTACAAAACTAAACACAGGTATAGAAGGAAAAATCCCCCAAAGTGTGTATTTCAAAGAAATCTTTCTAGAATTCAAAGGCTGAACATATTTTTTTTTAAACAAGAAGTATTATGAATATTTCAAATCCTATCCTGACAAATGAACGTGTGTTTTCATTGTATGAACAGACTTGGCAGAGCCAATGTAATGAAGTTCACATGTGTTCCTCCCCCAGACTCCAGACCCCCATGTGAAAGTCAGGCTCTTCCCCCACACCACACCCTGGCACTGTTTTTCTGCTGGGCTTCTGTCCAAGGGCCAAGACCTGAGCATTAATGGTCACAGTTACATTTGCTTTCCACTTAGGAATACACAAGCTTTTTAACCTTTATCATTGAAATAGTGAAAAAGAAAGTGAATTGGGTTTGAGGGGTTTTTTTTCTAACAGTGAGTAGTTACCTGGGAAACACTTGCTGCCATTTCAAGGTGTCTAATTAAACCACAGCTTCATTGCAAGGCAAATTCTGTCATTCTCACAGGAAAGGAAAAGGAAAGGAAGTTTTCAGTAATGCTTGTTAAAAGTCTTGAAATGTGGAAGGACAGTTTCAGTAAATTCCAGAATAATTTAATTAGAGCTTGATTGTTTTTTCTTGAGAACAATAAAAGAAGATTGAAGATTCTGTAACAATCTGGGTATTTTGATTTGGGTGGGTTTTTTGGCTTTCAGATACAGCTAGACAGCTAACATGCTCCTACTGACTCTTTGCTTAAGCTTAGGACATCTCAGACTTTTTGTTTTCCCCAACATTTCATTCAGCCTCTGAAGATAAAGGCAGGAGACAGAGGAGTTTCCTGCCATGGCAACAGACACCAAGATTTAGGCTGTCATTAATGACTCACAATTTTTCTCTACATCACCACTTTTGAGGAACAAGGTTCACTGCCTCACATGACTGAGGCAGCACTCCAGGTCATCAAAACTGAAAGCTCCATCCTGTCCAGATTCTCCCTCATTTCTCAATCTCTGTGTGCCTGGAGAGCTCCCACAGCTCCCAGCTGGGAAGCTGGAGATGGGCCCTGCCTGCTCACAGCAGCAAAGCCCAGCTCCCAAGGGATGATGACAGCAAGTCTCTGACATCAGAGAGCTCACAGAGAGCTCACTGCAGCACCACTGCAGATTGAAAAGTCAGCCCCATCCTGCTGGCACTGCACCTCTTTGAGGCTCAGCTTACCTTGGCTGGAGACATTCATGCAGAAATAGATGCCGTAGATCTGATAGATGTACAGAGTTCCCGGCTTCATGAACATGGCTGCGTTCCGCTGCGTTTGCCTCCCACCTCTCGAGTGGGAAGCTTCATCTTCCCCACCCAGATAAGCCTCTGTTTCCACAATCCTG
The DNA here is from genome assembly GCA_037834095.1 of Argya squamiceps. Lineage (NCBI taxonomy): Eukaryota > Metazoa > Chordata > Aves > Passeriformes > Leiothrichidae > Argya > Argya squamiceps. The sequence continues at coordinate 2,989,477 of JBBMKD010000040.1, forward strand.
CCCCAGAGCTCTCTGCCATCAGGAAGTTTGCGAACTAAAATCTGAAAGAGAGGTCAGAGGGCATCAGCCACCAGCCCTCAGCACAAAATAAGCACAGCAAGAGCTGTGGGAACAGAGGAGTTGGAAAGAAAGGACCTGGTGGTACTAAATCCTCTCCAGTTAGCAGTCTGAAAGCTAACAGGAACTTTTCCAGCTTCCACTGCTCAGGCCACAGCCCAGCACAAGGAGTTCCTACCTGTCACTCACCCCACAAAATGCCTGCAGTGTCTAGATGAAGCAGCATTAAGAAGAATCAGTTTATGATCCTATATATTAAAGCCCACAGAGTTGCTTTTGTGGTTATCTTCTGTATTCTTCACTCCAATCCATCAGGTTTAAGGCAAAAATCACTGCTGTTACCAACCTTGAAGCATCATGAATGTATAATCTTTAGATCAGAAGAAATATGACAGTGGCACAATTAAATAACAGCTATGATTAGACAGTTTCTCTCCCTAGAGATGTTTCAAACAAGTCCCAGTCCCAAATCACAGAGATAATCAGCTCTAGAGAGAGCATCAATGCTATTTCAGTGTTTTCTGCACCACAGAGAAGGGCAGTGAGGGAGAGCTGGGAATTGGCTTCAGGCAGACAACAACAGATCTTTGTTATTACAGTGTGTTCTTGCTGCTGGTACCTCCTTAAATAAAACAAAGCAGATGCAGGGGAAACAAATCATGACAGTCAAAAGATTCCCTTTAAAAATAAAACAACCACGAAACTTTGTACAAAGGAATTTGTGGTTTGACCTGATTTCTAAACTTCATGCTTTGTTTAATGTGTATGAAATACTGCAGCAGGGTCTTGTCTGGGCACCAGCCATCAGTTTAATTATAACACTTTAATTATGCAGCCATTCAAAAATGACCTTCAGAAAACAAAGCTTAATTCCTAACAGATGTTTGTGCTGGATTGCTAATGCAGATATTGATTTGATCCATGATGGATGCTCCAGGAGTTGGTTTCCAAAGCTGCAGCTCTGGTATATCACAGTTGCTCTACAGCACTGGTCAAATTATTGAAAACAATCTGTTTATTACTTTTTATGAAAAAAAAAGCACTGGTGTTCAGCAAGTGCCTGGGAACACCCCCAAACCAGAGCCATGTGGCCACATTTGTCCCTCAGTATGATGAAATGCAATGGTTAGGTTATGGGTGTAAAGCATCCAGGCATTTCCCTGCCTTCACACACACCAAAAATTCTGTTGAATATCAAAGTTTAAAAATGGTGATAATTCCCACCATTTCACAGTAAGCCATTTCATAAAGGTTCTTTTTCTCATTGAGGATGTATCTTGATGTAATGGCAGTTCCCTCTGGAAGGCCATTTACTGCATGTATCTTTTTTGTTTCCAAGAACTGAGGTACCATGAAGGTAAGCAAGATTAATACACCAGATGCCTCCAAAATTTGATAGAATGAAGGTAATGAAGGAAACACTAAATTACCTTTATGAGAGAACAGGCTGAGTCATGGGAGACTGGGGTTATGCTTTAAAGAAAATGTAAAATTAAGATAGAAATCATGTGGTTTGTAATACTAGGCCTAAATAGGAAAAATACAGGATTAGGACTCAAAAATCATCTGCCTGAATAACTGAAGGCATGAGGGTGATGGAGCCACTAAGTCCACAAAAAATATCAGTAATGGGAGACTTCAGGCACCCTCAGATAGACCAGGATATGTGTGATTTTTTTTAGACACCATCAAATGTTGTGCAGAGCAAGGAATTGGGAACTTCATAAGAAAAGACTCAGTTCTCAGATCTGGAGCAAAACACAAAGTCTTTTCTGAAGACTTACTCCTGAAAAACAACTTACTATCATGACTGTGAAGGATAAAGCTCAGTGTCTTTTCACAGGCATGAACAATCCAAAAATAATCTATCAGAGTCCTGCCTAGCAGCAAAAAGAGGAAACCACGTCAAGTGAGGGAACTTGTTGGGAAGAGCTTTGGAGGCAGCCAAAGGTTAAGGCCTGAAAGGCAAACCTCCAGCAGGATGTCTGCAAAGATAGCAACACATGTGGAGTATCACAAAGAGGTGAAGGCAGAGCAGAAAGAAACCCAGCAGGGCTACAAGGCAGAGCAAAGGCGTCACTAACAAGCAAGATATCCTTAGAAAATAATAAAAAAAAAGGCTGGATGCAGCAAAACAGGCCAAAACCAACAGTTTGTGGAACAAATTCCTGGAGTTATCTAAAGCCATGAGAACCCAGACTGCTCACCCTGCAGACAATAAAGGTATAAAAAAGACTCAGGGAAGATAAGACCACAGCAGTGAAACCCAACACACATTTTGTAGTTGAGTTTAGAAGGTCCTGGACTTGTTATAGGGAAAACTCTGAGGGAACTCCCTCCCCTGGAAACAGCCAGAGAGTTTTCTGAAGGACTCACAAAGCACAAGAGTGAATCTCCACTGATTTCCAAAGGCTTTCAGCAAGGTGCAAGACTCCTCAAAGTTTATGCAAAGGGCTAAAGGAGAAATCCTTGCATGAACTTGGAAACTCAGAAACAAAAGACAGGAACAGCAATATCTGGAGTGAAGAGAGCTTAACTGTGGGACTGTGCAATCCTTAGCATAACAAGACAGTAACATGGAGGCAAGGAAGATGCTGCTGACTGCAGAGCATTGCTTTCCACTGGGCTAAGCAAGAAACAAAAACAAGTAAAGCAATTGCTGAAAGGAAAATAATGGGCCTGAAACAGCCTTCAAACCACAAGCAGCTAAGCACATTTTAGTAAATAGAAAAAAGGGAGGAAAACTCCACCAAAAACAAACCAATTAAAAATGTGACAGGCTAAACCTGAAAAATTACTCCTCTGACTTCATCTAGAATAGATTCAGCTACTGGTCTTTAAATTCCACTGCACTTAGCAAGAGAAGGAATGAGAGCTGTACTCCTAAAATAGCCAAGCCTGGGAGTCAAATGGCAAGAAAAGAATTCCATCCTTTTACACTCCAGTACAAGGATCTCAGTGCTCGTGTCTTACCTGTCCCAGAAAGGACTTGGCCAGACTAACACAGGGCTGGTTGAAAAAATCTTCTTGTAGCTGAGGAGAATTTTTTTTCTCAATCACAAAATATTTGCTGCTTTTTGGAGAAGCATCTGCTCCAGGTGTGGTGCTCAGCTGCTCCACAGCATCGATCTGAGGGAGGCTGGTGCTGTTTTGAAGAGCACTTAATTGAGCCAACAGCTTTCTTTTCCTTGGCATAGTTCTAGAAAATGGATAGAAGTATAATTAGGATTATAAAGCTTATTTAAAAGCGACTCATTTCCACAAACTTCTGTTTTACACATCTCTCTACAACAATGAACCTGAAAGCTACAACTCCATGGACAACCTATGCAAACTGCAGCAGCAGGTGACAGATTTAGCTGTGTTTGCACCAGGCTGGGCAAATATTGGCCTCTGCTGATGAGCAAACAGAAAACAGCAGTTGGAGTATTCATCTTTTAAAGACTGCAGATAAAAGCAACTCTGCTCCACTAAGTATTGAAAATAAGTTTGCTGATTAGGTTAGAAAATTCAGAAAGTGAAAGCAAAGATGAACCAGTACTTTTTAACCTAAAGCTAACATAATCTTTGAAGCAGACAGAGAAAACAGAAAACAAGCACTTCAAAAATTGTGCTGCCTCAGAAAGCCCACAGAAGCTGTGTATCAATCATTTTCAAAGGTAATGTAACTGGATCAGAGTCTAAACCTCCACAGGAAATTTAGAGATGCCCTATTCACAGTCACAAACTTGTTTATTGTGCTGTAGAAGTGTTTGTGTTAGAACCTCCCCAAAATGACTCAACTTACCAGAAAGATCCAACCTCCTGTTCCAGCCAACAGCCTGGACCTGAGGCAACTACATCACGTGCAATTGTTCTTCTGGTTCATCACCACTTTCCTGTGGGAGCTCCAAGAAGCTCTCAGGTGTTTGGCTTCCAGTGCTGTAGTCCTTACACCTGTTGAACAGGTAACACCATTTATTCACTGGATAAAGTGCTTTGAAACAGGCCAAGAGATTCTGGAGATCCAATGGAGATCTGATACCAAGAGTGCACCATTAGATCAACTCCAGAATAATCTGCAGTTTTCTGTAGGTCCAGAAAAAGCCCATCTCCCAGATGGGCAGTGCTGGAGATGCTCTTTAGCCTTTGTTATTCAGTGGGGAATGCACTTTTCCAATACTGAATACACAGAAAGCTGGAACAAAACTTTTAAAATGCCCCCATTGGCACTAAATTTGGACAGTGTCAGCTTCAAAAAAAAGACTTTTACATCAGAATGCAGACACCAGTTCTAAACTGAACCACATATAGACAGATGTAAGGGTCCAACATCATACAGATTTAGAAATGGAGGAAGAATCCTATACACAGCTGAACCTGCAAGTATATACATAAGTAATTAGCTGTTGCCACTAATTTTTCACCAGATCATCAGCATTTAAAAACTACTTCAAAAACTTTCAACATCAAAACCAATCTTTATCTCGGTCTGATGATTCCCACAATGCAGTTCCACCAGCAACAGTTTCTTTTCACTACAGTGAAACAAATCCAGCATTGCTACAACCTGAATCACCAGTGCCAATTCCCCAGCAGTGTTATGTTTCACTTCAGAAGAATCCAGACACAAACATACAAAAACAGGCAGGAAAATGAAATCAAATCACTTTGGCATGACTGGCAGAGAGGTGGGATGGTTTGATTGTTTTTCTGAACACCTAATTATTGCAATAATTCCATGGTGTCACAGACTTGCCATAGAACCACCAGCTCCATGCCAGGTCCTCTGCTCTGAACTGTGACTTTTAGCTGGTGGGAATTCTTAAAAATTTTGTCAGAACTCACCAGCCTCAGACAAAACTGTTTGGTGGCCTGGGCAATGAGTCCTGTCTAGGAGAAAGTGCTGCAGGAAGGAAGGGCCAGAGGAGGAACACTTCATTTCAGACTGACCCTCTGAAAGAGTCAAGGCAGTACTCCCGACTGAGGACAATACCTCCAGACCTCTCTGCCAGTGTTAACTGGAACTTCCAGCTCATCAGGCACACACAAAGACACGCTGCAAACGTGGCTGACCCGAGTGGAGCATTAACTCATTTGGTAACTGGTGCTCTCATGGAATGTGACACCAGGAACAGGATCTGAGCTGCCGGGTACCCACTGCACTTCCAATTAAATCAATCCCAAAGGCTGCAAGTGCTCTGTCTGACTGTTAGAGCAGAGCCTCAGGGCATCTGTAACTGCTTTGCTGTGGGCTGATCCTTGACACATCCCAGCACCTTCAACAGAAACAGCAGCAGGAAACTGCCTTCTAGCCAGGGGAAATGGGTCATGTACAGAAACAAGAGTGCACAGTGAGGGGCTGCAACAGCAGCTTGGAAACACCAGAAAAAACCCCACATTCTACCCTCTGTCCTCCTGCTTGTTCATGGCAAGATCTGAAACACAAAGATTTATATACCTCAAGGCCTATCTACACTTTCTGGAAAGGATGTTGCTTGTAAATACCAATCTCTTCTTGCCCAAGAAAAACCACACTGTAGAAGGCAACACACCACGGATCCAAGCCCTGTGTATTTGGGAAGCAAGAGGCTCAACCCCTTGTTCTTTATTCCTTTTTATTCCTGTAAGTCTACACACAAATTCGGCAGCTCTTCATTTCTATCTAGATTTTCTTGCTTGTATAATAAACAAATTCTACTCCTGGGCCTCAAATAACGAGCCCTGGGTTTAATCACTTTTTACTAATCCTGTTGTAACCAAGTTAACTACAAGTTGTTATGCACATCTGGGAAACACATACAAAAAAAAAGGTATGGAAGTCACAAAAAGATCAAGAGCTGAATCAGTCAGCACAAGGGCCTGGAATGTTCAGGGCTGCTGGGCTAATCTCAGGGAAGTGATTCAGGAGCCTGGAGGCCAGAATTGGAGAGACACTGCAAATCTGTGTAAAACCCAGCTCAGCAGCAGAAACACCCTGTAGTCAAGGCACAACAGAGCATTCTTTAATCCTTCTAACAAGACTGCATTTACAGGCATTTCCTTAGGTATTTAATGAGTTTTCATGAAAAGAAGGCAAAAAAAAAAAAAATCCCACCAGCAATTTACATGTACTTTTGGCTCCCAGCTCCAGATACCTGCAAAACCTTCCTCAGGTACATCAAATTTTCTGACAGAATAATGAAGAAGAGTACATAAAAACAGTGCCACTTCTGGAGAGACAGTTCCCCACAGCAATTCCCAGGTGTACAGATTTTAAGTGGGAACACACGCCAGGTCAGTGCTGGGTCAGACCAAAGGATATCTCTCCCTGTATCCTGCTCCCCAGCCCAGGTCAGGAGCAGGAGCCTGGGGAAGAACAGAGTAAATATCCAGTGCTCCTCCACTGCTCTGGACTGGAACCTTCTGACCCAGGCACAGTCTTCCCTGAACCTCTGTGACAGCAGCCAAAGGGAGAAAACTTCACAGAGTTAGTTATCACTGCTCAAAAAACTCACCCATTTTGTGTGGGGATGTTGCACTGCTCCCCACCCACATGAATCAGTCTACACCTGCACTTCACCACCCTCAGCCCTCTTCTTTACCACCTTAAATAAGGCAAAGCCAGCTGGAAACACTGATTTTCCATGTTATCTACAAACCCTCCCTGCAGCACCACGGTGACCTCCAGCCACCAGGAGATTTGCCCATTTACTCACATCCTCTTTCCTATCTTTGCAACAACTGTGTATTTATGACAGGGGCACTCCCTTATTATGTCCAGGGCTGCTCAGGTAAAGGGCTCCTGTTTAAAACCTTCCTGAAATCTGAGTACACACTGTGAGCCAGACCTCAACATGTTTATTTAGACCTGCACAAAATTCCAGCACTTTTTTAAGGCATGACTTTTAAGCCACGTTGATTTTTTTCCCCCTACATAGTTATGCAGCTGTCCAATAATCCTACCTTGCTTTAATTTCTATTAATTCACTTGTTGGTGGTCAAACTTCCAGGTCTGCAGTCCTTGGTTTTCCCCTGGAATCCTGTTTAAAAATTAGTGACACATTTGTTGTTGAAACCATCACTAGCAACTCTGTCCTTGGGGGCAGCATCTGGTTTGGTAGTTTATTCCTGCCTGTTTCTGTCAGTTTGGCAAATTACTCCTGCCTGTTATTCCTGTCTTCTTGTTCCATAACCTCTTAAACAGACATTTTAAGGCAGATCCTTCAGTGAGTTCTCAGCAGGAATGATGTCTCTCTGCCTTTCCTGTCTAGTCTATCCTATTAGTAACCAGAAATAAGTTAACGATGTATAGTTTTCTGTACAACAGTGTGAGAAGCAGGAAAAAAAACCTTGAAAAAAAGAGTGCAGGCATAAGCTAATATAACCACAGAGTCAATTTCTCCACAGACAGATTCTGACAGCACGTGCAATCCTAATACCTCAAAAATATGCCAAAAGGGCTGCTTTTATTCACCTTACTAAGTGCTGGGGATCTCATTTCCTTGCAATTCAAGTCCTCGCTCCTACTCCCTACCGGGCATCCTGAGCTTTTTTTGGGATGAAACTTAACCCATCCTTCTGTAAAGAACAAAGAAGGCAACAACGAGCAACGACGAAAACCAAAACAAAAGCCTCCACAGCAGAATTACGCTCCTTTTTGGTTGAGGACACTCGTGATTTGGAGCGGAATACAGGGCTGCAGCGGGGGGCGTGCCCGGCACTGCTGGGTAAGGCCTGCCGGGCCCGTTCGGGCGCTGCCGGCGGCCTGGCCGCGGCCGAGCCCCGGGAATCCGAGCTCCCTCCTCCGCCC
>JBBMKD010000040.1:2997454-3009783 GCA_037834095.1 Argya squamiceps
CAGCCGCCGTGAGGGGCGGGCCGGGGCGGTGGGAGAGGCGCGGCCGTGAGGGGGAAAAGAGCCGCTGGTAGCGTGGGGTGTGCAGCGGGTCTGGTTTATAGATTCCTCTTCCTCGGTGGTGTCTCGTCGTGGATGTTGTTTTCTGGAGCGCAGACCCCTCTGTGAAAAACAGCGTTTGAACTCTCGCTGGTTTTCAGCGTCCACTCCTCGGTTTTTCATGTTAATCATTAATTCATCCATACAAACGCTGAGAGATTTGGGGGTGTTCAGCCTGGGCTAGAGAAGGCATGCAGAGATTTTAGAGCCCCTTCCAATGGCTAAAGGGGCTTCAAGAGAGCTGGAGAGAGACTTTGGATAAGGGCCTGGAGTGACAGGACAAAGGGGAATGGCTTCAAACTAACATAGGGGTTCCTCACAGGAATTGTTCCTTGTGAGGATGCTGAGACCCTGGCGCAGGGTGCCCAGAGAAGATGTGGCTGCCCCATCCCTGAGAGTGTCCAACGCCAGGTTGGACAGGACCTGGGATAATGGCAGGTGTCCCTGCCCATGTCACGGGGTGGAACTGAGTGATCTTTAAGGTCCCTTCCAACCCAAATTATTTTGTGATTCTACTCCAAAAAGGTCATGAACACACATTCCAATGGACATGCATGGTCACAAGCTGGCTTTGTAGAGAGCTACATTAATTACTCCCTCAGTTCCCCAAATAACAAGTGTCTGGCCTGCAGAAAAAAATTTCTTGGCTTCAGCTTTTATCCAGATGGAGCATATGGACAAAATGGGGTCAAAATACAATTTTTTCCTCACAACATTCTGGGGACATGCAGTTGGGGCTGTTGATTCATAAACAAGTGTTTGCACAAAGAGTATGAGGGAAAGTCTGAGGAATCCAAGTGGATTTATTCCCATTTGTGTAATAAAATACTCATACCAGAATAGCACCAGCTAGGACCCAGTGATGCAGAGAATAGGCATTTACTGTCTACCCCTTTTTGAATTTGGAAGGGAGAAGGATAAATTACTGACTATAATTTTAGGGGACATTGACAGCTTTGGAGGTGCAGCCAACAGTGTGAGTAGCTAAATGCTCTTATGGAGGCAGAAATAGGGACCAGTTCATTTGAACACCGAGTCATGCTCAAATGTGAGTAGGGCAGATGAAAAAATCTGACATTCCTGTCAACCGTGAATGGAGCCCAGAATTTCCAAATGTTACTCTTCCAGTTTAATAAGAAGGTGTAAAAAAATACCCAAACAAACCATGAATGGAGCAAACACAGAGTCTGTTACACAATATTCATTCTTTCTGACCGTGAAAAAACAGCTGATACACTTTGGAACCCAAAGCAACGTCAAGAATGCACTAAAAAGCCCTTAAATCTTTGTAAAGCATGATAGCACTGCTACTGTAATGGTGTAAAAAAAAAGGGGGGGGGGAAACATGAATAAATCTTAAAGGTATTGATACTGGAGATCTCTGTATGATGTTTTAGTTAAAATAGATTAAAAATAATCTCACAAGAGTGAGGAGTCCCTGGAGGGATGTTACCTCCTGGCTGCACAGATGTGTTTAGCTCCAGTCTGAAACAAGCCATTTGTGTATTAGCAAAGACAACAATCATTTTAAAATGATTAACAATGTTGACTGAGTGTCTTTGAAAGAGCATCTTGGACTTCCTGACTTGCATAATTCACATCCCAGCTTAATGTGGTATCAATATAAAAGAGGAAGACCAAGAAAGTGTGTGAAAAGGAAGATAACCAAACATCAAACTGATCTTTCAGTGAATTATGAAACTTAAAGGAGAAGCTGAGCAAGAATGAGAGCTGTGGGAAGGATTTCCTGGGGTCAGACTAGTTCAGCTCTGCAGACTTTCCCCCTGTGGGAGTCTGTGGGACAGGCACTCTCAGGAATGCTGAGATCTGGCAGCAGATATATTTCATGCCCAAAGGAAGCATTTAAAACTTTTAGCACCTGAGGAATGCAAATTGCTCCAAGCAACATCAAATGCCATGTTCTTCATTTGTCCAATAACTTCACTGTTACAGAATCAACGCCTGAAATAGCCTCCTGTAAAAGCAGATCTGTTTGAGAAGATTAAAGTTCCCCTCCCTGTGGGACAAAAAACGTTTTAATGTGAGAGGAATGACTTGGAATCTGCGGTTAGAAAATCTGGCTGGTGGGGACCCCGGGGTCTGTGGCACAATGGCTGCATACAGTGCTCCAGGCTTTTCTTGGAGCAGAAACTGTTTGCAGAGTGGTTCCCTACAGCTCCCAGGCTGTGCAGAGTCCTGACTTATCATCCTTTTACAGCCAGGACAGCAGAGCAACGTGGAAGCAGGACAGAGCAGTAGGGGCAGATTTTCAAGTTTTCTCTTTGTAAGGTGCCAAATGAGGCTTCAGCAGTGTCTGCTGAAAGCCTCCCCTGTCCCGTTAGGAAGAGACATGGAATTCCCCACTGGCCATTGCCTGGACACTTCACGTGGCCTCACTGCTCCTGCCAGCAGTGTGGGACAGCTGCAACACTTCATGAGCCAACTCTTGAAGAATTCCCGTGGATGAAAGCACTCCAAACAGCACAGGGTTTTTATGACATCCCCTCCTGGCCTCTCCTGACATCCAGTCTTGGCTGCTGCTTCCTACTTATCCACCACTGCCAGTGTGTTTTATCCAGAGCTATTTCCAGCCGGCGTCTGAGGTACATCCAGCACTCCCATTAGTACTAGAACAAACCTGCTGCTAGAAGGGAGAGGTGCTCATAGCTGCTCTGGTATCTCCCCCACCCAAGCTGAGCCACAGATCAAATGCTCAGTTCTGTAAATCAAGCCCATTCAATTAGTTATGTAAGCAGATGTTGTGTATTATCCTAAATTTGGGGATATCCAAGGTAGGTAACAGTCCTGCTTTGCACCCAGGGTGCAAAGAATCCTTCCAAGTGCACTGCAAGCAATGGGAAAACCCAGTAAAGCAACACAGCTTCTGGGAGCCTCATCTCTGGACCAGAGAGGGCAGGCAAGTCATATTTAGTAACCTACTAATGGATTCTACTGAGTCTTATTTGTTTGCTTGTTTTGTGTGAAAGACATTTTTGTTCTCTGACAAGACAGAGATGGTTGGCTTCACAGGATTGCTCACTGCAGAGAAACAAATAGATCAGATATTAGGAAGGAATTCCCTGTGAGGGTGATGAGGCCCTGTCACAGGTTGCCCAGAGAAGCTGTGGCTGCTCTGTCCCTGGGAATGTCCAAGGCCAGGTTGGACGGGGCTTGGAGCAACCTGGGATGGTTGAAGGTGTCCCTGCCTGGGCAGAGGTAGAACTGGATGGGCTTTAAGGTTCCTTCCATGTAAGGGTTCCTTCCAACCCAAACAATTAAAAAAACCCAAAAAACAAAAACCACAAACAAAGAAAAAAAACCCAGCTAAAATCCAAGTGAGCAGGGCAAACTGCTGGGCTCTGCTCCCTACATCTGTAGGACTGACTGATACTTATGTGGTATCCCTGGTGAAACTGGTTTTGGTGGTACCATAGGACAGCCAAGCCTGGAGCCTCTCCCAGCTGCACAGCAGCAATGGGAAGCTGGAGGGTGAGACCAAAGGCTCAGCTGAACTAGCAGAAGGTGAGGAAGGATGAGATGGAGCTGTACCAACAGTCAGCTAAGCCTTTTTAAACATGGTAGTTTCCTGTTCTGAAGGAGTTAGAGACAGTTCATTCAGTGTTTTCTAGATCAAGATGCAAGCATGCTTATAAATCAGTCAGAACAGAGAAGGGGTATACCTGACAGTGTTGGAGGGGTTTGTGGAGAAATATGTATATGTCTGTCCAGAGCACTGCAAGCCTGAGAGCTGTTAGCCATCTCCAGCTCTGCCCCTCTGCTGACAGTGCTCAGAATGTGCTGGATGCAGGGAAAAAGCCAATTAAAGAAATTCCTCTGGCTCCTTGCCCCCAACCACTTATTCTTGCCTCTCCTTCAGAGCAGTTTCCTCTCCACTGTACCAGTGCAGAGCTGTGCTTAAAGCAGCTCCCTGAACTGGAGGAGGTTCACACCCCTTCCCTGTGCTGCTACTGCTGTGTCCCTGCCCTCTGGGCTGAGCAGCACGTCACCTTTGACTCGGATGGCCTGAACAGTAAGAGCAGAAACAGGCATGAATGGGCTGCAAAGCTGAGGCCAGGGCAACACCCTGAGGAATCACCATTTTTCTGCATCCTGTGCAATGTCAGCATGCCAGCAGATAGCAGCAGTTCAGATGAGCTGCACCAGTGTCTCATAATGGATGAAAAGTTGTGCAAATTAGGATGCAGTTGGGCTGCTGCTGATAATTTGTTTTTACAGGAGTAATCCTCTACCTTTTGCAATACAGAAATGCTGCTGGGAGGGAACTTTCAACAGTGATGCATATGTGTATGAGTGTACTGGGGTAAAAATTGGTCACATACTCACTGGCTCCCCTGGGATGAAACAGAGCATTTTCCAAAGGAGACCAGAAGTTAAGTAGTGAGTGGGACTTGCTCACTCTGTCTTAGAGGTTCATTACAAAACTTGGCATGGAGAGTGAGCAAAGACTGAAAAGGAAAGAAAGTGGCCCAGAAAGTGCCAGGATCAAAAAGAAAGGGACAATTGACACATAGACTGAGGAACTTATTTCCACAGGACACTGTGAGTACTGAAATGTTTTGAGTTCAAGAACCTATTGAAAAAATACCAGGAAGAAAAGTCTGTCCAGGCTATTACACACAGACATAGCATCTCTGCTTCAGGAAGTCCCTGAGCCACAAACCACTGGGTCTGGTGAAGAATTTAGGAGAAATATTACCCCATACTTGACCTGTTTTCATACTGTCTGTAAAGCTTTGACAGTTGGCTGCTGTAGGGGGTGGATCTCTTCTGCTCTGTGGATCTGTTATCTGACTCATTCACCTCTTAGAAGTGTTTTGCAGGAGTCACAATTGGTTTGCTCATCCTGCTTAGCTGATGACTTCTAGTAAATCTGAATTCATCCAGGAAATGCTCAGAAGGTGAAAGGGGATGCTCAAAGAGCGAAAAATGCCTCAAATTCTTCTTTGGTGAAACAGGACTGCCCACCCAGCCCCTGGTGTTTGCTATCACAGACATCCAAATTTAGGAAACACATGGGCGTGGGCATAACTTAGAGTCACTGAGCACAGGCATGACATAGCACTGGTTACTAAAACTGACCTGAAGTTGTTTGCCTTGCAGGATATGGTAAAGAGACTTGGATTGAATATCATTGACTAAGGTCACAAGAGTTAAGCTTGAAATAGCAGAACTTGAGAACATTTGGGATGTAGACAGGTGACTGGAGGGAGTATGTCACAGGCTTTTTGCAAGGGATAATCATTGACCAGAACTGTTGGCACACAGGACCTGGTCTGAGAAAGGCTTTCCTGCCTGTATCCGTGCTGGCAATGCAAAGGTTGGCTCTGCATACACTGCAAGTTAATTATAGTTGGAGTAATTTGTTACTCCATCCTGCTTGTCCTCTTAGGTTAAAGAAAAAATTAAAATGCTGCAAGCGACCAGCTAAACTCACAAGGCAGACCAAAAGACAGAGACTTCTTCTCTTGGGGTCTGCATTTCAAGTTTAGTTGTTGTATCTAAAATTGCTGCTGCATTTCACTGTTAACCTTATTTCCCAGGGTAAGAAAATTTACACACTCACCTTGCCTATCTCCTCTTTTAAATCTGCAGGTTGAGTTCCTGTAGTTTCTGTAATAAAACCTGGTTTCTGGATAGAGGGAAAAGATCTGGAATCTTCCTCCCTCCTTCCAAAAAGAAACATAAATGTGCTCAGTGGTTGCTACACTTTTGTTTGAAGTGTTCTGGATGACCAGAACTGGCCAGCCAGTGCATGCAGCCTGTGGGACACAGGAGGTGGATGGTGTGGGGGACAGGGGAGCTGTCAGCATCACCAGGTCCTCAGGAAAGCAAGAGGAGACAGAGGTTATTGTGGAAAGGAAATGGGACAGAGGAGTCTAGGAAACTGTACTTTGTTCTGTTGCTCAAAGGGCGACTCAAACATGAAGGATCTCCAGTTTCTGTCTGAGGCTCCGTTTAAACAAAAGGGTTCTTGAACCCTCAAATCTGTCTTCAAACAAATCCCTTAGGTTTGATGTGATTATTTGTTTCCCAGAAAAGCACAGGCAGCCAGAGCTCCAGGGTAAGAATTCAAGTAACTGGAAAGCAGCAGGGTGCACCCTCTGCATATCAATTTTTCAGTTGGCATCAGACTTGGTGTTCCAGTTCCAAGAACTGCCACTGAAAACAAACTCCTCCTTTTGAAGAGATGGGAACTCACATATTCCCAGGGAAAAGAAAACCCCAAAAAACAGTCTAGGGACATAAATACAATATAGGTAAAGTTTGCTTTTGCATATAAATCACTAATGCTTTCTGCAGTGCTCACTCATTTTTACCATCTCCATCCTCACCCGCTGCTTTGGTCAGGATAGGTCTGTGTTGCAGCTTTGCAACATAGCAAAGCTGTCTTTTCCTTTAGAAATGTAAAAAAATAATTTAAAAAAAAGAAGAAAATATCATATTCTTACCAATAAAACTATGTTGGGAAAGCCTTAGTACAAATGTAATTTGATAATGAAAAATGAGTCCCTTTGCAAAAGGATCTTACACTCTGAGGTACTAATTCCTCCAAAGTAACCAGGATTGCTTCTTGGCAGTATAAGCCTGATCTCTGTGTAAGTGCTTTTTATCCATCTTCAGAGGTAAATCAAATGCCTAAGGAATCATCTCTGCTGAGCAACAGCTCCTGAAATTGGGCAAAGATGGTGACTGGCCTCCAGCTCTTGTGGGACATCCAAGCCTCTCTGCAACCAACTTTCAGGTGACCTTGTCTAGGTTACCAAGATTAAATCCAAGACACCTTCTCTGCCAAGCAAAGCTACAGCTGAGGCAGCCTCTCCTGGCATTCCTGTGCAGTTTGGGGTGATTATCCTGAAATCAGCAATTCCCTGAGACAAATCTACCCTAACCAAAGGTCCTGACACACATGGAGCAGCTGATTTAACCAGTGCTGCTCAATCTGCTTCTGCCCCATCTGCTTGTCCTTCCAGTGCCATGGGTGGCCAAAGGGGACATGTGAGAACTGGCATCAGAGGCAGGTTTTATTCCCATAGCAGAATATGGGAATTTCCATAAGGGATGTAAACTGTGCTCTCTTTCCAGGCAGGAATCCCTTTTCCCTACTGCCCATCAGAGCTTGGTTTCCCTTTCTGGTCTAGGAGCTGATTGAGAATGACACCATATCTGCTTGCAATGATCTGAAACCTTCTTGCCTTTCTCCAGGCAGCCTCACTGAGGGCAAATCACGTGTGTACAACGTGCACATCCATGTTGCTTTAGCTGGAATATGAATCCCTTTTGGCCTCATGTAAAAATACATCATCACGTGGAGAAACAGAATTTTGACTGGAAAGATGGGAACACAGAGCCAATATAAATATTCACTGAAAAAATAGGAATTACTTGCAAAAGAGCTAAACTCCAAATTTATTTCTTCCTGCTTCCTGAAAATTTATCACACTTGCCTAGCTCGTGGCTTTTTCGTACTTACCTGTTTTCTGTCTGCTGATGTGTTTTTCAAAGTACAGCAGGAGCTGTGTCTCACTATTTTGTGGGCTGCAGTAGCTATTTGAATTCAAACTTGCAGTTGTGTCTTTAGTGGGATTGTGGGTTAGTTCTACTCTTAACAAATTTGTAGTGACACAGGGTAACCAAAGATACTTTGGGGTAAGTCAGAATTCCTGCATTCCTCCTTGTGTAAATAAAATGACCAGAATTGGGGTTTGGGGTTTTCTTTTTCCGTCTGAACTGCTGGAGAATTCCTCAGCATGTCTACAGAGGAAAAAAAATAAATTAAAACGGCCTTAGAGCAGTCAACACATTTGTTTCACTTTTCTCTCCACCTTTCTGAACAGTAAACCAACCAGCACTGGAGGGACAAGGACAAAATTAGGAGTCCAGTGGCCACTGGGAGAGTGGTTTTGGTCACCCTGGAGGAGGTGAGGGAGGGGGATCAAATCATACCTTGAGCTGCTCCTGGAGCTTACAAGAACCTCATAAATGCAGGAAGCCACTGGCAGGAACCAAGGAAACTGGTGGCCATGCCCCAGACAGGGCCTGGAATGGTGGTGGCACCTCCATCCTTGGAGATTTTTCAGCTGGGCAAGGCACTGACCAACTTGCTCTGGCTTTGCAGCCACTCCTGCTTGGAGCAGGAGGTTGGGGAGGACACCTCCAAAACTCACATGCCACCAATATTCTTCAATTTTTTTTTGTATGACTTAAGGATCAAGGAGTCCATTGCTGCTGTCAGCCACAATCACCATTTTGCCTATCTCTAAGCACACAAATTTTCAGTTTGCAGCCCCTTTGCTGCAAAAACCCCACCAGCAATGGTTTTCCTTCTTGATTTCACCTAAAAGACAACTGCTGCTCCAGCAGAAATGTTCATCTTTCACAAGCCTGATGAGTACAGGTTTCTTACAAAGAATGCACAGAAAATCTGCTCTTTCTGCCCACGGTGGAACTCAAAGTGCAGCTGCCTATTGCCTGAGGGAAAATTCTAAGCCCTTCTTTGTGAAACTCTTCCTTAAAGGAGGTCTTCCTACCTCCATGCCCCATGTCCCCTGCCTGCAGTCTCATCTCCTGAGATTGCTAAGGCCCCAAAACACCATGGAGGAGGAATTTCAGATGTCCTTTTGCCTTGGCAGAAATGGCTGCAAAGGATGGGAGAGCACCAGGGTGGCTTAACAAGCACGTGGGAGTGAGGAGCAGAGAGGGGCAGTGGAAATGCTGAGTGACTTGGGGGACTCAGATTGCAGAGTGTGCTTTTTTCCAGAAACTGTGACTGCCCAGATGTCACATCCCTCCTGGGAGGCCTTGCAGTACAACAAGGTTTCTTGCCTGGTTTTGCATTAGGAAACTCCTGACAGGCATTTTGTCACTTATTGACTTGCATCTGGATGCCCATTAATTTTGTTCTGTCACTTCTGTCATTTTCATTTCCACAGCATATCCCATATTTGGCCTGCTGATGTGTAACATTTCTACCACATCACTTCTCCAGATGTCAGCTTCAAACTGGAGACTGAAACATCTGGGGAGAGAAAAAAAAAAGGCAGAGGCTTTGGCAGCTGGGGTGTGCACATGATGACAGGTTTGGAAGGGAAGCACAATGGCTTGATGTATTTGCTGCAGTGACTCCAGCCAAAGAGCTGAGGTGTTATTTACACACACTGTTTACACACCTCACACTGGCATCCACACCAAATTCATTGCAAGCCAGCTCCTATTGAAACTGAGTTTAGGTTTTTTCACTAAGAAGTTTAGAAGTTAAATGTGTAACAAAGTTTTGGAGTCAGTGCTGCCTGTCTGGAGCAATTTCTGTGGATTAGCTGAGCTCTCACAAATGCTTTCCACAAGCAGTTTTCTGGACAGTTAGAGGAGCTACCATCCTATTTTCCCAGGCTGACTGAAGTTTAAAAAAACCCCTGTTCAAATCAGAGATAAATGGAGTGATCATGAGAAAGGAAATGCTTTTGTGAGTAACTCCTCTGCCCTGCCCTGTCACCCTTCAGTGTGTGTCTGCCCTTTCCCAAGAGAAATACATCCACGTGGCTGATCCCACTGTTATGGGATAATGTATATTCCTGCCACTTGGTGTGGGTGGGAACAAGAGAAGCTGAGCTCCCCTGCCAGCCCTCTCCTGTGGTCTCCTGGCACAGGGAGATGCTCCCAAGGGCTGCCTTCATCCCCTTACTCTGGCACCTGGGCCTCTGCTGCTGGAATCCACAACGGATTTTGAGCCTGACCTCTAAAAATGGAAAGGAGTTAAACTATTTTAGGGACTGTGGGAAGGAAGGTCAAGGGAGTTTCAGAGCTCTGAGGAAAGAGCAGGGAGGGATGGGACCAGTGATGTGGACTGCAGCCACAAACCTGGGATATGGAGATATTCCACAGTGAGAAACAAATGAGCCACTGGCACAGTGGGTTACAGTAACCAAAAACCTGGGGCATTAAAGAAACTGCTGAGCAACATTTTACCCCTTTGCTGTCTGTGGGATGGCTCTTCCCAGAGCTGAAGGCAGGTGCTAAAAGTGGCATTGCAGACCACAGGAAACAGAAAAACCTTCCAAAGCTCCAAACTTTGTCTTTATCCACCTCAGTGCTGTCAAAATTTCTTGGTCCATCCACAGTGTGATGTGTTCTGGAAAATCCCTTATGTCTGAGAGCCCCTGTGAGCTGTGCACACAGCAGGCCAGGGCTGGGGGCTTCCCAGGGCTGCTCTTGCATTACCCAGCAGGGATTTTCTAAGAGATCTGGAAAATGGGCAGCACAGGAGGATGTTACCTTGCACAGGTGAGGGTCACTTGTCTGGAAAATATAGTTCTTTAATTCCCAGTTTTTTATGTAGAGCTGTGCTGAAGGGGAAACAGGTTTAACACTGGTGAAATCATTGACCCCTGGAGGCTGTCTGCTGTGGGCTTCTGCAGCTGAGCATCCCAGGGGCTTTCTCAAGGAGCCTCTCTGCCCAAGCAGCTCTGCAAACCCAGGCACAATTGATCCCCAGTGCCAGGGAGCTGCCCTGGGTGACCCTGGGGAAGCAGAACCTGATGATCTGTCTGGAAAATTCATCCAACATCCCAACAGGCCTTCAGCTGGTGTGGTGCCATCACTCAGCCGGCTGCAGAGACCTCTCTGTGCCCCCTGGGGACCACCAGGACCCCACCTGAAAGGGGACAGGGTGTGAGGCAGCAAAAGGGCTTTGAGACTTAAACTGAGCTGCCATCCTGCAGCTGTAAGATAAGATGTAAACTCTGTGTACATTTGGAGCTAAGTTTAGCCCCAGTCCTTCCAAACCTGTGCCCATGTAATTGAAGATTTGCCAGACTAGCCCACTGTAGAGCATGTGTGATATTTTGGGAAGAAGAAGGGATTTTTTTTTTCCCCCAGAGCTTTTGCCAAACCTTCTGAGCATGAGGATGTAGCTTGGGCAGCAGGGTCCTGGAACAGGAGCTCTCTGCATGGCCTAGGAACAGTAAACCAGGCTGGAGCCCAGTGGTGGTGGATGTTTGCAGGGCTGTGGCTTTCCCAGGCTTGCTGAGCTGCCCAGCAGCACTGCAGGGTGGTCAGGCAGGACTCAGTGCTGCTCCTTCCTGCTCTGCTCCCAGCGTGAGCTGTGAGGATTCCCCAGCTGCTCTGGGCACTGAGCCCTGGCCTCCTTCCCATTTTAGCCAGAATCACTGGTTTGCTGGAAAATTTATGAGATCTGCTGTAGTGATAGTCACCAGTACAGAAGCTGTTGTAAATGTAATTTGTTTCTAGGATTTGACACTCTTTATCTGAGCCACTTCAGCCACCCATCACTTGCAGTGGTTATGACAGAGTTTCTGCTGATGGACTTGGATAGCTGTGAGCTCCTGTCAAGGGTTGCAGGTTGATCCCTGACTCTCCCAGAGGCCAGCTTGTGCCAAGAAGCATGGCAGTTATTCCTGTGCTTTGGAGTTATTGCTGGAAATGTTGTTGTTAGCCATTAAAGTCTCTAACCCTATTTTCAGGGTTATTACAGTATTTAACTTGGCTGCTCCAGTGTGGTTTTAAAGTTGTATTTCCAACATATGATATGGGGTAAAAATAGTTGGTGTCTAATTAGAATAATCCCTGGAGAAACTCAGATTCTTCAACTGCACAATGAGTTGTTCTCATCACAACATGGCAGACACATTTCAGTCAATGGCAGGGGGTGGACGAGGAGAGGCTGCAGTCAGAGACCCCAGGAGAAAATTCCTGAGTAAAGCCCTGGGAGCATTTCACATCTCAGGAGACAGCAGCTTTTCCAGGCTGGATGCTTAGGGAGGACTTAGGTGACCATCATCAACAGCTTCTGCATTTACATCTAGCTTTTCCTTTTCTAAGTTCCTGTGTGGGTGTGTGAGAAAAATCCCCTGCCTCATCCATTGCTGGAATTTCTGGGAATGGGGCAGACTGTGGCTGCAGGGTTACGGGCTGGGCTTTGGGATGCTGATGCTGCCAGAAATAGAGTTTTGCAAGCAGCAGCACACGGCAGCAGCCAGATTCCTCTGGGCTATCATTATCCCATGAAACATTCCTGTGTCTGCAGTGGGGCCTGGGGCTGAGGGTCAGCAGCAGCCTTTGGGCTGTCCCCCACCCCAATTTCACCCCAGCTCCACCCCAGCTCCATCCCAGCTCCACCCCAGCTCCACCCCAGCTCCATCCCAGCTCCACCCCAGCTCCATCCCAGCTCCACCTCAGCTCCATCCCAGCGCCATCCC
>JBBMKD010000040.1:3022657-3036663 GCA_037834095.1 Argya squamiceps
CGGGCAGGGAGCGGCCCTCGGCGGCCCGCGGGGTCAGAGCGTCGCCGCAGGCAGGTGCCGCCCCCGACCCCAGTGTTTGGATGTTGGGAGCTTGGCCATCCCAGGGCTTTCGGCTGTAGGTGGAGGTGCGCGTTCGCGGCTTGTTTCAGCTGATCCGAGTCCATCCCATCTCCACGCTTTCCAACCCGTCCCTCCCCTGATGCCGGCACCCGCGCTTTGGCAGCGACTTTGGGAGATGATCTGGTGGAAAATATATGGCTTTTTACATGTAAAGGTTAGTTTTCCTGCCGGATAGAGTCCCTGAACTGAGTTCTCACGCTGTGCACTGCTGGCACGAAGCGAGGGAATCACGGCAGCCTGACTCGAGCAAGACCAAAGCTTTTGCAGGATTGCACTCTCAGTGCCAAGTCCTTTGGGGCTCCTCAGCGAGCAACTCCATCCTGCCACACACGTCTCTGCAGTGCCAAAGTGCCCCATGTGTA
Source organism: Argya squamiceps (assembly GCA_037834095.1). Lineage (NCBI taxonomy): Eukaryota > Metazoa > Chordata > Aves > Passeriformes > Leiothrichidae > Argya > Argya squamiceps. The sequence continues at coordinate 3,023,140 of JBBMKD010000040.1, forward strand.
TATTTTGCCCTGTGTTTTTCTCCCGTGTAACTCAGGAGAGGTGAGCGGCAGCACAGATGAGTTTTGGCTGGTGCTCGTCCTAGTGCACGACTCGATTCTGTGGCTGCTGCTTCTCTTGCAGGTTCTCTTCGTGGCGGGGTGCACGGTGCTGGTCAGGGATGTCTCCAGGCTGGGTCTTTGAGCAAGCAGGAAGCTGTTTCCTTTCTTCCTGTTTTTGTCCCCATGCCTGCTAATTTCCTCTGGGAAGAAAAGTGTATTCTGCAGTAAAGGGAAAAAATAGTCACACGTAACGGGAAGGGACAAGGCACAAAGCTTCTGAATGAAGCATGGGACAAGGAAGGAGCACAGGGTGTTAACTGCAGTAACGCTGATAGGACAGCAAGGACAAATAGCTGCCTGTGGGCTGTGGCCACGGGGATAAAAACGACCCACTTGGGACAAGCTGGGGAGCAGACCCTTGGAAGAATTGCATTTCCACTCCAGTGTATGGAAGGATGATGTTCTCCAGCTCTTCCATCTCAGTGGTTTGCAGGAAGAGGTGATGAGTCGTGTTAATTGGTTGATATAGTTGGAAGAAAGGTGAACTTTTGATGCGTCCTTTAAGCTTTGATTGTTAAATGGACTTTAGGAAAGGACTTGTCTGCCTTTTTTTTTTAACCCTTGGTTGCTCTAATAACAGCTGATCATCCCTCCTGCTGCATCCCTCATGTCCTTAAATCCTCATGGCTGCTGCTGCTCAGCCCAGGTCTCTCCTGTCTGTGTGCAGGCTCCTGGGGAGCCTGTGCCATTTCTGAGCTGGGATACTGCCAGGCTTCAGGAGGTGCTGTGCATTTGGAGCAGGTCCCCAGCTTTGTGCTGGTCTCTGAGCCCCCAGGAAGGCAGCAGCTCTGGCATGTGAACGTGTGTCCGTGCTGTTCCTGCTCCTGTGTGTTCCCATGAAAGGAGGTTGATGCTGTGCAGTGTGAAAGCAACTCCCACAAAACTCGTTCTGCTCTGGGACTTCCCATGACAGGCCTTTTTTTTCTTTTTTTTTTTTTTTTTTGCAATCCACTTGCAAGAGATCTGCCTACAAACTGGCTTTTCAGGTTCTGGGGAAAGCCATGGGCTGGCCCTGGTCTCGGGAATGTCTTACTCTGTGCTGGGTAGGCTTCAGCCAAGGGGATGAGCTTTCAGTGTGGAGAGTTTTGTTGGCCTGCAGAGCATAGCAGACACCTCCAAGAAGCTTGTCCTCTCTGTGTCTTGGTACTGAGACCGTGTGGCCCTGATGTGTCACCTCAGGCAGGAATTATGTCCCTCAGAGAGGGCCAGCAGCTCGTCACTGGACTTGGCAGACAGCTCGTTTCACTTTCGTGGCAGGGACTGGACTGCAAGGAGGCTGCAGCTGTGTGAGGTCGCCGGGCAGGAATAGGAATTCCTTTTGGGGTCATCAGTCCTGTTCCTCTGGAATCCAGCCCCGGAAAGTAGCCAGCAAGTCCCGACATGTTCCCTTGAAAGAGGCAGGGTCTGCTGAGTGTGGCATGATAGGACAGTTTATTCTGGGCACAGAGCCCTCATGCTCAGATATAATTAGTAAAGGTTTGATTCCCTTCAGTTTGTTGGATCTCTCTGCAGTGCAAACACAGCCTGGTTAGTGCTGAAGGCCTGAGATGGGCAACATGACCAGGATTACCAGCTTATTTTTCTCTTCCATTCAGTGTATCCAACAAAAAGTTGAGCAGAGTGTGTGTTGTGTGGACCCCTTGTTGCTGGGGATGTGCCTGCCAAGCAGGACTGGCTGTGAGCTGAAGAACCTGACATTTCTCTATCTGTCACTCTACAGCTTTTATCCAGCAGACCAGTCTTTTGATAAGATTCTTCCCTTGTGGTTGCTGCCTTTCTTCCATAGCTATCTCTGGAGGCTTTGGCACCCCGTGGAGACCATGTGCCTTTCTCAGAGGTTCCAGCATTAATTGTGACCTGACTTGACACTTCTATGAATTGCTGTTCCCGCAGCCACCAGCCTGTCGCCTATGTATGACCCATTTCAGTAGAAATACTTAAAACTCAAGGATGGATTCCTTCCTTTACATTTTCCCTGAGCTCAGATGTGGATTAGTTTTCTTTCTTTTCACTGAAGAGGTGCTGGACTCCAAGTTTAACATTTATCATCATCTAGTTGGAAGGAAAGGGACGTGAACTGTGCAGATCTCACACTATTGCTGTGAGGTTGCCTCCCAGCTGCTGGGTATGTACATGTTGGAGTTTTAAGGAACCCATGGGATGCATGTGTTGCCTGCCTGCTCAGGGAGCTGTGTTGCATCCTCTCTGCTGTGTGACAATATTTCAGTGTGTGCTGTGGGTGCTGCAGCCTGAATTTTATGGGATTTGTGTCTGGGTTGCTGTAAAACATCCCAGTGCTGCTGGAAGGTAGGATGAAGATGGTTTCTACCTTCAGAGCAGGGGAAGCCCTGGTGTCCAGGGTTGTGCAGGTGGTTCTCTCCCTGGTGGTAGGGTTTTTTTAGCTTTGTGGTTGGTTGTCTTGTTTTCTTTTTGTTTGTTTATTTTTTGCCTTGTTCAGAACTAGTGGACCTGAGTGGGCATCAGGTTGCTTACTCTACTAGTGCTCAATAACTCCCCTCTGAGAGAATAACATGTGAAAGGGACAGTCTTAGCCCTGCAGCTCTTAGTCCCAAGAGATTAGGCAGGCAACAGGCAAGATTTAACCTTGGAAGGAAATGGATCTGTTTGGCAGCATTTCCCATGGTCATGCTGGCAGCTCTGTTTCCATGTCCTCGAAGAACCCCAGGCTAATTTGGTGTGTGATGTGTGCTCAGACCATCCAGACCTGTTTGCAGGGAGTCGTGGAGACCCTCCCTGCAGTGCACCCTGGGGTGGGCAGGGCTTGCCTGCCACCCTCTCTGTTTTCACAGGCTGAATGTTGTGCCACTGGGAAGTGATGTTTCCACAGGGAGAAGTGGAAATTGCATGTGTGCTGGGGTTACCTATTGTCATATCCCTGTTAGTTGAACTTCAAGGATTTCTGACTGTTTGCTCCTTTCTTTGGTCCTCCTCATCTTCCTGCTGTCCAGGACTGGTTGAAGCTTCAGCCCACACCTCTCATCCTTGCTTCAGTCCATGCTGCTGTAGGAATAAGGTTTTTTTTTTTAATGTGTGTTGGGATGATGTGACAAGGAGCAAATTAGCAGCTGAGGTTTTGACAAATCATCCAAACTACGTCAAATCCTTTTGAGCAACAGTGTCTGTTTCCCACTGGATGAAGACAGAGAGCTTATTCTTCACATTTACCTTAGCTGTCAAATCTCCTGAAGCTGTAAGAGTGCACGTTTCAGTGCTTGTGTGCTCTGCTTGCTGCACAGACAGCAAATGTCAGATTGACATAGGGCTTGTTTTTGCTGTAATTTCCTTTGGATGCACTCTTCAACTATCTAGGTAAACAATTTATTTCAAATATAATTACTGCTCCTCTTTGCCTACCAGAGAAATGTTGGAGCTGTGGTGATGCAGACCTGAGCAGCGGATATGTTCTTAAATTCTGGGGCCTTCAGCAACAAACAGACCTTGCCTTAGTAATCAGAGCATCTCTAATGCACAGTGTTTATTAAAGGAAATGTAATTTCTTCTCAGAGAAGTCTGAGGTATCATTGCACAATTCTTCCCTGGCACGGTAGAGCCTTCCCAGGGGGAGAAGAGATAGCAAACCATGCCTGATCTTGCCTTTTCTGGAAAGCTTACCTTTGCCACCTCCTCCCCTTCCTGTTTCCACTCTGCTCAGAGCCAGCCCCTTGCTCTGCTGGTCACCAGCAATCCCTGCTTTGAAAGTTTTCTTTCCTTTAAAAAGGAACAATCCCTATGAGGTCATCCTGGAACTGCACAGGATGCTGCATTTACAGTCCTTCAGGTCTGGCACTTACTTGGCTTTGGTTCAGTGAAAGTTAGAACTGCTTGGATTTTAAAATCTGCAGGGCTCAGACAGCTGGGTTGACAAATGCAGCTTCTGTATTTTGGGAGTTATGGCCCTGTAGCAATCAGCACACTGGAGGTTTGGTACTCCATTGCTTAAATTCAAAGCCTTAAAGTGTAAAAAACTGTGGGTTTTTCTGCCAAAAAGTGTGAGTGTACCTTCCTTTTCCCTGGCTATTCTGGGACTATAATTTCAGGGAGAACAGTGAGGGAGAATGTGCCATTCACTCAGACTGAAGAAGTGTGGTTCACTTAGAATTTTAATTTTTTTTTTTTTTTTTGCTAAACCAAGCTAGAATTATGCTTACTTCCATTTGCATTATGAATGAGTTGTGCCACTGGGCACACGATGAATGTGCAGAGGTGTGCACACACCTGCAGAGCAAGACAAGCTCTTCCTGCAGCTGTTTCCAGTTGGACACAGCAGGAGATGGTGTGTGCCTGGCTCTCAAGACGAGCCAGGGGAGAAATCAGAGCACCAGAGTGGCTCTCCTGTGTCCTTGGCTACATCAGCTAATGGTGAGGAACAGCAGCTCCAGCCAAACCAGCTCTGCTCTGAATTCTTGGCTGTTTAATTGGTCCTTTGAAGGATCTCCCCTGGGCCTGGGCTGCTGTGGGCATCTTTCATTCTCTCACTTGTACCCAGGTGAGCAGAACCGTGGTGGTGCTGGAGAAAGCAGGTGTGTGATGGGGAGTGAGCACGCTCTGAGTTTCAAAGGAACACGCCAAGAAAACTGTTCTGAATGGCTCTGTGGCTTCCATCCTTCCTGAATATAAAGTCTGTCTTCTGGTGGCTCCAGTGTTTGTTATTGTTATTTCCTCTAAGATTTTTTTAGATTGCTATTCAACGTGGTTTTATGTAACTTTCCATAGGAAATGTTGTCATTTGTGGCAGTTTTGATCTCTTTTGCCATTGAAACGTTTTTATTTAGCACAACAAACAGTGATTCTTAGCTGCTTTTAGTACCCAGAGTCTTTGCTGTAGAGGATGAGTAGCTTTTGGTCTAACATAATTTTTGGTTTGGCCCATTGAGATCTTTTTAGGGGATGTTGCTTTTCCATCCATTGTTTATTGATATTGTATTTTCTAAATGAACGATGTTGTAATCACTAAGACACATTACCAAGGAAATTGCTCTTGAGCTGTGTGCACAGGCAGCAGCTGTTCCAAAATCAACCAGAGCCAGTGTTTACTTCTGTCCTGAGTGTCATCCCAGTGCTGGGCTCCCAGCTTCTCTTGTGTCCTGAACCCTTACAGTACCTGTAATAGATATGAGAGCTGGTAGAAAAAACTTCAAAATGCAGAATTTCAATGAAAATAATACCTTTGTTGGGTTTTGTCTTTTGTTTCTTAATGTGGGGTCATGGCTGCATTGAAAAAAACCTTCTTGTGACTCTCACCTTGCTGTATAATTGAGGCAGTGACTGTGCCCATGGTACTTGTCTGGGTCAGCCAGAACTTAACTGGGCATCTGTGTTGCTAGTAATGGAAATAAATCTGGAACAGGGTCCTCTGAAATCCCATTGAATGGTTTAAATGAGTTAAATGTGCACTGAAATAGTGTCTGTGATCACTCCTTCCTGAGGAAGGTGCAGAGCCATGCAGAGCACTGAGCAGCTGTGCTTTGAGGCTGCTGGGGACCCCTGAGCAAAGGGCTCTGCTGGCTCAGCCCAGGCACCACTGAGCCAACAGGCAGCTGTGGTTACCTTCAACCAGGGTGCAGGAGCAAGGCTGGCATGGATGATCCTTCCTCTGGCAGCTGGTAATGGATCTCTTGGTGAAAACAGCTCCTTTGCACCAGGCAGTGCTGACTCTGCTGGCTTCCCAAGGAGTGGGAATGCTGCTCAGAGCTTGTTGTGCCATCCCTGGAGCTGTTGGCAGGTATCTCACCATGCTGTGCCCTGATGGAGCTTGTAAGTGACAGGCTGTGACCAGACTCTGGGGATGTGGCTGCTGGAAACGTGGCCATTGGATGTGGTGGCAGAGCCTCAGGGTGTGTTCACAGAGAAACATAAACAGGGTGAAGATGCCAGAGTGCTCCAGAAGGTTTTCCACTGCTCCCCCCTCATTGTTGGTTGGTTTGTGTGCAGGCTCTGGCCCTTGCTGGTGTCTCAGTAGGCTGTAGATGGGCTGGGTTTGCTCTGGAAGGTGCAGTTGGAGATCACTCATTGCCCTGCATGGCCCTGGGTGTGCTTGGCTGGTGCTGCAGACCTGCCTCTGTCACCTGAGGAGATGGAAGAGGCCCCTCTGCCCAGCCTGCTCTGCTTGGCTCCCTTCCACCTACTCCTTGTGGGTGCTGCAGGCTGTGGGTGAGCAGGGGGAGCTCCTGCCTTGGGACCCCCTCTGTGGAAGCTTGGTGTGAGGCTTGGCTGTCAGCTCTGGAGGAATCTGTGGATGGTTTGGATGTTTTCCCATCTAATGACCCCACCAAAACATTCACTCTGCCTTTGGTGATGCAGTGGTGTTTTATTCCATTGCACTCAACACCTGCACTGAGGGTGCTTCTCAGAAGATTATTTAGAGATGCTGAACCCACCACCTCCCTGGGATAATTGTTGGTTGCCCACAGTGCTATAAATCTGAGGTTTTGGCCATGTTTTCAACAATCACTTCAAACTATACTGCCCTGAGAAGCAGTCCAGTCATCTGGCTCCAGCTGCTCTGTTTGTTCCTGCTTCTTCCCCTTCCCTTCTGCTGGCACAAATGTTTGTGGAGCCATGTGGGCAGGAGCTGGGGCTGGAACGAGCCATTTTCTCTGCTGACCTCATGTGGGTCAGTTCCCAGTGTGGATCACCCAACAGCTGTGGGGATGCTGGTGCCAGCAGGAGGAGGAGGGCAGCACACAGGGCTGGGTCACTGCTTCTTCTGTTGGCTTGCATCTCTTTCAAGTGTCTGAGACATCTTTTTAGCTTGAATTTTGAGCATTGGCTTCCGAGTTCTTGTTACTGTTTTGCCCTTTGTCTGCTGCAACAAAAGGACCTTGAAGATCAGCCTGTTGCTTGTGAGTGTTTGCATGTTGCCGTTGGGGGTCATCTTTTAACCTGTATTTGAAGGAGTTCAACTACAGATCTGGGGACTAACAGAAATCAGAAGAGGTTTTTGAGCTTCCTGTTTTTCCTCTCTCTTCTCTATGAGGGCACCACACCTTCAGGTCCCAGGTGAAGCTGCTTTTAATGCTGGTGTTCAAGTAGGTATTCATTTTTGTTTGGTTTCCATCATGACCTTCATGTTTTTCTGGAAATCAAGAAAATCAGTTGCTCAAAGGGATATCAGGTCTCCTTTCTTGATCATGGGATTGGCTCACACTTTACTGGTGGATGTTTTCATTACCTGTACTGTGCTTAAAACCCTCTGTCTCTGTATGCAGCTGAACCTTTTCCAGGTTAAGTGTGTCTCAGCTGAAGCTTTGCCCTCCTGCTGTGCCTCTTTGAATTCCATCCCTCTACAAGGCTTTGCATGAAACACCAACCCAATGCAGCTTTCCATTTCCTGTCTAGGGGTCTGCCTGTCCTCTTCCAAACCAGGCAGTTTTGGTTGGTATTTCTCAGCTAATTCAGTTAAGTGGTTCATGGTGAGTTCCCCAGTGGGGATGAAGTAGGACAATTTCACACAGGCAGGGGACAACAGCTGGGGCCTGTATTTGATGTCTCATCTGAGCTGCTGTCATGCTGAGCCATCACTGAATAGGCTGGTCCTACCCTTCCTCTCTGGGTTGCACAAGGCTTACCTGAAATAGTCTGAGCCAGATCCAATGGGAAATAATTTACTAGGGTTAGTTTGTGCTGCTCAAACACCTTGTAGTGGCTCAGTGGGGTAAGGCAAGCCTGCTGCCTGGGCAGCAGCTAGGTTTGCTTGTGAGCAGAAGCCAGAGAGCCCTGAGGAACTGTTGCCTGTGTGTTTTGGTGCAGGCTCTTGGGAGCAGCATCAGCCTGTGCCAGCACTCAGGCAGAGCTTGTGCGTGGCAGAGAGCAGTGAGGGGGCCAGTGGTGTGTGTGTGGGAATGGCAGTGCTGCCAGCTCCCTGAGGGGCAGGGCTCAAAGGGCACTGTGTCTGCACAGCTCTGTGCCAGCCTTGTGCTCAGAGCTGCTTGGGCTGCTCAGACCCAGCCTCTGCTGGGGCAGCCTGAAGAACCTTACAGCATTTCCCAGCAGCCAGGGTTGGGAGAGCAGGAGAGGGCCCTGGGTAGTGCTGATGGCAGTGCTTGTTTCATTTCTCAGGTATTCTCTTGGTGGTGGTGGTCTCAGCCAAAGCTTGGCTTTGCTGTGCCCTTAGCAGCTTTCCCCAGGAGTGCAGGGCCACAGGCCTGTCCCACCTTCCCCATCCCTGCCTGCCCTCAGCTCCTCCATCTGGCCTGTTTCAAAGGGCTGGCTCATCCCTGGTGTTTGGGATATTGTTTGTAACTCGTTGGGTCTGATCCATGCTGGATGGTTTTATTGGCAGCCACGAGACTGAAACCCCACTGCTCCTCTTGTCTTTGGACTTCCTGCCTTTTCCTTGCTGTGCCAGCAGCAATCCTCCTGGAGAGAGAGGCACAGCCAGGAGCTTTCTCCTCTGGCTCATCCTGTCTGGAGAACACATTGAGGATCCCTCTTTCTTTGCTGTGTCCACCTGGATTCCTGTGCCTCAGCCAGAAAAGCTGCGTGCACGGACCCCTTCAGGTACCTGGGGCTTGCCTGGGACTTTGTGTAGCAGGCACTGTAAAGACAATTATTGCAGTGATGGGGTTTGAAAAATGGAAGAAAACAGCTGGAATGTGACCACAGAACGTGGTGATCAGATTGCAGTGGAATAACCCCAGTGTCTGTTACCTCCTGGGGGTGTCTGTTACCTCCTGGGGGTATCTGTAGGAACATGTACACACTGTGCTGGAGAGGAGCAGTGGTGCTGGAAAAAGCAGATGCTGTTTGTTTGTGTGGTAGTGTTGAACTAAGTTGGGCTTTTGTTTTGGTTTGGTTTTTGTTTGGAATGTTTCTCGGGGGAAAAAGGCCAGCTTTATTTTAAGTGGGAAAGCTGGTAAAATGGAGATTTTGGAAGAAAAGAAATCAACACGGGAATAGCTTCAGTTGTCTGTTTAAATGGAAGGATGATCTTTCTTTGAAATGACTGTGTGAGCTTCTCAATGTATTTAGGATGCCTGTCAGTTTTAGGAACGTGCTCAGGCTTCTGGACAAAGCTTTTCCTTTGCTCTTTGGGTCAGTAGATTTCACTAAGCAGCTTTCCTTGATCATGTGCCAACTTTGGTATTTAATGTGCTCTCCCCCTTTCTTAGCCTGACCCACAGCACAGTGGATTTGCCTTTCATTCTGGTTGTGTGACCTTGCACAGACCTTTTGAAGATGCATTTCCCAGACTATCTGCTATTGATATGTTCTTCCTTGTATTTGAATTGAAATGGACATTATTAATTACTTTTATGCTGCTACCAGCTGATCAGGTAAAAGAAGCTGGATTTGCAAATAGCTCTCAGCCAGCCTTGTGTTTGCATATTCCTGAGTTTTGTGATGCTGGTGGAACAGAGTCCAAACTAAGCAAGCACAGGCAAGAGGTCTGAAACAGCCCCTGTACCAGGACTGAGCTTCTGGAAGAGGGTGTGGGAAGAAGGGATGGTAGGAAGAGCATGGAAGAGATCTGTAGAGTCAGGACTTGCATGGAGAAAGAGGATAGGGAAAAGTTGGTCACTCTCCTAGTCCAAGAACTACAGAACAACTGAACCCAGGAAATGACAGCAGGCTTGTCACACAGCATGTGTTTCAGCTCTGGTGAAAGTGCAGTTGGTGCTTTGGTGCAGTTATGAATACTAGAAGTTTGCTTGGATTAAAAGAATGAGCTGGATAAATTCTGAAATAATAACCACTGGATGGATATAGAGATGGATACAGAACTGTTACATGCAAAGACATTTCTGGCATAAGAAGCCTGTGAGTTATTGCTAGCATGTGCCATGGCTCTGTCCTGGGAGATAGGGCTGTCCAGTAATCCTGTACTCCTACCCCAGGCCACCATCCTCAGTTGGAAACGAGATACTGGCTTTAGAGGGACACTGAGGCTGACCCTGCATGGCTGTGCTGTGTGTGTTCCCATCCTGCTGCTCTCGGTGGCCTCTTGACACTACTGAGAAATTGAGATTGATGGCGTGGGACCATTCAAACAAAATACGTATCAGTGCAGTCAACTTTGAAACAAAGCCCACTGGCCTGATGAAATAGATGGAGACTGGACCCTGAAACATTGACCCCTAAAAGTGACCAAGGGGTCAGTGTGAAACTCAGCAAGTGCTTTCACTGCACTGCTGAGACAGAAACTCACAGCACTTTGTGTGAGGGCCAGGTGTAATAAGGGTGTTACCTGCCATGCAAATGGGCCATGTCTCTGTACATCTGTGCACACAGCTGTGCTCTGATGCTCATCTAGTTTATATATCTGTATATTCAGCTGGATCCATGTTCAGACTCCCTGTTAACCCCCAGGAGACCTGTCCCTCATGACCATACCCCATGCCTTTTTGTGCCTGGGGCAGAGGCAGTTGCCTGACCTGTGCTGTGGCTGATTATTCATACAGAATTCACAGTGCTTGCCCTGGCAGGGCTCTGATCCAGTCTTAGGTGATTGTAAGGTTTATTTTTGGCTGCTCCAAATGCACCCAGGGAGTTGGGAATGCTGAACAGCTCTGCTTTCACTGCACTCTATTCCTGGGAAGTGAACCTGTTAGTGAGTAAAGAAGGTTGAACTGGTCAAGGGGTTTGCTCCTACGTGCTCTGCAGCCAACCTGGAAACTCACCTGGGGTTTAAATACTAAATGCATTTAGACAATTATTATATATGCATTTTTATGCTTTGCTGCTTAAAGAACTCTTTAACTGCTGAAGTGGAGAGAAAGCAGAGCAATCCGTTGCTCTGTCAGAACGTGAATTTCATCTTGAGATCTTCACCTTGCCTGAAGTACAAAGTTGAGTCAACTTTGGGGGGTAATTGTAAAGCCACAGTCTTGACCCCTGTGTATGCATGCCCTGTGCTCTTTGACAGATGTGTACACCCTGGAGCTCCCCTGTGCTAGTCTGCAAGGGTGGCAGGAAGCTAGTGAAGATGTGTGGACATCACTGTCTGTGGTCTGTGGCAATTTAGGAGGGGAAACTCAAACCAGATTTAATCGGAAGTCTTTCACAGGGTTTCACGTTATTGCAGCAACTTTCGGGCAATACAGGCGTGATTCATCCTCTGCCTTCCTGGCTTGGCCTCACTGATTGATAAAGCTGCAAGTATCTTACACTCTTCTGTTCTTTACACCCAGAGCTCCTGCTCACAAAGGCAGCTCTGTAGGTAGACAGGAAGGATGTTGAGTGATATTGGCTCCGTGGTGAGATGCTGGAAAAAGCAGAGTTGCTACTTCAGAGGCTCTGAATTTGCCCTTGAAGGAACAGGAAGGAGGCTCTTGAGTTGTGTGAAATAGATTGTGTTTGGTCGTGCCAGAGTGGTGGCTCTGTCTCTCTTGGCTGATCTCTGATTAGGGCACCTTGAGGAGATGCTGTGCTTGTAATCCTCAGGGGAAAATGCTGAAGCTCTTTGCTGGAGTATTTCAGGTGTGAGAAACCTGCTTTGCTTTCTGACCTCACCATGAAGACAAATTTGCAAGACCTTTCAGTAAATCATGTCTCATAGCAGATTTACTCATACCAAGCACAGGCAGGAGTTCCCCTAATACTCTCACTGTTCTTTATCTCATAGGAAGTTAGAACACTTGTTTTTAGCTACCCCTGCAGCTCGGCGGGGAGGGAAGGAAGGATCTGTGTCCCTCTCATGAACAGCACTGCATCTGTGCAACAGGACTGCGGTGCATGCATGAAGGGCATGTCTGTACAGGCCAGATCATGAATTCCCAGACTTTTGGGGGCCTGTGGTATTTGCTGAAACCCAACCTTCATCCACCTACAGCTGAGTCCTCCCTTTCTGTCGTTCCGGCTCAGCTGAGCACAGCGCTCCTGGCAGCCGGCCCAGCTCGTGCGACTGAACCAGCAGCTGCCCTCAGCTCCTTTTAGATGAGATTCTCTCCTAACCCAATCCAGATCATCCCCCACTCCCATTTGTTGACCTATTTCCACCCTGCCTGCCCCCCTGGCTTGTATCTTTTGCAGTGGTGTGTGCAGTTCCCTTCCCAGAGCAGCTGCAGGGAGCTGTGGGAATACGCTGGAAGTGCCCTGCAAGGCAGTGCACGTTTCAGAGAACCAGTGCCTAATTTAGGTTGGGAGGCACCCGTGCAGGTTGACTGGCTCAGCCACTGCAAGGCTGGGATAATTCAGGCAGCTCAGGGCCTTGTTTTGTTGTGTGCCAAATGTCTCAGAGGGTGGAGATCCCTCTGCCTCTGGTCCTGGCCTAGGACTTGGCCTCTCTCAAGGAAGAATCCTTACGTGTTAAACTCAGTCTGCATTTAAAATAAATGGGCTGTGTTAATACTGTAAGAGCACTAAGTTTTAATTCCAACAGAGTTTTTCTCCTCCTCCCTGTCAAAGCATGTGTGCCTGCTGATTTAACTGGTTGCTTATTCCATCTGTCCACTGTGGTGGAGGGGCTGGGGCACTTGCTTATTTTTGTCCCCTGTGGCTAAGGGCCATAGGCCAGGCTGGGGCCATGCAAGGAAAGAGCTGGGAGGGAATGGAATCTGTTGTTCCATTCAGCAAACATGCTTCCCACTGTTCACTTGAAGTTGTGTGTGTGATAGGAGAGGATGAAATACAAACTTGTAGCGGAATTTAGGTTGGAAGGTACCTGTGGAGGTATCTGAGCTGATCTGCCTCCAGTGAAATCTGTTTTCTGAATTGTTTCTCTGAGCGTGCACAGTTAAGTGGGTGCTCTGCCAGCCTGAAAGACTCCCGTGGTCCCAAGCAGGAGGACAAAACTGCAGCAGAGTGGGCAAGATGACAGCGAGTCACTCTGCTCACTGCGGCTTCTGGATTACACAGCGGTTTTTATTTAAATACCATATCATTATTATTTATGTATGAAAACCACTCTTAGTTCAGGATTTGTGCCAGTTCTCTAATGTTCATGCTATACTGGTATTGCTGTGTGCACTGTGTTCTGTTTCTAGAAAATCACTACATTTAAAAGAGATTAGAAACAGTGATGAGAAAGGGCCACCTGTTAATTGTTAAGGGGTGGGTGGGTGGGAAAGTGTGGTGCTTGGCTTTGGGTGGGCAAAAAAGGGTTTGGTGAGTCACAAGCTGGTTTTAGAGGGAGGTCAGTGGCTTTTGATACTGCAGTTACTTAGCTGGTTGGTCTGGATCCAGATCTCATTAAGATTTAATTCACGGCTTGTTCTTAAGGAATCTGGATCTCACAGTAGTCTCAGCAAAAATCTTAATGGGAGGCGACTCAAACTTGTGACTGCAGTCTCTGTATCTGGCCCGAGGTTCTGTATCCTCTGAGTGTCAGGTGCTCAAGGACCCGGGCTCGAGGTTCTGTGTCCTGTCAGTGTCAGGTGCTCAAGGACCAGGGCTCGAGGTTCTGTGTCCTGTCAGTGTCAGGTGCTCAAGGACCAGGGCTCGAGGTTCTGTGTCCTGTCAGTGTCA
>JBBMKD010000040.1:3036763-3062426 GCA_037834095.1 Argya squamiceps
GAGGTTCTGTGTCCTCTGAGTGTCAGGTGCTGAAGGACCAGGGCTCGAGGTTCTGTGTCCTCTGAGTGTCAGGTGCTGAAGGACCAGGGCTCGAGGTTCTGTGTCCTCTGAGTGTCAGGTGCTCAAGGAGCTTGTGGGCACAAGCTGAGCCCTCGCGAGGCACTTGGGGAATTCATCCCACGTGAGGCTTGGGGCCCATCAGTCACAGCCAGGAGAACTCTGCTCACCCTGCCAGCATGGGCTGTGAGGGATGAGGTGCCACATTCCCTCCTGACTCTGGTGTTTTCTCTCTCCCAGGCCTGAGGACAAGCGTGGGACGATGTCGGAGGCGCGACACGACAGCACGAGCAGTTTACAGCGGAAGAAGCCACCATGGTTAAAACTGGACATCCCAGTGCCCTTGCCCGTGCCAGAAGAGCCCCCCCAGCCCGTGCAGGTACAGGGGCTGGGGAGGAGGGAGGGTCTGTGGAGCTGGGGAGGGATGTGCTGGGAGCGTCCCTGTGCCTGGGGTCCCCATCACTCCTGGCTGAGGGAAAGGCAGCCTGTGATGGCAGGTCATGAGGCCACAGAAGAAGGGGCAGAGCCTTTGGGTAAATTTATGAGCAGTAATTAACTCCCCCTTGAAGGGGATGTGGGAGGGATGAGGGTGGGTGGCTGATGTGCTCACATCAGTGGATGTGACTGTTTGGATGTGGGCTTTGTGGAAAGTGTCTTGGCTGGGATATGAGAGTGAGGTATTCAAACAACCATTTCTTAAGGGGACTGGAGGACTGAAGGTCTCCCAGACAAGCATGAGGGCCTGGAAGTGCTGGAGCTTGTGCTGAAATGAGCAGGGTATGAATCTGACTTATGAATAGCCAAGGTAATGACAGACTTTCATCAGTAACAGCAGAGAAAAGTTACTGGCAACACAAAGCTGTTAGCAGCATGAAGAACATAAGAGGACCATGTGGGATGAGGAGTGCTGAGGTAGAGATGAGGTGATAGGTTAATAGGAACTGTGCAAAGCATGAGAGTAGAACACCCTTGTTTGTGCTGGGGATAGGAAGACTATCAGGAATACCTGCAACAAGGTATTAAAAAATGCTGTAGGGCTGAGACCTGGGTATGAATGCTGGCTGCTTTTGTGGCCTTGCTGCAGGAACTTTGTGCACCAAAGGCAGAGCCAGAGGGTTCTTGCTGCCCAGCTCCATGAGTGTGTACAGGGCTTGGGTTCAGTCACTTGTGTGAAAAAAAGTTTAGTCATTAGAGACATGGGGAGTTATAGAGCTTCCTTGGAGGGGGCTGAGGGCAAGCTTGTCTTAAGAGGGAACTTTTATTGCACTTGGAACAGCAAGAACTGCCCTCTTCAGCATTCTGGGATCCAGGGACTCAAATGCACTTCACTTATGTGGTGGCTCCTGGCAGATAAATCTTGGTTCTGGTCTTCCCTTGGAAGGAAAGAGTTTGGGGGTCAGTCTGTAGGGAGTTCAGGGTTTTACCAGTGCAGGTTGAAACCTTCTGAATCAATTATTAAAGGCTTTGATGGATCTTCCCTGATCTGGAATCTCTAAATCTGGCTGGGCACCTGGAGAGACACTCTGTGCTTATGATGGAAGCTGGTGGAGGTGATGTTCTCTGGGGTCTCGTGTGCACAGCCCAGGCTGTCAGGATAAGAGTGCATTGTGTGCTCCTCTGACTTACAACCTGAGTATCTGCGCACTACTTTTACATAAAATATATCAAAGCTGTTAATGGAAGCCCATTTGCTTTCTGGGCTAGAGAGGCTGAAGTAGTCTTGAGGCACAGACAGTGCCTGACCAGAGGATCAATCAGAGCTTCACTTGCCAGAGGGGCAGTCTGCTCAGCCTGCACTGTACAAATGGAGATGAGCTCTGCTGAGCTGATAAAAATGTGATCCAGAGCAGCCCTGGGGAGGCAGTTGTATGAGCTGAGGACAGCCTGGTGAGTTGTGTCACATTTGGTAGGTGACATTTAGCCAAGACATGTGAGTATGCCCAGGCAGTTAGGCTATGAACAAAGCCTTTCCCAGCTTGCTTAGGCTGCACCAGGCAGCAACTACAGACCCACCCACAGCTCTCACAGGCTTTTAGCACAGATCCAGAGCCACTTAAGAAGCAAATCCCACCGACTGTGCTTCTTTTGACCTTGTGGAGTGGTCTAGAAGCAAATCCCACTGACTGTGCTTCTCCTCTTGACTTTGTGCTCGAGAAGCAAATCCCACCAACTGCTTCTCTTGACCTTGTGGAGGGAGTGGTCTAGAAGTAAATCCCACCAACTGTGCTTCTCTTGACTTTGTGGTCTAGAAACAAATCCCACTGACTGTGCTTCTCTTGACCTTGTGGAGTGCTCTAGAAGCAAATCCCACTGACTGCTTCTCTTGACCTTGTGGAGTGGTCTAGAAGCAAATCCCACCAACTGTGCTTCTCTTGACTTTGTGCTCTAGAAGCAAATCCCACCAACTGTGCTTCTCTTGACTTTGTGCTCTAGAAGCAAATCCCACCGACTGTGCTTCTTTTGACCTTGTGGAGTGGTCTAGAAGCAAATCCCACTGACTGTGCTTCTCTTGACCTTGTGGAGTGGTCTAGAAGCAAACGCCACCCACCGACTGTGCTTCTCTTGACCTTGTAGAGTGGTGTAGAAGCAAATCCCACCGACTGGTCTTCTCTTGACCTCGAGGAGTGGCCTAGGACAGTGCGATTTGGGTAGACAGCAGCCAGGAGGAGGGTGTGTTGCAGGGGCTGATGCAGTCCATGTTGAATTGCTCCCACCCAGAGCTCTGACCCTGGTGTTTCCCCGCAGCCGACGCGGCGGCAGGCGTTCCTGCGGAGCGTCAGCATGCCGGCCGACAACAGCCGCGTGCCGTCCCTGCCGCACGACCCCGCCCGCAGACCGGCGCTGCAGAGACAGACCTCCATCACACAGACCATCAAGAGGTGAGGCATGGAGCTCCTGGGGCCTGCTGCAGTGTATTCTTACATCCAGTGCCATCCTGGAGCTGTGGGCTCATGGCTCTCTGCTCGTCCCGCTGCCTGGCACAGCGGGGTTAGGGTGGCTCCCTCATTACCTGACTCCCCTCATTGTGGAAGGGTGGGTGCAGGTTGGTCCCTGGTGTAGAAGCCCAGTGGTGCTGTACAGCCTGTCTGTACTATGTTGTCGGAGTCCAGGGCACTCCTTTGGTTGCCCTGGAAGGTCACAGACCTCGGCAGAGAGGCCTGGGACCCAAGAAAGAGGGTTTGAAACCTGGACAGGGGGATTCTGTCCAGGGGAGTTGTCTGGCACAGAGCCCAGAAAGACACAGGCTTTGATTTCAGTCCAGGAGACAGATCCTGGGAGGAAGATGCTGGTGACAATGAATGGTCTTTGCCACTTAGACAGATTTTGGCTGCCCCCATGCCCCAAGGGGGGCTGTTTGTCATTAACAGGATGTCTCCTCAGGCCCTGATGTTTAGCTGTGACTGTAGATGGGGTGTGCTGGGCTTGCTTTGGTGCAGTGTCTGAGAGCACATGGTTGCTGGGGGAGGCAGAAGCCCATCAGAGCAGTGCAGGGCTCTCAGCAGCTTGGCTCCTAGCACTGACTCATTGGCAGGTTCTTAATATGGCTCTGAGGGGTGGTGGACAGCAGGGAGATGCTGCTCTGGTCCTGTGTCCCACTCCTACAAAGGGTTGTCATTAGGAGTCTCTTGAGATGTGGCCACACAGAGCTGGATGCTCTTTCCCTCACTATGGCAAAGGCTTCCCCCAGCTTCTCTCCTGAGATGATTAGCTTCTATCTCTGGCAGTGTGTCAGGCCTGCCTGGATCCCAGGCGCATCCCTGGAGCTCCATGGGTCAGGGGTACTTCCAGCCAGCCAGGCTTCGCCCACTCACAAAGGAGCAGCTTTCCAGCTCTGGGAGATCTCCCACACGCTGTTTTCCTTTGCCTCAGATGTTCCCCAGCTGCCTTAGTGGTGAAGCTCTGCTGCATCAGCCCACTCTGATCCTGCTTCTTGTGAGGTTGGGAGGCTGAGCCTGTGAAACAGCATCTGCTCTTTTCAGGGCATTGGGCAGCCTCTGGGCCTGCTGAGGCTGTCCTGGCACACCTACACTGTCTCTTCCCTTGCCTCCCTGCCCTTGATGTGTTCCTTGCCAGAACAATTAGGCAAGATCACATCAAGGATGAGGGGATATCCTGGAAGGGTGCTGTGGAAGCCCTGACAAGAAGCATTGGGTAGAAGGGCCAGGGTAACCTGCCCCCAGAAATCCTCACAACATGCAGTTTGTATGAAGGTGGGTGAGGAACTGTGAACTGCTTTGGTGCTGGTGTGACAAATTTACTTTGGGAAGGACTTCACCAGGAGCAGAACTGCAGGAGATGCACACATTACACAACCCTAGCAATAAAAGCATGAAATGAGTGGATCAGAAACAAGGCCAGGGAACTGGAAAGTACCAAGGCCTAAACCCCTGTTTTCCATTTAGCAGAGCTAGGGATGCAGTGGAGAATGCAGACCATACATCCCTAAATTGTGTCTTGGGATTTATTTTGTGAATTGAGGAAGGCTGACTGCCAAGTTTTCTGCTTAACACAGCCCTCAGATTGCACAGAATGTGAAACTGCAGCAGGACTCCATACAGTCTTCCCTAGAGG
The DNA here is from genome assembly GCA_037834095.1 of Argya squamiceps. NCBI lineage: Eukaryota > Metazoa > Chordata > Aves > Passeriformes > Leiothrichidae > Argya > Argya squamiceps. Next base: position 3,041,393 of record JBBMKD010000040.1, read on the forward strand.
ACACAGATCAAGTGTGAACATGAAGTCAAGCCTGTGTAGTCCAGAAGAAGGCATGGGAGTGATTCGTATGAAAGCATCTAACACCATGTCCAGTCTCCCAGGGTGTCCATGCAAGGCAGCAGAGGTGGCACAGGTAGACTGTGCACTAGGCAAGATCCTGTCAGGGCACCAGTGACCTGTCTCTAGGCAGATCATATCTCGGCCTGCTGACACCTCCATGGTTTCACACTGGTGTCCAGCTGTGGAATCTGTAGCTGAGTGTCTGGGCTGAAGAAGGCAGGTCTTAGAGGGGGAGCTGAAGGGGTGGCAGTACTCCTGGTACCTTCCAGAGCAATGTGAGACACACATCACAGGTACACCAAGAGGATCCAGCAGCCTCCTGGGTTCAAAGATGCTGCTGTGTGGCTCGAGCCCGGTTGTTTCTCTTCGGTCGTGCTCTCAGCTGGAGGCCACTGTCACCTGCAGTGGGGCACAACTGCTGCCCACGGGGCTATGGAAGGAGGTGCAGTGGCTGCTCCTCTCCACAGCCCTGGAGGTTCCCTCCCCTCAGCTCTGTTTTCTTTGCAGCAGGCAGGTTCGGTTTCAGAGGAGCCAGACCCTGCCCGCCCGTGGGCACCGGGGGGGCAGGAGCTCCCTGAGAAAGCGGCAGTCCCTGCCCCGATCGTTCTTCAGGTACTGGTAGCACTGAGTGTGAAACCCACCCCTGCATGTGTGTGCCAGGGCTGTTGTGAACTGCACAGAGTCTGGCTGCTGCTGAGGTCACGTTGCCTTCCCAGGACTGTCCAAGAGGCCTACAGACAGGCAGAGTGAGAAAGTTCATGTGTGCCTCTAACAAAAAAACAATTGTCACTCCTACTAAATGTGTAGGCAGCTGTCAATAAGTAGCATGGACTAACAAGCTGTCCACCCGCCAGCCTCACTCCCTCCTGCCTTTCCTAACAAGCTGTCACCCTCCTGGTGTTCACCATAGCTGGAATATCTCCCCAGGGCAGCCTTAGCCCAGCCTGCCTTTGCTGGCAGCAGTGCAGCATATGTTGGCCCCAAAGCCTTCTTAGGGCAGGAGGGGAAGGAGAGGAAGCAGCACCAAACAGCCACTGTCATGTTGGTCCAGAGGGGCTCAGAGCTGCTGAATGGAATACAGCATCCACTCTTTCCCTGTTGACATCATGGCTTTTTCTAATGCAAATGTGACTGTCTTCTTTTTGAGGTGGAGGTCTTTGTTTACTTAGCACCAAGGAGATGAGCCACTCCAGGAGTCCGGGGCACAATGGCCCATTGACCATCACCCCAAATCTGGAGCTCAGGAAACTTTTAAATCAGACAGGCAGTGTGACTTTGTGCATGGCAGGGACTGGAGCTAATGCCCTGTGTTCCTGTCCTGCCATCCTCACTGCTGCCCTTGGCCAGCTGCCACTCTGGCACTGTGGCCACCTTTGGTCTGTTTGTGTTTGGCCTTGGGCTTTCAGGGCTGCTTGGCTCATCATGACAGAAGAGTGACAGCTGACTCTGATGTTGGTTGTTACAGTGCCCTGGGGACTCTGTAGGGTGTGATGGAGTTCCCCAGCTGAACAGAGGCATTCAGCATCTTCCCAGGGTGCTCCAGATGCCCTAAACTCTTCAGTGGACTATTTTGGCTATGATCAGGGAGTGGGACAGCTCTTTGCCCTGGCCCTGGCCCTGGCCCTGGCCCAGCCAGTGGTCTCTGGCAGTTCTGTAGTGTTCCTCACAGTGCCAACAGCTGTGGTGGTGCTTGTCCTTCCAGATTAGTGGGAGCCCAGTTTTGGAGATCTCTAAGACTGCTGGTGGTGCCATTCCTCAGCAGGCTCATGTGAGCCCAAATGACCCTCAGCCCCTCTCCCTTTAAGGCCCTGTGTATGGGCTTGTCACCCAAGGTCAGCTTGCAGTTGAAATTCTGGTTACAGTCTGTGGGGAGCCCTCTGAGTTGTCAGACTGTTCTATAGTGTGTGTTGTACCAGAGCAACTGGCAACTTGACCTCTGTGCTATGGGCTTGGTGAGTCTGTCAGGGCAGGGGCTGGCCCTGGGCCTTTGCTCTGGGTGGAGGGGAAGATTGCTTCAAGGAGATGTGAGTCTGTGGGAGCAGAGGGATGCCCCAAGATTTTCACACAGCCCCATCTCCAAAGGCTGGCACGTTGTGGCATTTGGGTCAGTGAGGTCAGGTGAATTCCAGCAATGGCCCACATGACATCTGAAGGGACTGTTCTGCATCATTGGGAGAACAGGGAGGGCTGAGGAAAATGTGTGGTGGTTGCATATGGAAGGTTTTAGCCAGCAAGGCTGTGGATTTCAAACACTCCTTTTGACGTGGTGGCAGAGCACCTTCACCTGTTGGTGATGGGTTTTTGCTTGGAAGGGTGCAAAACCACAGGACTAGTTTCCTGTCTCCAGTGCACTGTCTGAGTTCCCCTGTGTGGCCTGATTTTAGATTTATCCCAGCCTTTATCCAGTGTGTATTTTAATGCTCACTTTGTGATCTGTGAGGTCTTGCTTCTCAGCAGCTGGAGATTCTGCCCCTGAGCAGGGGGGCTGAGGCCAGGGGTTTGGATTTGGCTTGGAAACATTTTCAGATTTCAACACCTGGGCCAGTCATCTGTAGGCTGAGACAGCTTGTCATCTCCTGAGGATGGATTAGCCATGGTGGGAAATGCTTGGCAGGGCTACCATGCCCACTGTAAGTTTAGGATCAGCTGTTCTGCAGGATTTGGAATAGGCTTTTAGTCTGACTTATCCTGATACCTCCCTGCCTTCCTTGGGGTTTTGCTTCTGATCCACTGCTCTTCTGTGGCAGCAGCCACTTGGCAGCAAACCTGCCTCATGGCTGCAACCTTGTGCTCCTGCTTCTGCAACCAGCAGCTTAGAACTGTGTGTGTCTGCCTTTGCAGAGACCAGAACTGCAGCAAGTTTTGCTGTTAATGCTACCCTTGAGTGGGTTAGAAATCCTGCAGCATGAAATGGAGAAGTTAGGGAGATTCTGGGAGTGTGGAGGGGAGGCTGGGAGAGAAGAGTGATTTCTGGTGGCTTTTGAAAGAAGTTCCAGAGCTATGAAACAGTACAGTCTCACAATGGGGACCTAGAGCTGGCCTGAAGATGGTAAGTGTTTGCAATAGATGGTTTTTAAAGTAAAAAAAACCCTTTCACCAAGTTATTTTCTGAATTTCTGTAACATTTATTTTCTTTTATTTTTAGAAAAACTCAGAATAAACTGTCCTTTACCCACAGTGCATATCTCCTGCCATTTTTCTTCTGTCTTAAGAGACAGAATGCTGTTGATGGTCAAACATTTCTGGCCAGCATCTGTCAGGTTGCTAAAACCAGCTGTGGACAAGCTGCGAGACGCTCCTGGGCAAGAGTTATTGGGATGGGCTGGAAGTGACCACCAGGGCTTTGTCTTTTCACGTGGATAAATCCAAGCAAACATCCCTCTTCTTAGCACTTGTCTGCTGGCATCTTTCAGAGGCACGGCAGACTGGTTTGGGGTGAGCAAAGACAGCGATGCCACTCAGAAATGGCAGAGGAAGAGCCTCCGGCACTGCAGCCTGCGCTACGGGAAGCTCAAGCCTCAGGTCATCCGGGAGATGGACTTGCCCAGTCAGGACAATATTTCTCTGACAAGCACAGAGACCCCTCCTCCTCTCTACGTGGGGCCCTGCCAGCTGGGCATGCAGAAGGTGAGTGATGTGGGACAGAGGCAAGGCCATTGCTGAGTTCCCTGCTTGGTGTGTTCACCACGTTGGCAGCTGTGACCAGTCTGGGCTGAGCTCTGCCTCGACAGGTCTGGGCTCTGTGCTCAGACACTTGTCACATCCCAGGTACAGTTTGGCAGCTTTGTCCCCAGCAGCCTCTCTCAGGTCTTGTTGGCTGAGATCCCTCAGCTCAGAGCTGTGTTTGTCATGTTGTGACTGTGGTGATCAGGGGTGTGCACCATGTCCAGGAGCTCTCAGCTCAGGCTTCCTGCTGCCATTTTGCAAGGACACAATTGTGTTGTACCCAGAGTAGCCACTCCATTGGACCCAAATGTACAATAGCAGGGCTGGAATCATTGGGGACATTTGCCCTGCTCCAAGCAGTATGCAGGCTGTAGCACAGTTACTGTCCCCATAGAAACCTAGTTATGTTTTAGGGCTTTGAGAAGTGTCTCCTGTATCAGTGGTGCTACAGCTCTGCTCCTGGGTCCTCAGAAGTGGTTTTGAGTGCCTGCAAGGGGCACCTGGGTTTGGTGCTACCTCCTGCTTGTTACCTTTAAGTGTGACCCAAGGGAGCAGTGCCCAGATGAGCACATCCAGTGACCAGAACTAACCACAATATACCTGCTCCACTCAGTGACAGTAATTGGTGTGGTTGATGGCTGTGCTTTGCTGAGCACCATTGGGTGAGTGGGAAAACAATTCCTTCCAAAGCAAGTCAGTCTGTGAGCTGCAGCCTGGTGGCATCACTGAAGCAGAGGAGAATGCAGTGCATTTTTCAATTACATTTCACCTTGTTGTCCTCTGTTCTGTTAAATCTTGCACCTAATCTGTGGTCACAGGAAACTTAGAAATATTATTGAGCTCTGTGTGGGCTACATTAAATCAGAATGTGGTGTCAGTAGGTGTGAGCCCGTTAAGCTTCCTGTTGAGTGTGCAACTGTGGATTAAAAAAGCTCATAAAACCTTGGGATAAAGCATAGAGGTCTTATGGAAACCACAGCTGTGATGATGTAAGGACAGAGGCAAGGTTTGTAGCTGAAGGCAATATTTTCATTACGTTGATTCGTATGTTTGGAATAAGTGAGAGCACTGGCCTGAGGAATCCCAAAGAAGGGCTTGCAGCTCCTGGAAGCTTGCCTGCTTTATCCAGCTGTTAAACTTAATTAATGGAGGCAGCTGTAAATCTACAGTGAAGTTTCAACAGGATAACAGGAAACTGCTTAAGTCCCGGGCTGTCCAGTATCAGGAAGGAAACTAGCTGAAGAAAGAACATTTCTGTTTTCAGGGGTTTCTCAAACTCCTATTTAGACAGCACATTCTCTGACTGCTGAGCTCACTGGCATGGGAGACAATGAAACCAAGAGCTTAGGAAGGGCTGGAGGAGGTTTGGAGCCTTATGTGAGATACTGGAACAGACTGGTTGACAATAGTCAATACTAACAAAAGAAAAAAAAAAACAACAAATGCCAATTCCTTATCTCCCTATTGCAGAATTGCTTATTGGTCTCTGCAGCCTGGTTCTTGGTCTGATACAGATTAACATGTGGCCAGAGTCTAATGAGCCACATGCTAATGTATCAATCTCTGAGGGTCCAGCCTTTGTAGACAAGTGGCTATAATTAATTTGAGCAAGACTGCTCCTTGGAGGTGTTTTGTAAATAAAAAGGTTTAATAAGGAAAAATAGCAAAATAACAAACGTTGCAGAAAACAAATGAAAAAGCCACTCACAGGTGTCTGAGAAAACCTCTCACACCTTGCTAAGACACTCCAGAAAGCCTTTACTTCCTTTTGTACTCTTTCTTAAATACTGAATGTTTTAGGAGGGATAACCTAGCTTGCAGCCAATAGAGGGAGATACAGGGTTTGAAGAACGGTGAGAAGATTCAATAGATGCTTATCTCTTGGCACTGAGCCAATCACTGCCAGGAGGGTATCGAAGTTTCTGGGTTCTTTACCTTAAGGGGTGAGTCTTAAACTTTCCCCTATATGGAAAACACATGCTGGGTGTGGGAAATGCATCCCTACATTGGTGAACCCCAGGAGCCAGGCCCCTGTCATGATGGTCTCAAGAGGAGAGAGGAGGCTTTGGGAAGGGTTTGGGGGCGGATGGACTGACGGGCTGCTCCTCTCTTCATGGCAGATCATCGACCCGCTGGCTCGGGGGCGGGCGTTCCGCATGGCCGAGGACACGGACGGCTGCAGCATCCCCCACACGCCCATCACACCGGGGGCCACGTCCCTCTGCTCCTTCACCAGCTCCCGCTCGGGCTTCAACCGCCTCCCGCGGCGCCGCAAGCGCGAGTCCGTGGCCAAAATGAGCTTCCGGGCGGCCGCCGCGCTGGTGAAGGTACTGCCCGCACCCACCTGGGTGCGCTCTGCCCTGCGAGATGGGTGCAAGGAGCTGCTCGGCAGAGAGGATGGAGATGGCTCTGCTGGAGGGGAGGAAATGAAGTCACCTCCTGTCGTGTTTCAGCCACGTGTATACAAGGAGGCAGGATTGGCAAGAAAGCAGGGATGGTGGTTCAGTTTTGGGACAGGTCTTGCTTTTTCTTTGTTTGCCTGGGGGCTTTGATTCCCACAATCAGCAGCCTCAGAGCGTTCTAGCAAGCCCAGTTCAGCCTGTCTGGACCCTTGGGTGGTCCCTGGTAAGCAGCCACAGAAGAGCAGAAATACCTGAGGTTCTTGCTATACAAGTCTCTTCATCCTGCCTTGTGCCTGCTTTCCTGGGCTCAGTGATGTGTTTTGCTGTCCAGCAGCAGCCATCGCTGTGGTTTGGTCAGACTCATTGTACAATATATGGCAGAGGAGCACATGGCAAGCCTGGAGGTGGGTGCCCTGGTTTGAGAAGTGGGGTGGCAGCTGTGTCTCACCAGAAAGGTGTCACACACCTCATCTGCCGTGCTCCATCCACAAGCATGAACCAAGCTCAGCACTTGGGCTCCGTGTGCCCTGGCTGGGGTGGGTTTTCAGGTTTCTGGCAGTGCCCCCATGCCCCTGTCCCTGGCTGCAGGGCCGCTCTGTGAAGGACAGCACCCTGAGGAGGGCCCAGCGGCGCAGCTTCACCCCCGCCAGCTTCCTGGAGGAGGACACGGTGGATTTCCCAGATGAGCTCGACACTTCCTTCTTCGCTCGGGTGAGGGGCAGGTCTGGCGTGGTGCTGGCCCAGGACTCTGCTTCTGGCAGGACTGTGTGTTGGCAGACAGCAGCACTGCTTGCTGCCAGGGCTGCTGTCTCAAATGGGATGTTGGCTGCTTCTGATGGGACTGCTGTCTCTCTGCCCAGGAAGGAGTCCTTCATGAGGAGCTCTCTACTTACCCAGATGAAGTGTTCGAGTCGCCATCAGAAGCTGCAATCAAAGATGCTGAGGTGAAACCTCCGGATCAGACAGATCTCACAGGAGGTGCCTTGGACAAAAATGAGCTTGAAAGAAGCCACTTGCTACTGTGAGTATCATCATGGTAGCTGCCAAGCCTAACATGGGGTAGCCAACCCATTAGGAGTGGGGCCTCCTGCATGGAGGAAGCCAAGATCTGAGTGCTGTGGGTGCTTGGTGCAGAGCTCAGAGCAGTGCAGTGATGGGTTTTCTTTAGATCCAGCTGAAGAGCTCCTGCCCCAGCTACCCATGCATGTAAAAGGTGACTCTGGGGCCACTTCTGCAGTCACTCCACCATCTTCCAGCTTCGTACTAATGTGTTTCAGAGATTGCATCATGCCTTGAGGAAGCAAAAGACACTTTAAATCAGCTGTGAGGATGCTGAAGGCCCAGCCTTTGGCTATGGAGAGCATGGCAAAGTGAGAAAGCTGTTGCCATTGCCACAGTCACCAGTAACTGTTGTCATGCTCCAAGGAGCGGTGAAGCATTGCAGAATGTCAAGCTGGGCTGCATTCCTCACTTGAAATGAGAGAAAGGTGTGGCACTGATGCTGAGAGCCCTACAAATATGTGGGTGGTGCTGTACTGTGTGCCTGGATTTTTTCCACCTGAGTAACTGGTACTGAGTAATTGCTCTGTGCTGCTTCCGAGTCAGCTCACCCCAGCAGAGAGCTCTGCTGGGTGTGAACATGGAGCAGACAGGGAGGTCCTTGTTGTGGTTCTGCTGCTCTCAGCCTGTCTTGCTGTGTTGGCACTTTCCCTTCAAGTGTTTCCAAGAACTCGACTCAATTTAACATAAGGGGAAGCACAAACGGTGGGAGTTTGTTGTCACTCCTCTGAGATGGTTTCAGTCTTCTTGGCTCCCTTTGAATCTCCTTAAATAGTTTTATTTATTGAGGAAAATGCATTTGTTTCACACTTCAGAGAGCTGCTATCAGAGTCACAGTTGGGTGTCCTTTCACGTGGTGAGGTGTTTGTTTGGGCACGGGGAGATTTCCAGCACTGGAAATACCAGGAAGCAGCACGTCTGCCACACAGAAACCACTTGAGTTCTTGGGCAAGAGCAGGCTGCAGTGGAACCTGCACCTCCTGCTGGAGAGGGACTTCCCAAGGGGAAGTTGGGATAGTCAAATGCATTTTCTGCAAGGTGCAGTATGAAAAGAGCTGAAGTTTCCAGCAGTATTTTGGCTGCAGAGGTTCAGATTCTCCCTTATCCTGTTGCTTGTCCATAGTTCAGATCTGTCCTGATCTCTCCAGGTACTGTGGTCATCTTTCAGAAGAAAGATTGTTGGCTGTTTTCTCTCAGCACTTCTGACAAGCACTGTCTTTGTGCAGAGTGGGACATTTAGGAAGCCAGAGGAGGTACACTGGACTAGAGCACATGTTGGGAGCATGCCTACTACAGTGCCAGGCAACGAGGAGGGTGGAATGGGAGTAGTTGGGTTTTTTTGGTCGGGTCTGGGTGCTGCAGATGTGACCTTCACACTGCTGTCTAAGAGCAAGGAAATGCAAAACTAACTGGATATGATGGAGACTTTAAAAGTAGGTATTATTCACCAGTAACCTGTGCAATGTTCATCAGATTTATTTTGACAAAAAAGCCTTCTTTTAGTTCAGGATGCTTGGGATTTTTGTGTTGTTGAAGCCTGCTTTTTTTTATTCTCAAAAATGCACACATTGGTACAAATAAGGGAAGAATGGAAGAAAGACTGTGAGAGGTAGCTGGTACAGCTTGCAGCATGTGACAGTGCTGCTTTCTTGGTCTGGGAAGCTGCTTGTGTTCACTTTTGTCCAATTTGTCAGTGCAGTCACATTGAAGTGAGACACTGAAGTGACATTTAAAGGTGGGTATTTCCACTGCTGGGCTAAACTCCACTCTCATTTCATAGCAGAGGGCAGAGTAAGAGGATTGAAGCAGGGGAGGAAGTAGATGTGCCTGAGGCTGCAGAGGTGCCTGTTGCAGCCTCCCTGTTTCAGGCTGTTGCTGAAACACTCTAAAGCCTTGAGAGCTCCCCAGTGGTGGGGTTTAGTTTGGCACAGTTGCCTTGTGACACTTTCTGTGTGTTTGCTGTGCTTTCTGCCACTTCTGTGCCTTCATTTACTGGCTGTGTGTAACCCTTTGAAATACAGCTTCCACTTCAGGGCACCTTGTCTGCCATCAGCTGCTGCCAGCCAGAGGGGCTGGGACAGACAGAGGCTCTGCTGCCACCAAAGAGCATTGTGAAAAACGAGTTCCACTCTTTTGGAAAAAATGATAAGTTTAATAAAAATTAAAAATAGACAATTAGGAAACAGGCAAAAGTTCCAGCTGGGGTGCCTCACCAGAAAGCACACCCTTCTCTTTCAGTTACTGTGTTTTAAGGATTACTGTTTTACATATTCAATAGATATTAAAACATTCTTTTCTGTTTCAAGTATCCCCAATCATCTTATCTGATAGATTTATTTGTGGGTGGCTCCACTCTGTCTGGTAACATGGGTCTTATAAATCTTTCTCTTGAGGTTTTTGGTTGTTTTCTTAGCAGTCGTTAGGCAGTGTTACAAGGTGATGGCCCTTCCCCCATACCTTCTGGCTTGGTCAGTTTGGATGTTACAAAGAAGAAAAAAACCCCTAGTCTTTTTACTATTTACCCTATGTCGCAATCAGAAAACACATTCATCATTTTTCTAAACTCTATTAATAAAACACAATACAGTACAATTGTCACCCTCAGTTTTCTTCATTTCGAGCGTTTGAAATCTTGCAATGCAGATTCTCATGCAGCTTCAAGAAAACAATGTATATTTTTAGAATTTATCTATTGTGTTTACATATTTCTCCCCTGGGAGGAGAAATATGATTGATGGTGATGTTCACCATCCAGGTCAAAGAGGTGGTGATCTGTATCTTTGCAGGGCGACCCGATGAATGAGACAGATGCAGCAGGTCAAGGGAAAGCTTCTCTTCTTTATTGTCTGACTCCATTACTTATATACATTTGTACAAAGGTCAAGAGGCTACACAGGTTGCCACCTCTTCAACCTGGATGGTGAAACATCACCGTCCATCATATTTCTCCTCCCAGAGAAGAAAAATGTAAACAATATATAAATGCTAAAAATATACATTGTTTTCTTGAAGCTGCGTGAGAACAGCACTGCAAGATTTCAAACACTTGCATTTTCAAGAAAAACTGAAGACAACAGCGATCTGTGTAGCCAATCTCTTGCCTGCTGTACAAATATATATAAGAATGGAGTCAGATAATTAAAATGGAGGAGCTTTCCCTTGACCTGCTGTGCCTGCCTCGTCCTTTGTGTGTCCAAACCTGTGACATACAATTATACTTACAGTGTTCATTCTAATATTTGCAAAAAGCCAACTTTATTGTTGGGGAAGATGAATCAAGGAAACCTTATAAATATGGTTGCTTAGCAAAAGATTTTGAAAATGTGAAACTTATAATCGAAATAGAAATGAAAGCTTACTTTGAGATGTAGGATACCCAGCCTTACTTACTATGTAACCTGAAAACAATAACCTAGCCAGCTGAAGGAGAATCCCTTTGGATTGAATGATCCCCTTCTGCTGGCTGAGGGACCCAAAGGTCAATGTAGCAAAAGAGAATAGTCTAAAGAGTAGTTTTTTGAGTTTATAATATAACACAGTATGGTAATGTAGTTTTTATAGGCTGTATGTAGATTCTATAGGATTTTGTGGCTTGTACTGGTTGGTTGGTGTAAATTGGAATATTCAACACAAAAGGAGATACAATGTATTGTAACAAGGACCTTGCTCTCTTTCTAGCCCTCTTCTTCTTTCTAGCTCTCTCTTAGCTCTCTTCCCCCTGTGCTCTGACCCCTGCCACCTCTCTCTGGTTCTCTTGCTCTCTCCTCTCTTACCTCTTACCCTCTTGTTCTCTCTCTCCCTCTCTCTTTGGGACTTCCCCTCAGCCCAGGCTGGTGGCTGAAGGAAAAGGCCCTTTTTACCCACCACCCTTGCAATAAACCCACGTGTTCTAGAATGTCTCAGGGCTGCAGAGTTCCCTCTCCCTGCCGTCCACGGATGCTCTTACACTTTATAATACACATTTATAACAGCCTGGAAAGGCTGGTCCCCAGTGCTGTGCTGCCTTTGTTTTCAGCCCCCTGGAGCGAGGCTGGAGGAAGCAGAAGGACGGGGCTCTGGCACAGCCCAAGGTGCGCCTGCGGCAGGAGGTGGTGAGCGTGAGCCCGCAGCGGCGGGGCCAGCGCATCGCCGTGCCCGTCAGGAAGCTCTTTGCCAAGGAGAAGAGGCCCTACGGGCTGGGCATGGTGGGCAAGCTGACCAACAGGACCTACCGCAAGCGCATCGACAGCTACGTCAAACGGCAGATCGAGGACATGGATGACCACAGGTGAGAGCTGGGGGTTCCCGGCCCTGCTGACCCTCAGATGCTGCTTTGTGCCCATCTTTGTCCCTTGGAGTACAGAGCCAGCTGTCATGTTTGTGTCCTGTGCACTGGGACCTCACCCAGCTCCTCATGGTGTGTCTGTATTTCTGCTGCCTGGAGGGGTTGAAGGTCTCCGTGGCACCACCACTGTCCTGTGGTGAACAGCAAGACTCAGCTATGCTTGCCTCTGAGCATTCCCCTGGAGTCATTGTTTCAGACACACAGCACAGTTCAGTGTCAGGCTTTGGTGTTCTCATGGATGTTTTCTTGGCAAAGGGTGGTTGTCCAGTGTAATGGGGGAGTCAGAGTAAACAGATTCTGTGTGCCAGCAGCACCTTAGGTCATTGCCTCCTGTCCTAAGCACTCCTAGGTGATTCTGGCCATGTACCCCAGATTTTGGTGAGGTTTCTGGGGGAAAACAGCAGCTTCTCCCCTCTGTTCTGTTAGCAGATGTAATATGCCTGTATTTCTGCCTCTGATCCTTTCCCCTTCCCTCCATGCAGGCCTTTCTTCACTTACTGGGTCACCTTTGTGCATTCACTCATCACCATCCTCGCTGTGTGCATCTACGGCATCGCCCCTGTGGGGTTCTCACAACATGAAACTGTTGATTCAGTAAGTGAATCCCCCTGACATGCCTGCAGTGGGATTGAGTTTCAGCCCTCAGCTGCTGTGTCACAGTCTTCCCCATGCTGGCTCCTTGCCTGCTTGGCTGGGTGCTGGCTGTCCTGCCCTGGGGGGCTGCCTGGAGGGTCTCTGGGAGCCCCCACACCACCTTCCCTCCCTCCTGCAGCCACCTTTCTCCTCGTGTCAGATTATATCAGACACAAAGCGTGCTGGCTGTGCTGGCAGCACTTCCAAACAGCTTGTTCCCCCCCTGGTGGAGACCAGAAGGATGATCACTGCAGGGAAATACTTCAAACCTGAGCTAAGTTTTTGCAACAGTTGCAGGATTTTACTTCTGCCAGGAGCAAAACTGACTTGTCTGACTTTGGGAGCTGATCTTGAGGCTGTTTTTAGCCTTTCCACATGTTGTTAAAGGTTCCTGGGGTACAGATATCTCTACAGCCATGTCCCTGCTCCGTGCAGGAGATGCCCTGGGGAGCTCTGATAGCTTTCAGAGCACTGCCACCAGCACGTGGGCCTGCCCTGCCTGTGGGTGCTGCCTGTGCTGCCCAGCTCTGGGGAGCTTTGTGCAGGCTCAGGCCACTCCAAGGGCTCCAGGCACTGGGATATCTTGAAAGATGAAGTAGCCAGAGATAGACATTTAAATTAAACCTTAACATGAAGGTGCCCTCATCTTGATAGAGCTTTACATGTGATCCTGCAAAAGACCAGTTGGAGAGAGCTGTGGGCCCCATCATCGACTGTGGGGATTTCTGTTCATCCTGGGGCTGTTTTCACCAGTCCCTGCTGCTTGCCCTGCTGACCCTGGGGGCTGGAGCTCACAGGGCTCTTGCTTTCTCTCCTTGCAGGTCTTGCGAAACAGAGGGGTTTATGAAAATGTCAAATATGTTCAGCAGGAAAACTTCTGGATCGGCCCCAGCTCAGTGAGTGCCGTTGGTGGGACTGTGAGTGGGTGGGTGGGGGACTGGGTGCCACCCCATGGACCAGAGCCCTCTGCTGCTTGGAGCTCAGGGATCTGCTGTCGCTGTCAGGGAGCAGCAGTGCTCCCAGCCCTTGCAGAATGAGGTGCCCGGAGGCTGGGATAAACCTTGGCTTTTGTGCTTTGTATGCTGTTTCTACAAAGACAAGCACGGGGTTAGAAAAAAATGCAGGAGTTGTATGGTGTGTGACAGCTTTCCTGATGCTGTTCCCCCTGGGAAAGACAAAAATAAAGAGAAAACGTCACAAAATTTTCTTTCCCAGCCATAGTGCTGGCCTTTCTGGGGCTATGAGCAAAGAAATCCCTGAAGTTTTGTTCTGGACCTGTCTCCAAAGCAAATATGGAGAATGTGCACGGTGTGTGTTGGGCTTCATCATGCAGGACTTGTCCCTGGCCCTTGAGTCTGGGTGGGGGTACCCCTAGCAGTTCTGCCCAGGCAATCACTGCCTGCCCCTTGGCTGAGCTGAGTGTTTCCATCCCTGCAGGAGGCCCTGATCCACCTGGGGGCCAAGTTCTCCCCGTGCATGAGGCAGGACCAGCAGGTGCACAGCTTCATCAGCGCCAAGCGGGAGAAGGAGAAGCACTCGGCGTGCTGCGTGCGCAACGACAAGTCAGGCTGCGTGCAGACCTCGGAGGAGGAGTGCTCAGTGAGTGCCATGGCCCTTCTCCTGCCAGCCCTGCAGGCTCAGGGCCACTTCTGCTGATGCTTCTTTCCCTGGGCTTCATGGTGACACCTCTCCTCTGTCCTGCAGTCCACGCTGGCCGTGTGGGTGAAGTGGCCCCATCACCCCAGCACACCGATGCTGGCAGGAAACAAGAGGCAGTTTGGCTCTGTTTGTCATCAGGACCCCAGGTAGGTCCTGCCTGGCCCAGCTGCCATTCTGGGGGCACAGGGCTGCTCTAGAATCAGTCCCAGGCCAGTGGATTGCTGGATGAGGCAGCAGCTGCTCTAGAGGGGTGTGGGGCAGTGATGTCCCTACACTGCAAGGGAGGTGATGCAGGGTGTGATCATATTTCTGCTAGGCCCTGGTCTTTGTTGTGGGCTGCCCACCTGAAGAGCAGCCTGCTGTGAGCTGTGGGTGCCTTCCTGAACCCTCTCCCCCTCCTCACCTGCTCCCTGCACAGCTCCCTGCTTGGGTGCAGCAGTCACGAGCCTAGCACACCTCTGTCCAGGAGCCCAACCAGCTGCTGTGTGCCTGGCACACAGTCACTGTGGGCTGATACAGAGCTGAAACCAGCTGAATTCCCACCCTTGGGGTGTGTCCACCTGGAAAGGATCCAGTTTGTTGCTGGGCAGCAGTGTGCTCCCTGCCTTTGTGGCTTTGACCAGCATGGCCTTGGCTGATCTGGTCTGGTGTGTCAGTGTCACCACCCAGGGACACAGGGAGCTATGGAATGGCAGCCTGGGCATAGGCAGAGTGTGGAAATCCTACTTGGTGCTGGGGAAAGGTATTTCTCAGGCTGATGTGTGCTTTGTTGCTGCAGGGTGTGTGAGCAGCCAGCCTCGATGGAGCCCCACGAGTGGCCAGATGACATCACCAAGTGGCCGGTGAGCATGGCCAGGGCACGGGGCCTGCAGGGGCAGCTGCACTGTGGCATTTGCATCCCACTGCAGAGCCTCAGCCGTGCTGCTGGGAGGGCAGGGCCCCTGGAGCAGCTTCTGCTTCTTGTCACAAACACCAGCCCAGGGCAGGCATACTCTGGCCAGCCTAAGGCTCAAAGCCCTCCAACAACAAAAGTTGTTCTGTGCCAGCTAAAGCCCTGGATCCTGTCAGGGTAACAGGGAGATGGAAACCAACTCAGCCTCGGGCTGGAGAGGAGGTGTCAACTGATGCTCAGGCAGATGGAGTATCAGGCACTATCCTGCTGTCAGAGGGAGCTGTGTCTGGAATCTGGCCCTTTCCCAAGGGGCTGTTTTGATTTTACCCAGCCAGCAAGCAAAGCTGTGGCTGTCTGACTGCAGCCTGTTGTTGTTTTCCAGATCTGCACAAAAAACAGTGCTGGGAATTACACCAACCACCTCCACATGGACTGTGTGATTACGGGCCGGCCCTGCTGCATTGGGACCAAGGGAAGGTAGTGAGTCTGACCTGCATGGAGGGGCTGGGTGTTGGGGTGAGACACGGGGCCTTTTCAGGTTGTAGACACAGCTGTCTGCCCTCCTTGTCCTTTCCACACACACCCAGAGCCCTGCTGGGAAGGGGAGTTGGACAGAGAGCCATGACAGTTCTCCCAGAGGGAGCAGGAGTTAACAGCCAGCCTGAGTCTGTGGCACTGCAGAGTATCTCACTCAGCTGGTCCTGCAATGTGGAGGGATTTGGATACCAGTTTGGAGGGATTGAACAATTCTGCACTTTTCCTTAGGAACGGCCAGCTTGTTCTTGACAGGCTCCATTGTCCCCATCCTGCAGTCCCTGGGCACTCAAGGAGATGCCAGGAAATGACCCAGTCTGGGTTTGCAAAAGAGAAAGATGCTGTTCTTCTCATGTTATCCCTGAGTTTGAGTAGTAACCCAGTGCTTGGGCTTGGCTTTCCCTGCTAGGGAGAAAGATGTGTGCTGCCCCAAGGAGTTTCTCTGTCCCTGAAAGTCATGACCAGCACACTCTTGACATAGCCCCCTCTTCCCCTCTGCCAGCTGCAGAGGCACCATACTCCCCCAGTCTAAGACACAGCTTCCCCAGGCTCTGGTGGTTCTTCCCAGCTCTAAACAGCAGCTTTAGGACCTGCCTTGGAGCCCTGGCATTCAGCTCTGTGGAGGCTTTCCTGGAGGAGAGAAGCAGGAAAGGGTGTGTGGAGAGGCACTGGGCTCAAATGGGAATGTGTTTGTGCCTTTGCCTGCCTGTCAGGGGCAGCTGAAGGCATCAGTTCTCATGGATGGGATGACAAAAGGAGAGTGGGTGGCCTGGGAGGGCACAGGAATTTCCATTGTGTTTTCCACGAGTGACTCGTGCCTCCTGCAGGTGTGAAATAACCTCCCGGGAGTATTGTGAATTTATGCGGGGCTATTTCCATGAGGAGGCCACGCTCTGCTCTCAGGTAAGGGTGCAGCTGTAGGGCTGCCCTTCTCCCTCCAGGTGCCCTCAGCAGCTTGGCAGGATCTGGGGTGGCAGTGCTGCAGAACTGGAGTCCTGTGTCCTGTCCCACCCTGAGCCTGGGGGAAGCTGCTGCTCCTGACTGGAGTGGCAGAGCTGGCTGCATGTGTCCCCCTTGGGGACCAGTTTGGGCCTTGGGCTGGCAGCTGTGAAAGCCCAGCACTGCTGAAAGCAGTGGGAGAAGGATCTGCAGTCTGCTCTGTGGGCAAGCAGATGCCTTGGGTAAAAAATGAGGGCTTAAGGCTGCCACAGAGAAGGGATGGGGTTGTGCAAATTCGTGTTGCAGACAAGGCCTGGGACTTGGTTCAACAGAGAAGTGGGAGGGGAGACCCTCTTCCAGAGCTATCTGCAGTCTGCCCTGGGCTTGGAAAAGGGCCCCTCTCAACACACACTTCTGCCCTAGGTGCACTGCATGGATGATGTCTGTGGGCTCCTTCCTTTCCTAAATCCAGAGGTCCCTGACCAGTTCTACCGCCTCTGGCTCTCACTTTTCCTCCACGCTGGGTAAGCAGAGGTGTAAAACTTCCACTGTTGGTGTGGGGGCACCCTCAGCCTGGGCATTGCTGTGAGGGTTGTTGTGGCTGTGCCTTGTGGGGGGCACAGGGATGCTGAGCTGTGCTCTCAGCCAAGATTTGCCATCCTGTCTTGTTGGGAGGGAGTAGCAGCATGGGTAAGGCCAGAGCAGGAACTCTCAGCAAGGCTGGGGACTGAGCACAGGGGTGGTGACTTCAGTGGCTGCTGCTTCAGCTCCTGTACTCTGCACTTGGCAGGATCCTGCACTGCCTGGTCTCAATCTGTTTCCAAATGACGATCCTGCGGGACCTAGAGAAGCTGGCAGGATGGCACCGCATCTCTATCATCTACCTTCTCAGTGGCATCACTGGGAACCTTGCCAGTGCAATATTTCTACCCTACAGAGCAGAGGTGGGTCTCCTGCAGCCCAGGGTCCTGGTAATTGCCCTGAGCACAACCCTTCTCTACGTGCCTGTGCCTCTGTGGCTGAGGCAGAGCCACCAGAGCTGGGCTCACCACTGCAGCCTTGGCACTTGTAGCTCCAAGATGGCACCACACCATCATTTAACTGCTGAGCAGCAGCATCCCGTGGGGTACCATGGGCTTTCCAAGTGACTGGCCTGGGCTGGCTGCAGGAAAAAGGCTGCTTGTCATCACAGATTGTCCAACCACAGGGTGAGAGAGTCCCCAGGCAGGCTGGTGTGAGACACCCTCCATGTGAGAGTGGCAAAGAGCAGAGCTCACCTTGCCCACAGGACATGGCTGGACCTGCCCTTCAGCTCCTTTTAAAAGGAAAACTACATGGTGGGTGGGGGGAGCCAGGAGATTGCCTTCAAGGGTTTCTCCCCTCTGGCAACTTGAACCAGATCTGCCCTCTTTAGTCTGTTCTGGCCTCACACCTTGATCCTAAAACCAGGCCCCTTCACTCCTGGCACCCCATTATATGGATGAAGTTGCAGAGTCTCTTTGCCAAGACCACTCAACCGGAGTTGAGTAAGAAGTAACTGATTCCTGGGGCTGGCTGCAGAGGCCAGGCAGGTGGCATGAGCCTGACATGATCTGTAATGCTCTTCTTCTGCAGGTTGGCCCTGCAGGATCCCAGTTTGGAATTCTGGCCTGTCTCTTTGTGGAGCTCTTCCAGAGTTGGCAAATCCTGGCACGCCCATGGAGGGCTTTCTTCAAGCTGCTGGCTGTGGTGCTCTTTCTTTTTGCCTTTGGCCTCCTGCCTTGGATCGATAATTTCGCTCACATTTCAGGATTTATCAGTGGTTTCTTCCTCTCCTTTGCCTTCCTGCCCTACATTAGCTTTGGGAAGTTTGATTTATATAGGAAACGATGCCAAATCATAGTTTTCCAGCTCATCTTCATTGCACTCTTCTCAGGACTGGTGATTCTGTTCTATTTCTACCCCATCAAGTGCGAGTGGTGCGAGTTCCTCACCTGCATACCCTTCACAGACAAGTTCTGCGAGAAGTACGACCTGGATGCACAGCTCCACTGACAGCAAAGACTGCCTTCTCGAGCAGGCCCTGGAGATGGACTGTCTTTGCATTTGCTGTGCCACTTCCATGGGGACAAAGCCTCTAATCCAATGACACTTCTAACCCTGCCCGTGGTTAATTTAAACTGTCTCCTTAGCACTTGGCAGGCATGGTTTGCCTTATCTCAGAAGACTCTGAAAAAACAGAACGTTTGTGCCTTGTTCAATTGTATTGAACTTTTTCTGCTGCCATTATTTTTATTACACTAGTTTCAATACTACATTTTTAACCAGAGTTGTTTACTACTGCTAAGGTGGTGATTAAACGGTGAGGTAGCGTTTTAGCTACTGTGAATTGTTCTGAGTAGTCTGTGCCTACCTTTGTTCTTTAATCTCACTTGTGCTGTTTCATGTACCCTGTGGAGCACCCAAACCAGCCAGATACAGATCTGCAGCTGGAAATAAGGGCTTGAAAAGCCTCAGAAAATGAGAGGGTCTCTTTAATCCCTGCAATGAATCCACATACAGCTCAGAGGCAAACACCCCAAACAGCAACTGTAAAAAACGTCAGAATGTCCAGTCAGTTGAGTTTGTTCCTCTTTGAAGTGTGACAACCTTTTCCTCCAGGAAGGTGCTGAATCCACAGTCTGGTCTTGTTAGGGCTGGATTCTCTGCTGTCTCTGTTTAAGAAAGAACATATTTGTCAGTAACAATAATTACTGCATGCTGGGCTCTTCTCACCACACTGCTGTGATGGTCCAGGAGGGATCAGCCAGTGCTAGAGCTGACTGCTGGTCACAGGCACCCTGGAGCAGGTGGCTGTTGTTAGGGCACACATTTTATTACACTGGATCTTGAACATATGGCAGCCTTGAAAGAAGAATAAAAGGTAACTGTGGTCAAAAAGGAACAGTTTTTAACCCAGCTACCTGGAGCAGCAAAACAACACAAGGCTTTATCCCTGTTCTTCAGCCACTGTGACTTTTTAAAAGCATAATTTAAAACTTACTAAGCCTGAGAGTCTTGGCCACATCTTGTGTTTGTGTGCACAACTGTCTCAAAATAGCAGTATTAATACCAGAATTCTGTCTGTGTGAGTTAGAAACCCAACCACGCTCCTGACAATGATTTCCAGACATTTAAAAAGCCTAAAAGCAAGCAAGGTCCTGGAAGCAATCACAGCAGCAAAAGAACACTGTTTAACAAGTCTCAAGACAATGTAGAAGCAGACTGAGAGTCTAAATATAGAGTCAGTTATTCCTGCTGCTGCTCCCAGTGTCTGTTACCTGAATTACCACTCCCTGCCCTGAGAGAAGCACAAACAACACTACCAGGATCTGGAATTAGGCCCCAGCCTTGTGCAGACATTTGGAAATACTCTGCCAGCCAGCAGAGAGCAGCAGCATCAGCTCTGAGCCTCAACACCACGGCCTGGGGAGGATGAGGAACTGGGAGCTCTTAATGGGCACTCAGGACTTACCCACAGTTACTTCCGAAGCTTCTTGATGAAGCTGACCTCGTCCCGGTTCCTGATGCCGTACCTGAGCACAGAGTTATGCTGTTAAATGCCAGGAAAAACAACCTGTGAAACCCTACAGCTTCATCTTTCCCAGGCACAGATGGACTCCTACAATCCCATGCTGTGCTCTGCTGGAGGACACATTGAAATTCTCACTTGTGGATGCAGGACAGGCTGCCAGCACTGAAGGATCTGCTCGTCTGCCTTTAACTGCAACAACCCCTTAAATGCAACATCTGTCACCCAGGCTCACTCTTCCAAGGACAGCTTTGATTAGGACTGTCTTAGTGCTTCAGACAACCTTTTCCTGC
Source organism: Argya squamiceps (assembly GCA_037834095.1). Taxonomy (NCBI): domain Eukaryota; kingdom Metazoa; phylum Chordata; class Aves; order Passeriformes; family Leiothrichidae; genus Argya; species Argya squamiceps. The sequence continues at coordinate 3,061,404 of JBBMKD010000040.1, forward strand.
TGGTCTGCAACAGGCTGGCAGACCCAGCACTGCTGGGAAGTGTCTCAAGAATGGGCAGGGAAACATGGGAGTCACCTGTCAGTGTTGTTACCAGCCTGTCTGAGAGGTGGCTGAGCATCTCCAAAGATCAACACCCATCCTTGGGTTTCCTCTTGGCTTGGCATTGTTCACAGAATCATAGAATGTTATGGGGTTGGAATGGACCTCACAGACCATCCAGTCCCAACACCTCTGCCACGGACAGGACACTTCTCACTAGACCAGGTTCCTCAAAGCCTTATCTAACCTGGCTTTGATCACTGCCAGGGCTGGGGCATCCATAACCTCCCTGCGCAACCTGTTCCAGCTGCTGCTCCCTGCTCTTTCCTGCCCTTCTACATCAGTATCTGTGCCGAGCTGAGTAACTGTAACCATTCTGCAGGAGCTTGGGAGGGATGGCCAAGGGTTCTGTGGGGTGGCCTGAACTGGCTGAACCAAGCACAGGTTGGTGGTGGCTGAGGATGAGGAACTCCCCAAGGCTATCCTGTCCTGCAGAAAGCCTCTCAGTCTGCCTGTCCCACCTCCCAGCCAGTTTCCAGCAGAAGACCCAGCTGAGCCAGGGCACGACCTCCCACCTCAGCCCTGCCCCTGGGGATGCTGCATGGGCTCCTCTCAGCCCCCCAGCACTGACTCAGTAACTCACTCTCTCAGCTTCTTCCTGTCATCCGCCAGCTTCTCTCCATTGAACGTGAGGTGGTACGTCCTCCATATGTATTTCCTGGGGGAAACACACTCAGGGGCAGCCGCGGGAGGGGGACCGGGGTGGGACGCGCTCCCAGGCCGCCCGCCCGACCCCTCTCACCAGCTGAGATGCTGGACACCGCCCTGCCGGGCCTGCCTAAGCTGGATGTGCCGCCGCAGCGCCTTCTTCAGCTCCAGCACCGAGGCGTTCTGCACCACCACCACGGCTGCGGGGCGGGGAGAGCCGGGTCAGGCCCGCCCGCGCCCCCGGGCCCCGCCCGCCCCCGGCCTGCCCCGCACGCA
>JBBMKD010000040.1:3062869-3074371 GCA_037834095.1 Argya squamiceps
GGCGGCCCGGGGCGAGGGGCCCGCCGTGCGCGGGGCCTGGTGCCCGGTGCCCTGTCCCGCTGAGCCGTCCAGGTGCCGCTCCCGCAGGTGACGAGCAGGAAATACCCGCGGCTGAAGGAGGTGGACGATGTGCTGGGCGGCGCCGCGGCCTGGGAGAACGTGGACTCCACGGCAGGTAGGGCCGGGCCGAGGGGCCGCGCGGGGCTGGGGCTGCCCTGCCGGCCCCTCACGGCCTTTTCCCGCAGAGCCGTGCCCCAAGTGCGAGCACCCCCGCGCCTACTTCATGCAGATCCAGACGCGCTCGGCCGACGAGCCCATGACCACCTTCTACAAGTGCTGCAACCCGCAGTGCGGGCACCGCTGGCGGGACTGAGGCGCCGCGGGGAGCGGGGATGCAGCTCCTGCAATAAAGGTGGCACCGCGGGAAAGAGAGCGGCTGCTGCGTGGTTGCTGTGGGATGGAAAGCTGGCGGCGATGGGAAGCAGCTCCAGCAGGGAGCTGTGCCCGTGCTGCGGCCCCAGGGAAGGCGGGGGATCCCTCTTGCACACGGGGCAGGGGTGATAAAGGCGTGCCCTGCACACCGAGAAACGCGCGTTCAAAACAGACACGCCTGGAGGTAACCGAGCTGAGGGACGGTGAGGAAACCCCCAGCCCTGAGGCAGCTGCTGTGCCACGGCACAGGAGGCAAAGCAGAGGTGAAGTGTTAACACTGTGGCCCTACAGAGAGCCAACAATGAAAAAGGGGCCTGGGCTGTGAGCTGTGAAAACCCCGTCAGTTAAAGCAGCAACTACAAACTATACACTGCAACCACTTACTCATATAAGGAGAATGTACTTCAAGTCGGATCACATATTACTTGTGTTTAAACATCAAGATTTATTCTCAGTTTAAATACATTCAGAAGTAAAAAGGATAAATAACTTAATAAAAACATGACGGAGCACAAATTGTAACATTTACTCTGCATGAACACAGGCTGCACCAATTTCATATGACTCAGCTTTGCCCCTCCTATACAGGGATAATCTGCACCCATTTATTCCAATTCATGTCGCAGGGGAACACTCTCCCCAGCCTGAGGGTACAGTCTATTGTGGGCTCGTAGTAGATGGTTGGGCTTTCACTCAGTTTGGGATTCTCTAGTTGTTCTTCCACAACTGGCTGAGAAAAGAGTGACACTGGGGATGGCTTTTTCATGTAGAACCGTCTGATGCAACCAAGAGTTTCCAGACCCTGCAAAAAATTTCACGTATTTCAATTTGGGCAGTTGCAGGAAAAAATAAAAAAAGGCAATAAAGCCCCCCAAAACCCAAAAAACCCCCACCAAAACGAAACCAACCAACCCACACAAACCCCCTCCTGTAAATGCTGCTCTATCTACAGTGTTCTCAGAAATGTTGGACAATTTATACCAAAAGTGGCTTCACTTGAGCCCCTGAGGAGCTCATGGTTACAGCACAAAGGTAAAAAAGATAAACACTTAATAAAAACATGCAAGCTGGGGCTATAGCTGGACATATCTAGTTACTTTCAAGCACAGTGATTGATACATGGTTACTGGCACAGAAAGTGCTCAGCAAGAGATGCCAACATTTAGGACCAGTTACAAAACATCTAAGGCTGCTCTAGATGTCAGCCCCAGACTTCCGTGCCAGTCCCTGTTAAGGGGTAATTGGTACAAAATAAGCTCTGTCTGTGGTTTCAAAACCAACTCTTAGTGAATTTATTGGTACAGATGTTAGATTGAAGTTCTCCACTCTGTAAAATGTGGAGGAAATTAACTGCTTGATTTTGTGGGTTTGAATTCACGTTGCCCAGGAATCCATACTGGAACAGCCAGGACAGGATTTGCAGGATTGGCAACATCCCAGCTGGCACTGTCACCACAGGGTACAAGCCCTGGGGAAGAAGTGGCACATGGACACTGGAAAATGGATTTCCAGTTAGCAGGGAAGTCATGCTTTTGGCCAGGCCTGCAGGATTACTGCTCTGCTTCAGATTTTGAATATTTTTAGGAAAAAAAAAAAAAAAAAAATCACAATTCCATGTCCAAAGTAGCAGTGGTGGCAGTTGAGCATCAAGATGTGGGAACAGAATTATGAGAAACTCAAAATTTTCTTGCCATCTTTTGTTTGACAATTAAGGACCTGTAGGCAGGTCAGAAGGTCTGATTTACACATTGTCTAGCACAGACACATTTCAGTTTGATTCTCATGGCACACTACCCATCTAAAAGGTATAGAAGTAATAAATGAAGAAAAATTAAGAATACTTGGATTATCTGTGGTGATTGGGGGCTGGAACTAAAGGATCTTTAAGGTTCCTTCCAACACAAACTATTCCATGATCCTGTGATTACCACTGCATTGAACAGTCAACCTAGTGTCTCATGGTGACAACGTCACCCTGATTTTTCAGCCTTCTGATGTTTTACATTTCTACTGGAGCTTTCTCACACTTGTAACATAAACAAAAACTGATGTTTAGTAAATAATACACTCCTTTCCAGGGGGAAGGACAAATTGATGGACTTGTAGGTTGACCACTAGGGTCAGAGAGGTGTTACTCTCATCCTCCAATCCCTGCCCAAATTCCAAAGACTATATAAGTTGAAATCCCAAAATAAACTTCCTCTTTCTTTCTCGTCTCACAACCTGATGGGTGAGTGTGGTTCTTTTGTGTCCTCTGGTGACAGCCCCACTGTTCAGCAGCTGCCCTGCAGATCCATTTCAGAAGCAAGCTCCAAGTGTGAAATCCGTGGGGTGACTCAGGCTCACTGCGAGCAGAGCTCGCTCTGGCTCTGTTCATTCACCCAAGGGAGAAAGCTGTTTTTGCCCATTTCCCTGGGCCTGGCAGAGCTGTCCCTGCTGGCTGGGTGTGCAGAGCCCCCAGTACAGTACCTGCAGGATCTCCAGCACGGCCACAGGCTGCAGGACACCACAGTAGTGCTGCAGCAGCCCCGCCTGCGTCACGCCCGGCTTGGTCATCACGTGGTAGAGCACGGCCTCCATCATCCCCTTGCACACTGGCTTGTTCAGCTTCCCATCCACGATCCTCCACGGCCTCCCAATGAAGCAAACCTTCTCACTGGCCCTGCCAGAGACAGGGAAAACTCAGCTGTCACAAATTCTTTGGGATGGGTTTCTCATCAGGGCAATTCCTGCCTAATAGAGGTTCTCACTGCATCCATTTTAACACGAGTGGAAATTCTGTTCTGTAAATCCCATGGCTGCTCTGAGCAAGGGCTGGTGCTGCTCTACCAAATCTGCATTTTTCACCAGGGGTTCACCCCTTTTAGCACCATCACAAACCCAGCAGCTGCCCTGGGAACTTCCCTGCTGAGCAGGGAAGCAAGTTTATTTGGCATTTAGCTCTAATATCCTCCAAAAGTCACCCAACACCTGCAGCATGCAGCAACAGTGCTCTGATGGGAAGCAAATTCCTCATTTTTAAAGCATTTTGGTGTCCAAAAGACAGTCCCTGCATGGAAATTGGTATTTCTCATATTGCAGTTTCTCCAGGCCTTTCCTGGCCACCTGGAAGCTGGCACTGGGCTTATTTGTACAGTAAAATCAGTTTGGTCCTCTGATATTTGGAGCTCATTGTTTTTTGGGTAAAAATATCTACCAGAGACATTTTTTTCAGCATGCAGAGGAACACAAGGAACATTAACAGGAACAATGGAGTGGGGTTTCTCCATCATCAATGCTCACTGCTCATCTGAGCAAAAAAGTGAGGTTTCCAAACCACTGCTTCCAGTATCCTTTTGGCAGTGTTTGGTATTCTGCAGACATCTCTGTTACTCACCCGTCCCTGGCTGCCTGGGAGGCATCTGTCATGGAGCTTCCTGGAAAGAAAAGGACACATATTTTCTAATTAACTCAAACTCCTTATCTAATGGAAGGAGAGTTAAAGGTGGCCAAGCTGTGAAGTGCAAGAGCTTGCACTAGGAAACCACAGCAGCAAACTGCTCCACGTGCTGCTCTTGGTTCTGGGGAGCTCTGAGCTGCCCCTCTGCCCTGCCTGCAGCACACTCTCCCCACACCTCCTCCCACAGCCACATCTCTTTACTCAACCCCACTTTTTGGGGCTTTTTTCCCCAATCCCAGCAGGCTTTATTCCTGGAAGTCTGATGCCATGGTGATTGTATGGGCTGAAGGAACTGAGGTTCACAGAGAGCTGTGCAGGGTCTCAGCCTGGAGCTCTCCCAGGGCTCTGGGTAACCTAAACTCCTGGACATCAGAGGGAAGCTGGGCAGAACTCCAAGGAGCTGGAGGATTCCAGCAGGGCTCACTTTCAAAGCAAAGGCTCTCTCTGCAACTCCCATTACATTATGTCATGGGTTTTAATTAGACAATTACTTAACGAGGTATTCCTACCACACCCAGAGGGTAACAGCTTTGGCTGAAGCACATGTAAACATTCACTGGCCAGTGAGAACTCTGTGTTTGATAAAAGAAATCCTGTTTTTTCCCTCCTATGCTACAAACAAATCAAGGATGTTAAATCCAGGAGAGTACTTCAGTAGTTTAATTTAAGAACTGCTGAGGTCTCTGCTGTTTAGACAGCTCAGAGTGCATTTCCTGCAGGAAGGCTCCAGTTAAACAATCCCAAGCTGTGGGATGTTAGGGATCACTCTCTGGACCTGGGTGCTGGCAGGGCTTGGCGAGGTACCGCAGGAGCAGTGAGCTTGTGGTTCAGTCTGAGATTAGAGCTCATAAAAACCAAACCAAAATGAAATCCCCCACAAACTCCTAAATGTAAAGCTTGGCAAGAATTACTAGCTATTAGAAAACTGGCAGTAAAAAGGAAAGGAAAATGAAGTCCAATTGGGTTACAAATGAGGCTGTTAATCTCACTGGCATGTGCTGCTTCCTGGTGGTTTAATGAGTTTAGGACTTTCAGCCATGGACATTCCAGCTAAATGCACACCAGCAGTGCTCTGTTTTCTAGGCTTAGAGATGCCTGACCTTGGGACTGAAGCCAGAGATGAGAAACTTCAGATCCAAATTATTCTGGAAGAGTTTAAGACATGGAAATAAGTTTCTAAGGAAAACATACTTCTAGACTACTCATTCCAGCAAAAGGCATAGGAAGGATTATGTGATGCATCTGAAAACCCTGAGACCTTCCAAATGAATTAGTGTTATGCCAATTTATCTGTAAGAGAGGACAACCTCTCTGGTACAACTGCAGAAAGAATCTAGGATTGGCTTATGAAATGGAGCTACTGGTTTGGGATCAACTGCTGATGAGCTGGTTTGTATTTCAAGGATGCAGAGGGCTCTACATACCTTTAGAGAGTCCTGGGTTCTCCTGGAGGTAGGGAAGATCATCATCCTGCTGACTGGCTGATTGTTCAGGGATAGGGATCTGCTTGCTGTGCTCAGTGCTCAGCTCATCGTTCTCTACTTCAAGTTCTTTGTCCTCAGAACAAGATTTATTTTGTTCCTTGTAAGTGTCCCCATCCACAGCCTCTGCAGCAGGCTCTGGGACTTCAACTGGGGGTTCTTCCTGCCCTCCCAGGGAGCCTCCTCCTGGAGCTTCTTCCCCCCCAGTATCACCTTCCTTCCTTGGGACAGGCTCAGAAACAGCTGCCTCCAAGTTCCTGCCCTCTGCACCGGCCAGAGCAGGCTGTGCACCCCAGCAGGGGTGACTGTCACCCTCAAGGACATCAGTCTTACATCTTTTCCTTGGGGGCTCCTCATCACTGGCAGGCTGTGTGTCTTTTCCCAGCTGCTCCTCCTGTCCCTTCCCTGGCTCCAAGGGCAGCTGCTCCTGTGGCACATCTGGGGCAGGGTCTGCCCCTGCCTGCTCAGCATCCTCTGCTTTGCTCTTCAGGCACACCGAGCGCAGCAGCCAGGGCTTGGCAAACGTTGTTGCCACCAGCCTGACACTGTGGCCTCCTACTTCTAAAACCTGCTGCATTTCAATCAGGTCCTGTCAAAAAACAAACAAAAATCCCCACAATGAATTATTATCTCAGGAGCTTTCACAGAAAAATGTCACTATAACCCAGTGTCATGGAATTGTCATGATTTAACTGGCAGCAAGGGAGGAGCAAGAGTTTAGCAGAATATTCAATTTTGCCCCCAGCTGCACTGAAGTTGAAAATACGTTTTACCCCTTAAGGCTTTCTGAAATTACAGCATGAGATGTTTTTCTTCAGCTTAAAGTAAGAACTGGGTACAAGTACTTTGCTTCCAAAGATTGATGTTAGCACCTCTAGGTTTCTGAAACAGTTCATTCCAATCTTTGATTAAGTGCTGCTTTAATTTTTGGCCTTCCTAACTTGGAGGCAAGATTGCTCTCAGGTGTGGTGTGTGATCTCCTGCCTAACATAAATAACTCTGCTCAATTTATAGTTGCTTCTGACAGCCTGGAAGCTCGTCCTGTTCAAGGGGAATACTAAGCATGCAAACATTAAATGTATGGAAAGCAGCTGGCTGTGAACCCACCTGAATGTACTGCTCCAAGCTCCTGCTGCGTTCAGCTTCCACCTGTTCATAGCTGCAGAAATGTTTGCTCAGCTCAGCTTTGCAAATCCCAAAGTGGGAAGTGGCCTCTATGGCCTTCCTGATCTCCAGAGCAGCTGCCACGTCCCCGGGGTTGTACCCGTAACGCTCTGTACACTCATGGAGAAACTTCTCCACATCATAGTCTTCTTCCTGGATTTTGATCAGCCTGGTGAAAGTTTCAGGGAGGCAGGAGATGCCCACAGCCATCTGATCCAGCAGGGAAGGAGCTGCAAAGCAAATAAACCACGGGAGTTTAAGCTGTGAAGCAACAGTTACTGTGCAACACACTGCAGGAAGACAAACAGTTTAGAGGTGTTCTAGACCAATTAAAACCAGAGCTCAGCTTCTCTCCTCATTGCTGCAGTTCCCTTTTTTTCTTTCTGTCTTGCGTATCTGCCTGAAAAGATCTGTAAAGAGGAACAAACTGGTTTACAAGGGCTCACCCTCCCAGCAAAGGGAATTATGGCTGGAAGGCAGTGAGCACCTAGTGCTGTTCTCTCTAACACTGGGTCAGCTCAGCTCTGAGTTAATGAGGGAATCCTCTCCTTTTTTCTTCACGAAGGTCAAGTGAAAATTCTAGGGCAAAGAAATGCTGTAGAGGACACTTTTAATCAAAAAATCCACAGCATAAAGCTGTTGGCCAGGTATGGTTTGAACCACCACTCAACAATGCTTTAGAGTGTTCAACAAAGCATCTCTGTGTTCAGTGACAGGTCCAGCACTGCCCCTGTGCAGAGTATCCACAACTGAAGCCATGTAACCCCTCTCCCAGTCCTGGCTGATGAGGGGCCAGCTCTGGCACTGCTCTTGCTGCTCCCTTCCCTTTTACCTGCAGGCTGCTCCACGTTTGCCTCTGGAACTTTCAGGGCAGCTACCAAGGAAAAATGGGCTCAGCTGTAATGAGCAGCCAGCTCAGCTCAGCTGGAGGGCATCAGAGGCAGCAGAGGCAGGAGAAAGAATTTCTGATTTACCTCTTTGAAAACAGCAAAGGAAATGGGCAGGGGCAGCACTAGAGCATTTCAGCTGAAGAGCTCAAGGCTCTGCATACATTTGCATTACAGCTGAAAACAAGATGCTCTTTAAGAAAGGGCAGTGCTGATGAACTGCAGACAGTCAAGCTCTAAATATTACAAAAATGTTTAAATTACTGAGGTAAGAGACCAGACATTGGACACCACTATTGCGGGTACTTGCATCAGACAAGTTAAATGAGAATTTCCATTCAAGGAGCTCTGAAAGCTTTTCTTTTCTCTTTACAGAAGAGAAAGCCTGGCTGTGACACCATATGGTATTTTAAGTTGTTGAAGGGACTGAAAAACCTCCTGGAGAGGGGTAACAGAGCAGAGGACAGACTGCAACAATAGTTTAACACAACATTAGACAGAGGCAAGGCCTTGTTACCAACGAAAGCCTAACTCAGCCATCTGTTTTAAATCAGGAGAGAAAGCCTTGCAAACTTGATGTGCAATGAAAACAGAATGTTCCTGTTAGAGGGCTTTGTTTAAACCAATTCCTCACCAGGTGAGCTCACCATCTCCCCTGCTCCAAGCCACTTGTGTGCACTTTAGGCCAAAGAGAACTAACCTGGAGAGCTGAGCCTTCCTGGGATGGGGCTACACCTTAGCCTGACCTTCACCTGGCAGGAGTTGACCACGATGTTGTCACTGGGGCTCAGGTTGCGTGTGCTGACAATGCCAGGGGAGTAGTAACCTCTCATCAGTAAATAATTGGTGTGAGAGGCCTGGCGAGGCTTCACTTCGATTCTGCGTTTGCCTGCAGAGCTGTCATCCAAGTCATCATCCTCATCATCATCATCCTCCAGGCCTTCTTTTCCCAAGCTACAGCAAACAGGAGGTTACATTTGTTTGTTGGGGTTTTTCCCAAAAGGAGAAAGTGATTCGTGACACTGAGCAGAGTGAGGACACGGCGCTCCTGCGCTCTGGGCTTCAGTCCTGGACAGCTGGGCCAGTGTCCACTCCAGGCTGATTTACAGCACAAGAACTACAGAAAAGGAAACACACTAAAGCTCCCTGGGAAAGGAAATTCTCTCTTTTTTTGCATGAATCCAAAATATCTCAGCTTCCAGTGCTGAAGCTCTTTGGTTCAGCAGATGCTTCATCTTGAGGGAACATCTGTTAGACACTGAGAGCACGAGGGATGCTGCAGGATGGGGCAGACTGTTTATTTTTCAGGGTGAAAAGGAGGAGAGTTATAGATTTCAGTTACTTCAAAAAGTAATAATTAAAAAACCACCAAAACCCAAACTGCAGACATCCTCCATATAAAGAAAAGATTAGCAGTAACAGCCAGGATGGATTTCCCAGACACAAACTTAGTCAAATCAATACTATTTATTCCAGGACATGACAAGAGCCACCATAGTTAAAGCTGAAGGCTCTGAACAACCTGATCTAACTCTGAAGTTGCCTCTGTTTTAAGCAGATTATGCCAGGGACAATGAAAGGTTCCTTCCAACCTTTTCTAAGGTGAGTTAGACCTTAAGTACCTTCTTTTAAAACATATTTAAAATCAAAAGGGAACACATCATTTAGAAAAAATACTGAGTGCACTACTCAAGATACCCCTACTCAGCAATGGGGCTTAGTGGATTCTTCTTAATGACCTGGCTGATAAAACAGCTCATTCAGCTTGCACAGCATCACTGAAGACACTGCAAGTATGAGAAGCTGGGATTTGCATTCAGAACATCTCCAGCACACAGGAGAGTCAGCCTGGAAAAGAGCAGGGAGCAATTCCCTAAGAGAAATGGGAATTTATATTATTAATGTTAGTTATTTATATGTTTATTTATATGACAGTACTCTGCCTCTGTCCCTGCACACTGAGAGGGGACAATTAACCAGACAAAGGAAAAGAAGCTTGTTAGGTGAGTCACAAGAATCATAAGCTGTGCATGGATCACTGCACTGGGGGGGTTTGGCTGCTTTTTTTTTGGCAAGGCCATGGCCCTTCAGAATCCTGGGATGCATTAGCAGGTGTTTCACCCATATAACAGGATGGAATTGGCACAGAGCTGCCAGCAGGAGCATGGCATTTGTTTTTTGACATCACAATCCAGTGAAGAAGAAAACAATGAGAAAGAGAACTGGGTAACATGAATAAAGTGTAGGAACTGAAGCTGCTCATTTTAAAGAACAGCATGTTATGGCAGAGGGACCACAATAACAATCCTCAAGTAGGTATTAAGCTGCTCCACAGAGAAACAGAACAAAGTATTTTCCATGTGTATTCACAATAGGAAGCAGCAGGTCAAATTACTAAGAGATTTTAGTTGCACTTTTAAGAAAGCACATAATGACTGGAAGGAGAAGGCTCCCAGGCTCCCAGTGCCTGGGGACAGTTTCAGTTTATGCCATTACTGCAGGCTTACAGGAAAATTAAATCCAAGAGGAGGCAGTGCACAGAAGCACTGCTGTGGTGAGAGCTTTCACTAATAAAGCTGAAACCTTGTTACCAGTCCTCTCAGTCTGTGACAGGGCAATGCTGATGAAAATGCTCCTGCAGCACCCAGTGCTCCCCTTTCCCTGTCAGCTGTGATGGCACTGAAGTGCCAAGCAATTGAAATGTCACATGTGAAGGCAAATGCAGCCCAGGGCTATAATGACAGGCACTAACTTAAGTGCCATTAAGTCTCCTCAGATATAAAAATCTAAACAATAGCACAGTAAAAATGCCACAGTGCAGTGCAGGAAATGCTAACTCCTGACCAATTTATCCCCAAACTGTATTCTCTAATGAAAATAACAGCATTTACCTTTTTATCACCTCATTTTCCACCATAGAGCTGTCCACCACAATGATCTGCTCTGGGATTCTCACATGCACAGCCACCAGTCCCAGGGAGAACAGGGAAAGCATGGCCACACACTGGCCACCAGGGCCATCCATGGGAAATGCCACCATGCCTTCTGATGATGCATTTTCTTCATCTTTAAATGAGAAACTGTGTGGCTGGTCTGATCTCTCAGCATCCTTGAGCTTCTCCAGGAACTGGAAGGACTCTGTACAAATGGTACTGGGGAAGCGCCACGTAAAGACTCTGCACAAAAACACAAAGCAGCACAAATCCTTCAACACCTGCTCTGACTGAGAATGAGCTGTACAATTATGGTGGCACAAAGGAGCCAAACAGCTGAAGTTTCATGCTAGAGCTGGTGACCAAGCACCCTCCATACGAGCCTTCACAGTCCTTTTACTATTTCCAGAACATTAGGTGTTTATGCACTGTGTAAAGGTCAGGTAGCATACAGCAAACAAAAGGCAAAAGGTAACATCTTCTGCTTCACAGGAGTGATGCTGTAGTACACCACAATGACACAAAGACTCCAGAAGGCTGAAAATGACTCCTCTATTCTTGGGAAATGTCTCCCCTTTTTATACTATTTTACAAAGACCAATTCGATTGGTGACAAGAAGACAAACCTCTTCAATCACATTGGTTAGACCAGAGGGATATCAAAAAGAAGTCCCTCCTAGGGAAAGAATGTAAACATTCTTGCCCTTACCAAAACATTTCTCTTGTTTACAGAAAATTCCCTGGGAAAGGAATTTCAGAAAACCAAACATCTCAGGCACAAACCAGGGCTACACAGGAGTGCTAAAGAAATCTTCCCACCACATCTACAGCTGTACTGCTGCATCTCCTCCCCTCTCCACGTGTCTCTGAAGTCCTCCCCAGAATACTCTGAAGTTCTCCCTCAGTGCCCTGATTGCTCCCCATGTAAGGACTGACTGACTGATGTCAGCTTCATCTCCACCCTCAGCTGAAGGTTCCTTGCTCTGCACACTCCTGGTGTGCTGTCACCTCCACACCACTCTTGGGCTGTAACAGTGTGTCCTTTTGGGGTGCAGCCACGGCCCTTCTAGATCCCAGCCAGCCTCTCCAGCAGAGAAACTGCTTGAGAACTGCTCAGGGGGCAATCCAAGCTCACACAGCCACACTCGTTACAAGGCTGGCTCAGC
>JBBMKD010000040.1:3075065-3085480 GCA_037834095.1 Argya squamiceps
ATTTTTCTCCTCTGGGAGGAGAAATGTGATGGACGGTGATGTTCACCATCCAGGTCGAAGAGGTGGCAACCTGTGTAACCAATCTTTCGACCTCTCTACAAATGTATATAAGTATTGGAGTCAGATAATTAAAGGAGAGAAGCTTTCCCTTGACCTGCTGTGCCTGCCTCGTCCTTTTGTGTGCCCTGAAACTGGCACCCCCTGTCACCCACCTGTAGTAGCTCTGGGACAGCTGGTAGGACATGGGGGCGAAGGGCAGCGCGCGGCTCTTCTTGGGCCCCAGCGTGTGGTTGACCCGGCGCCGGTTCACCAGGCTCCTCCTCTGGCACTCCAGGAAAGCCTTCACCAGGATGTCATCCCGGTACTCCTGGTACAGCCTGAACGTCTGCAAGGCACCTCAGTCACTGCTCTGCACCACCCAGCTCACAGGAGCTCAGGGGGTGCCCACAAGCCAGGATGAAAATCATTCATATAAATTCACTTTACCCCTCTCTTCATTTTATGGCCTTCCAGACTTGCCATGGTAAATGCCAATTGAATTAACTAAATGCTACAGAACACTTGATATTCAAAATGGGATCAGGCTCCCACTGGAATTACAAGATGTGAAAAATGCTCCTCGATGGGGTGGTTCAGAATGAATGTGAAGGGTTTTTTTTCCTAAGGAAGTTATAGTATGGATTGACAGCTTGGCTGACAAATAGGAGTGTTGTACACACCTCTGGAGACCCAGTCTGAAATCAAAGGTCCCAGGTGACCCAGGCCCATAAGCAGCTCAGGAAAGTGTTAAATAAGTGGGACTGCACAGAATCTGCAAAATTCCAGGTGGTTGCAGATTTGTGACATTGAGAGCCACCAGATCTTTTCTTGTAGCACGTATCTCCATAAACTCTAGCCAGGCTCCTCTCTCAGAGTGATGCAGGATTGTGCTTAAATAGTTGTAACTGACTGAAAATCATAGTTTTCTCTCTGTGTTGAGTAGGAAAGTGAACAGTTTGTAGTAAGGATGAAAGTGTTTGAATGTCTCATTTTTTTTCCTTTTTCTCTTTTCTTAGTGTATGTTAATAAAATGTTTTGCCTTTTTTCTCCCCAAATCCTATCTCCCAGTTAGTCAACAAAATTCAGTGAACGTAAAGCCACCACATAAATGGTGTGTTTGCTGGGAAATCAAACCAAAACCACTACACTCTGCCACGCATTTTTGTAAATTCTTCCCCTCATTTCAGCAGAAACACTTGGTTCTGAGAGCTTGGCTATCCAGGTTCCACTCTTGCTCATGAGTTGTTAAACTCCCTTTGAACTTACTTAAGCACTTGAGTGATTGATGATCTCTTTTTGTAGTTCTCAATGCTGAAGAAGAGGTGCCCAAACACCACTGTCAGCTGGCTGTTAGGATTGTTTTTGTGGTATCTCCTCCAGAACATTCCAGCTGCTCAGGTGGGCACTAAAGCATGGTACAGCTGAAGTGATGTGGAGCTTGTTTCATGTGGTTTTAGGGGATTGTGTCAACCTCACACCTTGCAATCTCATCCTCAGAGAGAAAACAAGAAACTGAAAATCTTCCTACAATATATAATTTCCTAAAAGCAGAATATTCCTCACAGAATGGATACAAATCCAAGTTTCCAGGTTTCTTTTCTCCCATTTGAAAAAGGAGTGTGCAAAGGGAGGGAGGAGAAACTTTAGGGCTGTATGACCACATGTGGATGTGGCACTTGGGGACATGGTTTAGTGGTGGCCTTGGCAGTGCTGGGCTGATGGTTGGTCTTGATGATCTTAAAGATCTTTTCCAAGCTAAACAACTCCATGATTCTATGAGCAGCAAAGTTTGGTGCAGACACTGTACCTGAAATGACTGGCAAGATTCCATCTGGTTATCTGAGAGTGCCAGTGTGCTCTGAATCAGATTCTGCAGCACTAGAAAATGAATATCATAAATACTGAAAGAAAAAAGAAAGACAAAACTCCATTTATTTCTGGTGCTTTTTGAACATGAGTTACCCATTAGACCAGCACAAAAACCTACAAACTCCATCACCTGCTTCTGAAATAGAAGCATAGAGACATGAGATCCTACAGCTGAGGATCATTCATGTAAAGGAATCTGTTACATTTTCCCTCATTTTCCACCCTGAATTTTTGGATCAGTCCAGATAATCTGATACCAAGTTCTCCCTGCTAACATCTCCTCCTCTTAAGATACAACACCCACATAGAAAACAACACTCTTGTGCCAGTGATAAAATAATTTTGAGGTCATCTCTGTCATCATTTTATCTACCAAATGTACGTCAGAGGTCTCTACAGTCTTGCCAAAGTATTTTTCTGTTAATAAATTTATACTCTGCAGCAAACAGATAAAAACACTGAATTAGGACACTCTTTATATGACTTCCACAGATGGGAGAGTCTGATGGGGCCTGGTGGAAATGAGGAAAATGAGGAAAATGGTGCTATTGCTACTCACCTGCTGAGATTATCCTCTTTTGTGCCTTGATTTGTGTCTTCTCCGATTGCCAGCACTCGAAATCTAGTGAAGGGAAGGGAAAGGAGAACACTGGGACCAGATTTTCTGTGATTTTGCATCAGCCATGAGGCTGATGAGCACAACTGCTAATGAGGCAGGTGCTGGGCCAGCCCAGGGGACTGTCTGCTCCAGCAGCCCTCAGCACAAGGGTCAGACAGGAAAAGAACTGTCCTGATCCATCTCCACTCAAATATCTGTTGACAAGGAGATGAAACAATGGACAGGAGACAGTTCCAGCAGTGAAAGGATTTGTCATTTTATTGAGGTTTTGGTAACTTCCAGTTACTGCCAGCAGCACTTTAGCTGCAAAGCACAGCTCTTCCCAAAATATGAAAAATTACAAAGGTGCTAAATTTATTATCATTAAATAGTCTGAGACACAATTTTTCCACACTGCTCTTCAAGTGTTAATCATCATGAAAAAGCTTAACAACTTGGAGCTGGAGAATGCTGTACAAGGCTGAGTGCTCTTCCTTATCAATACTTTTAGCAGCACTGAAATGATTCAGCTGAGCAACCAGCTACAAATTGTGATAGAAAATGGGGCCAGTTAATCTGGAAAATGCTAGATTTCTATGGCAATGAAAAGTTCCACATGATTAACAACATCTCTAACACCAAGGTTGAGGACTTGACAATTTAGGAAAATCTGCTGTAGTGAATTTCTGGTTTAGAAGTCTTATTTAGCAATAAGAATGGTCTGAAATCAGCAAAATTGTGCAAATAACTGAAAATCACTTACATGTATTTAGGCAATGTGGATATGAAAGAAACACTGCTGGTTGTATTTAGTAAAACTTCTTTTCTTACTAAGGGTACAAGCACAGAGGGTGTAAATCATGCCTAGAGAAGAGACCTGCTCTGAATTGCTGTCCCCTCTCACTGCCTCACCCCATGTGCAGAGCCAAGAGCACCATGATTAAAATACCTGGCAAAGAGCTCCTCCAGAGTGTCAGGAATCTCCAGTTTGGGATTCCCCAGCGTTGAACTGAATTTCTCTTTCAGTCTTTCCACAAACTCTTTAAACTCCTTTGCACAAACCTTTGAAAGAAGAGACAGAAATGTCACCAACCTCAATTTCTCAGAGTGGGGAAAACCCCTCTACTTTTAAAGTGTGCATGAAAATCCTTGTAGCAATAGCTGAATTCTCAAGTCAGAAGCAGTCCAACAGCCAAGGCAAGGCAGGGAAAGGCTTGTGCAGTTTGTGTTTGCTGATTCAGTGAACAGTTGCAGGTTCCATCTGTAATCAGCTCACAGCTACAAGCCAAGCACCATGAACATATGTTCTAAGACAATTTCCTGAATTAACAGCACGATCTCTTGCTAGAGCTATGTTTAAGCTTCTGCTCAAGCCCTGCAGGCTTTTCCATGTTCTCCATGAAGTCTGTTTGCACAGTCATGGCTTGGAGAACACCTGTTACATCAGAGCAACGTTCTCTGGAAACAAGTTTTTATTTCCTTCCAAACACAGACATTGGAAATGGGGACACACATTTATTTCAGTGATGTCTCATCAATGAACAACTACTCTTCCTTTAAGCAACAGGAATCTAACAACAGAACTGATGGGCTTTTCTGACAATGGTATGAATTGTCATTCCTGGATAAAAATCATCTTGCTGTGATACCGTCCCAGTTCTGAAAAAATTCTGAAAGTCAAAATGGAATTGTTTGCACTGAAAGTGTAAACAACTTTTCAGTTTGAAATTATGGTTCATTTAAATGGAAAAAAAAACCGAAATAAAATCTTTTTGGTTGCTCAAATTAAGTATTATAAAATTTGCTTGTGTTCCTGCACTCATCCACAGAAGCTAAGGTGACATTTCAACAAACAACTGGAAGAAAAAATTAGAAAATGCAGAGCAAAAATGTTTTCTTGCTCAGATAACAATGTGGCTGAAAGGATAAGAAAAGAATCAGCAGATAAAGATGTTGATATACAAGCACATTGAAAACACAATGGTTGTTGCACAGGGGGCTATTTATGTGCCTTTGGAAAGCTGCCCTGTGTCCACTTTGCTCCCAAACCAGCAATGATGCTGCATTTTTACAATGATGCTATTTTTAAAATACCTAAAGGCTCAAGGGAGAGAAAAGCCATGAAATCACAGTGGAAGTACTCAGTAATCCAAACTGCATAAAGTACCCTATGAATTTTTGGAATACTTCATTCCTACCTGTGGATCTTCATAATTATTTTCTCTATTCATGAAATCATCAATGAGGGCTTTATCTTGGTAAACCTCAGCAAGGCAAACTCTGCAAGAGACACAATTGAAGGTGTTGCTCAGAGCTGAAATTTTCCCAGTTCAAAACAGATCTGACAGCAGCAGGGTGCAAACAAGATGAAATATTTAAGTGCCATGAAACAAAAGAAATATGTAGGAGGACCATGTCCCTTCAGGAGAATTTAGGCCTGTATCTAGAACACAGAAAAGTTCTCACTTGTAATTGAGGTAGGTCTGTGGGTTTCTGACAATGTAGTGGGACAGATCTGACAGCAGCAGGGTGCAAACAAGATGAAATATTTAAGTGTCATGAAACAAAAGAAATATATAGGAAGACCATGTCCCTTCAGGAGGATTTAACCTGTATCTTAAACACAGAAAAGTTCTCACTTGTAATTGAGGTACGTCTGTGGGTTCCTGACAATGTAGCGGGCTCTGCGTCCCACGGAATGGGAGGTTTTATCCAGGGACTCCTCGAAGCTGGAGTGCATCAGGTCCCTCACCACCTGCCAGGGCACAAAGGGCCCCTTCACCTGCGGGAGGAACACGAGTGGCCGCAGTTAAACCCCGCTGTCTGTGCTTACACACACGGTGAGGGCAGGAGGAGGTCCTGCCTGGTGAAATGTGTGTGCAGCACCCAGCAGCCCCGTGCCCTGGCTGTGCTCAGCACCTTGGCATTGAGCACGTGGCTGGCAATCCTGCAGAGCATGAGCAGGCTGTCCTCCTGCACCGTCCAGGTCACGCGCAGCCGCGTCATCCTCAGCAGGGCGCTCTGGTCGGCCTTGTCGTGGTAGCGCAGCCGTTTGCTTTTGTCTGCAGAATCCTCCTCTGACACAGCCAGGGAAACAAAAAAAGACATTGATCTCAGCACTTTATATTCTGATTGACTCAAGCTTCTATCACAGGCTCAGCACTAGTTCAAGTTTGTAAGAATGAGAGACGAGCAGGGAAGGAAGCTGCAGTCTAAAAGTGAAAAGCAGCAATGGCTCTCCCAGGCAGGAGAAAACGAACACTTTAATTGGCAAACTGGCAACCTAGAGCATCATTCCATGAGGAATCTTTAAGCCAGCTATCAGGAGCTGATAATGGATTGCAGGGAGCTGCTGTGGCACAGACTCCATGAGGATTCCTCCAGCCATGGCTCACACACAGCTCATGGGCATAACGTGCTGCTGCTTCTCCCCAGGACACCTGAGCCTCCTCACTGACATGGCCACAAAGCTGCCCTGTCCCACACCCTCTTCTCCAAAGCAGCTTCCTGCAGCCCATGGCATAGTAAAGAATGCTGCTTATTCCCATTTCTTACCTTTCTTTTTCTTCTTTGCCTTCTTTCCAACATCCTTCCTAAGCCTCTTCCTCTTTTGGCTTTTTCCACCTCTCACTCGTTTAGTTCGATCCTGGGTTGGTTCTTTAGTTATTTCAATACATTCCTCTTTCTGGAAAAGTGACTCTGATCCTACCTTTGCTTCTCCCAAAATATTAATTTTGTTTCCTAAAATGAGACATATTTACAGCAGTGGAGCTTTATAGCAATGACATTCTACAATGTTAAGACATAAAGGTATCTTAAGGTCAAGGTACAAAGTCCAAATGACAAATTTCAATAAATTAAAAAACAAATGATCTCTTAGAATTGCTCTTTGTTAGTCTTGTCATCTCATGCCCCTTCTCAGCAGCTCACAGAATAAATTCTTACATTAATGAGGACTCATCAAGTAATTAAGTCTAGTTTACAGCGCACAAACACAAGGGAACAGAGTTGAGGTTTTACATTCAACCTGCAGCATTTTCTCCTCCTTAGCTCAAACATTAGGCTGGATAACAGTGCTACAAAACATTGGTCCCTCTGGACTTTCTGCAAACTGCACATCAGAAATTAAAAAGGATAGAAATTGTTGTTTTATAAGAAATTATTCACACATCTGTTTTACAGCCCCAGAAGTATCCTAGATCATTGTAAGGAGACAGGACCAACCCATGTCATCAATACTAGATAAAAGATTATTGTTCCATATAGCCAGTAATAGGGAATGAAATCATTTATCTGTTTTACTGCCCCAGGAGCATCCCAGATTGCTGGAAGGAGACAAGAACAGCCCACACCCTTCATGCTGGTTTGACAAAGGCAGCAGGAGCTGTGGCACAGTCTTACCTCCAGTGCTGAGTGGCAGGGGGTGTTTGGTGAGGAAGGTTTGGAGTCTTGCTGTCAGTCCATTTTCAGGAACTGTATTTTCCTAAGACAATACAACTTTAAAAAACATGACAGGCAAAAAGGGTGCACTGGTTTCAACAACAATCTATTTTTTACAATCTGAGTAGTGCCAGAAATAAATTTTCAGTGTAAAGGAAGAGATCCCTGGCAATAAGAAAGAACTCATTTGTATTATTACTACAACACATTAAAATGGCTCCAGAGCTTTTCTTAAATCACACTGGAATGACCACTAGACTGTGAAGGTTAAAAATCTCCTCAAGTTTAAAAGCAGTAATTACTGGAAAAGAAATGCTGGATTCTTTCATTGTTACAGAGGCTGAGCAAGGTTTTCTGTAAACCAGCATTTTTCCAAAGCATTTTACATTCCAAAGGAACTTCTGAAAAGCACAAAACCAAAATGGAAACACAAACACTGAGTAAATGCCTCCTATAGCTCATTCTGCCCATCCTAAATCTGACACTGAACCAACTCTAATGTATTCCATGTTTTGCCATTCTCTGCTAAACCCATTTCTATTGTGTGGAGTTCACTGGGGGCAGAAGGTGGTCCCAAGATGTGGAGAGGAAAGCAGAGACCAGAGAGCTGCTGGAGGTTGTGTTACTGCTCAACAGTGAGGTGACTGAACAGCAGACAGAATTACAAGTGAAATGATCCTGCCTGAGGGAAATAAATTAGCAACTCTAATTTTACATCCAAAGCAAGGCTCTGATTTGTGCACTGCTTAGGGGAGAGTAATTACAGGCAGTCCAGTGAAAGTCCCTGCTCAATGCCTAGTGATGGTGAAAAAGCAAAGGAAATGGATGGGATTCTCAGGGAAGTAAAGCAGCACTAGGCAGCTGTAAAAATCTGTGCTTGGCCACAACCTGAAAGCACTCTCAGATTGTATTTCCACCTTAAGAAGGACAAGTAGAACCATCATGGGTTAAAATAAAGGCAAAAAGAATGATTAAAGACAGGACAGTTCCATGCTGGGAATAGTAGATGTCAGTCTTAAGAAAAGGAGATGAATATGAGAGACATGTTTAAAAAAATCCAGCAAAACAGTAAGAAAAATGAAAAATGCATTTTTCACAGCTTCCCTTAGTTCTTCAATTACTGGGGAGCTTAAGGCATCAAAAGGAAGTGGTGGCACATAGCAGGAATTTGAAACACTTTGCCACAGGAGGTCGGGGATAGTAAAGACTTATATATGCTCAAAACCCAGACAAATTAATGCTAAAAGAAAAAAGCTATTACTGCTTTGAAACATCAGCCCCAGATTTAGAATGGCCCTGAGCCACAACTGCAGACAGCTGGGAGAGCATTCTGAGGAAATATCCCTTGCTCTTACAAGCTTCCATCAGAGACAGGACATTAGCCAGAATTCTGATTTGCATGTGTTGGGCTCCCTATTTTTGTTTGTTTGTTTGTTTTCCTTGTGTATTTCCTTGTTTTGAATGTTTTGCTTTTTGTCTGACAACTTCTACATTCCAGAGAGGCAAGTGTGAACTGCTCACTCATTGAAGGATTTCTCCTTTGGTTGAATGCACTAACAAAACCATTGTCAAATTCAGTTTTCAAATAAAATTTATGTCCAATTCTTTCATTCACTTCAGCCCCAAGATTTGTGAACATCTGGCACTCATTGCATGCAAACAGTAAGAACTTGGTGTCACCACCTCAACCTTAAGAATGTTAAAATCTGGAGAAGTCACTAGAGTACATAAATTTTAAAATACCCACCTTCCTGGTCTTGTTGATGATGTAGCTTGTCCAGATCCAGTTGCGTTTCAGATGCCCATAAAAGCTGGAATCCAGACCTGCAGCTCCCAGCCCATCTCCAGGGATGGATCCATCATCAACCACCTCTCTGCTGCCTCTACCAGCAAGAGGAACAAAACCCACAGGAATTATTTTGTACAGATTCCCTCCCAGTGCTCTTAACTGGTGTGTGTGGAATGTGCAGAACTCTCCCCTTGCCCTCCCAGTTTAGGGGGTAATATTACACCATCAATTGCATCCCAAAACTGTTTCTTTCCTAAAGATGTCACAATCATCCCCAGCTTAACTGCAAACAAACATCAGATATCCAATTTAAAAGATTTACTGACACACAGAGAGACCATATGCAGAAGTTCAAGCAAGGATCAGTGGAACTGGGCCCCTCAACTCCATTATTTTTTTTTAAGATAACTTGATATATCCACCTGCAACATGGAGTTAACTGAAAATACTTTTAAACAGACTGTTTATTGAAACAGAATAGAATATTGACAGAGCTAAACCACAGTGCACAACACAATATAAAAAATTTAGCTGGGGTTCTGCATGGCTGTCACAGGTTGTGAGCATGAAACCCTCCCAGGAATTCTGGGTGTGATTAGATAAAAGATTAAATGCTCCAGAGATCACCTCCAGAACACAGTGCACATTAGAAATTAATCTGCAACCAATTACAGGCAAGTGGAGCACAAAGGGACAGGATTCAGAATGTGGCACTGGGGAGCTGCTGAAGCTACTTGAGATACCATGATGGAAAGCACAGCAACAGAGAACCTTTTCATTTGTTATTCCTGGCATTCACTGTACTTGGGAAGCATTCCCTCCCAACTTTGCTGTCCTCAGGACCCTTGCAACAGCACAGATGTCCTGTGCATCTCTACTGCTCTGGAAGGGAATCCCAGTCTGTTTATCCCATCCCTCCAGCACAACAACCTGCTTGGCAGCCCAGTTATTGGGAACATGAAACAGAACTCCATCTGCCTTGACTCAGTTCACCTCTGAACTCCACAGAACACCCAGCTGAGATGTTGGGAGTCTCAGGTGCTTTTGAATAACATCCTCAACACCTGACCAGTTTTCTTGCCTGCCCTGCTCAGGCAGCTCTCAGGGGCCCAGGTGACCTACGTGGTGTATTCCAGCATGGCACATTTTCGCTCCAGGTTGTGTTTGTTCACTGCTGACTCCTGCTCCTTTTCCACATCCAGGGCACTCTCCTCCCCTGCCAGGCTGCTCCTCTTTGTCCGAGGACAGCGGACGACTCCTGGACAGACAAAGGGGTTTCACTCTCAGCACAACAACTCAGAATTTATCTTCAATCCACCCTGCTCTGGCAAACTACCACATAGCACTGCCATTTTTACCCCTTCTCAATACAACATGCCTGCTTCTCACAGACAAGGGCTACTGTCAACTTTGATACTTCCAACAGGGCAGCAATGCTTTGCCATGAATTCAAGTGCATCACAACTTCACACAATTATATGAACATGGCTCCCAACGTTTTGTTTTTTTTGTGATGCACAGGACAACATTCCAAAACAGCAGAAGTGAAAAAATAGAGCCTGGCTTAAGTTTTAGGAAGGGAGGAGGAATTATGGTGTGTAGTAATGTATCTGTGTAACAGGCCATTCTGATGCACCAGCCAAACTGGTTGTGAGTAATATTATCAAACCACCTGCAGTT
>JBBMKD010000040.1:3085551-3104925 GCA_037834095.1 Argya squamiceps
AGAAAACAACAGGATCAAAAATAAGAAGAGAGCCTGAGAAACTGTCTGCAAAAAACGTAAACCCCAGATCGGGGAAGCACAATGTAAGGATGGATGCTTGACCAATTGGATGTCCTGAAGGATGAAGAAGCAGCTTAGCCAACCCAGAGATGTGTGCCCACGTGGACAGACCTAGAATCTATATCTAACATACAATGTAAACCATAAACGGGTTCTGTTGGAATCATATTGATGCAGTTATTCAGTGCCTCATTTCCCCCCTGCAGTGGTGTGCCCAGAAGGTCCAACTGTGCCATACCCAGGGGTGTGTTCAGGCAGACACACTGCAGATCAAACCAGAAGTTCTCCACGTCCTGCAGGGTGTTGAGGACATAGCAGCGGCGCTCGAAGGGGCGGCTGCTCTGCGCCAGGTTGTAGTGCAGGTCACAGATGGTGGTGTCCACAATCACAGCGTTCCTCTTCATGTACACAAACACCTGCCACACACAGCACAGCCCAGGCTGTAAACATCACTGAAATATCCTGCCTCATCAGCAGGACACAGCTAGGTTAGGGCTGGACAGTTTCTGGCTTTGCTGTTTTTAGCCACTGCTCTGACAGAGGCTGCACCCATTCCCACACTATTGCACTGTAGTCCCAAATTCCCTTGACAGCAATCCACAAATTTCCTTTCTAGATTTAGAACAGTTTCTTTCCACCCTTGTGCACAAAATGTTCCAAATTTCCAGAGAGTGGCTATTTCCTGCAAGTCCTCACTTGGGATTTGCATGGTTGTGTTTGGGAGCCTAAATTACCTTTCTTATCCTCATAAAGTCTGATCTGCTTTCTCCTTTGCAGCTGCTGTCTAAAATGATGCATATGAATCTCATCAGTGCCTTTATTCTGTACCACACAACCAAGCTTAACACCTTGATGGAAAAGAATGTGTCACACTCATTTTTCATTAAGTCTTGCCAGTGTGGGACCTCCTGGATCATTATTGTGTGCAGTGTGCAGCATTATATATTTCAGCAGTTCCCTTCCAGAGAAAGAGGTGAAAAATTACCTGCACAACTTACAGTAAGACTTGGGTCTGGAGGTTTGCACATACATCTGAAACATCAGTACTTCATTAAAGGTAATTATGAACTCCAGATCTTGAAAAATTAATGAAGATTTTTTTTTTTAATTACCTGGTCTTTGTCTTGAAACTTCTCTGTTGGGCCAAACTGCAGCAGTCCCATGTAACACAATCTCTGAAGGTTTTCTACCACTGAGAAGATGTACCTCCTGTAGCAATGGTAGGAGTGTTACAGTTAGCACTCATGAAAACAGAAAAGTGATACCAGAAAATCCAACATTTTCATGCAGCAACCTGAGCTTTCAGCAAGCCACTGAGTTACAGAATTTCTAAGGTGCTATTTTTGCTTGAATTATCAGCCTATGCAAAACATGTAATACCCCAAGGGTCCAAATTTCCTTTCCTAAAATCACAAACCCAATATTTTAGCCAAATACTAAGGAAAATTTTTTTGCTAGCAAAAAAAGAAAATTAGCCAGAAATAACATATGTAAAAATGAATTAAATATGGCCAACAGCAGATCTGCAGACAATTTCATGTTATATAAAGAAGAAGGAGTAAGAAAACATGACTGCTAAATACACATCTTTCTGTGTGTATGTATGAAGAACTGGGCAAAGATTCTTGGAGTCCAGGTTGTTTAAAATTACTGCTCCAAGAAACTGCCTTCAGTTGCTCAAAGCTTTGGCAGAGCCAAAAGTGCAGCATTTTCCATCCTGAATACCTACATCTATGGCAAAATTCTGGCAGTTGTAGGAACCTCCTGCAAGATTTAGTTTCTGAGACAGTTAGTAAAAAATTAGCTTTGCCCACATTTAACTTCACTAAGATCTAATTAAATGCAGTTAAATGGAAGCTGGATTTTGGCAGGAGTTTTCTCTGGGGGTCAGAAAGATCAAAGCTAGAAATTTGGCTCAGTTAGAAGTTCTAGTGAACGGAGGCTGAAGAGACAGCTTGGTTATGTGTCATACTGTTTTGCATCCACCCATCAGATGGAGCCCCCAGATTTCAGAAAATGGGATCAACCCAGTTTCTAATGTCTAAGATTTAGCAATAGGTTTGGAATTGCAAACCTGGGCTCCTCAAGAGCCTTGGCTGCTGATACTGCCCAGCCCTGTTCCCTCGCCAAAAGCACATCTGCAGGTTTGGAAAATATCATCTAAACCTCCACCATTCACAAACTGACAGCAGTGCCTTTTTGGGGAAAACTAACATGATGCTCTTGATTCCACACATTCAAATCACTTTCCTTTCTTCAGTCCAATCTCAAGTTTTACATCTCTTGGAAGAGAAATGGCAAACCATGGCAGATATGCCATGCAGAGTATGAGAAACTGAATGTGTGAGAGGCAGGAGCTGGGAAATGTGGCACCTCTGGAAAGATTTATGAAGGACAGCAACACTTAGACCCTATTAAATTCTGAATTTAGCAGCAGTGAGGAGTGTGTTTTATACAGAAGCAACACCCTGCTGATGAGTTATGAAGGACAGAACCTCCCAGATCTCAAGCACTGCCTGACAGGATACATGAATATTGTTTATTAGTTTCTTATTACCTTCTATTTGGGAGAGAAAAATACTGTTTGGCACACTATCCCTTGAGGATTGATGATCCTTGTCTTAAGTGCCACAGTTCTCTTTGACACAAACAGGAAATAACTGAGAAAACAATCAGCCACTGCTGGTTCCTCTCTAGAGCCACTTATTTTGACTCAACTGCTTACCTTTTGTAGAGGAGCTGCTGTCGGACTGGCCTTGGAAGACATCTGATCAGAGTGTGCTTTTTTAGTGGATCATTTAAAAGATCTTCCAGACCTTCCACCTAGAATTATTTTAGAAGTTAATCAAAATGCAAAACGTAACTATCCCCTCAAGTATAAAGCTTTGCTACCAGAATTGCCTACTAAAATATTTTCTAAGCAAACCTTACTGCTTTTGTAAAATGCTCAGACATAATTCTTGTTAATCAATGAGGCAGAGGATTCAGTGAGATTATAAAAAGCTCTTGGCAAAATAGTAGCTTAAGAATTTGCAGTATTACAGGGGTATACATTTTTTTTTCTGTGAGCCTGTGAAAGCAACTACTTTTTCTATAAAAGACTGAAGTGTCTCCTCTCCTCTCCAGGGTCTAGTTTTGCTAAAACAGATTAAGGGGATATTTGTTCCAGCTTATAGCTACAGCTGACTCCATCAGACTTTGAAGAAAACAAAGGAGCACTGTACCTTGTAGCTGACTTGTACAATCTGAACAAAGACTGAGAGAGGCAGGCAGAGGAGGATGTCACTGACCAGAGCCCACCCAAAGCCAAACTCCCTGTGCACGGGGAGAGGAGGGATGTAGCGCATCCACGACGAGTCGTCCACGTACACTGGGAACAAGAGCAGTGCCTCAGACACTCCAAACCCAACACTTACACCAAGATTCTCACTGTCAGTGCTCAAGCACAAGACAACTGACAGTCTGAAAATCTAAAATGACCTGAAAATTCTCTAAACTCTTGATTTTCAAACCTTTCCTAATCAGACTTTAATCTCTTTTTCAGTGTTGAACCATGGTAAGGTCTGTAGTAAAGTCAGGATGTGCCACTTCTTACCTGTTTGATTAGACAGATCTACTTCAGTCTCCTGTGCAGAGGTCTCTGAATTCCCCACAGTTGTCACAATTTCTAAGGTCCCATCTGGTTGTGCTTCAATTACAGCTGCATTCTCATCCAGCCCTTGTGTTTTCTCACCATCACTACCTCCTTTCTGCCGTGTTTCATTTAAAGGGTGTCCATAAACTAAGTACCAGAGGAACATGTGGACCATTCTTAAACGGGGCATTTTGGGAAGAAAGCCAAGAGAACGTCCAAGTCCTGGAACTGAGAGGGAAGAATAAAGACCAAACAGAAATAAAAAGAGGATTAGAGCAGGAGAAACATCTCCCCGTGCAAAACTAATGTGAAGAAAACTGGAAGGAAAGATGGACAGTTGAAAGTAAATGTAAGTTACAAATAATAAAGAAGTTGTAAAAAACATAAGCAGCTAAGAAAACATTGGATAGTGAGACTACTTTAATATAAATCAAATTTTATTTCTATAGGAGAAGAAAAAACCTCCTTGTATCTTAGGAGACATCTGAAAATTATTATTAGCAATAATTGGGAAGGTGAAGGATGACAGAAACCCCCAAGTAGGCTGTACCTGTAACAGGGTGATAGTTCCTTAGCTGTGTTATGCCCATTTTATCATCAGTTTTTCCTGGTCGATTATTATCAGCTTTACATGAGCTATCTTGCATTTTTCCTGAATCAGAAGCTGCCTCTTGCCCCTGGTTTTCTTCCTCACCATGGTCCTGGGATGTTGGTGTCTGAGGGGGTTTAATCCTGTAGTAAAACCACACAGCACTTAGGCACAAAATCTGCAGAGTTCAATTCTGTTCTTCCCTGACTTCAGGAGATACCAGCACGTTACATCAGCTTTGTGCTTCCATTTCTCTTCTGCTAAAGAAGAGGTTGTTTGTTTGGGTTTTTCTGCTTACCTTGTGTTCATTTCCTCTGCATATTTTTGCACCCCCTAGACGAGCCAAGTCCCCCCAGGCCACCCCAGGCAGAGCTGACTTGCCTGTTTGCAGTGCTGGAGTTGGAGATGCGGAACCGCACCTGCTCGATGGCGCTTTTCACCAGGGGATCGCTGGGACTCACTGAGGGGTGCACAACAAACTCCACCTGCTCACAGCACCACAACACAAACAAAAGCTGTTTATGGAGATACTGGCTCTTAATCAGCTGCATAAATGATCTGAGATTAACAGTGAATTAGCGGTAGCCACAATGGATGAATCCTGTGATGGTTTTAATAACTCACAGAACATCAATGTTTTTTTATAAAAACTCCTGTTGCTACTTAGTATTGAACAAGAGGTCAAAGTACATGGTCTTCATATCAATAAACTCCTACAAACCTTGGGGTTTGGGTTTTTGAAAGCTGAAATATTTGAGAAACAAACACTTTGACTTGTAAATATTAGGCTGAGAGGGATAAATGAAAAGTCAGAGCTCATTAGGTGTAAGGCCAAGCTAACACATATTGCTGCTGAAAGCACACACACAATTCAGATTGGTAAGATTTTGTATGTGCTCTACACTAAATATGCAGCAGGTAATTTTCAGTGGATTCAATTCCCTGCTTATGAGCATTTCACACTAGAGAAAGTGACAAGTCTCAGCTCTACAACCACAGACATCTGACTCCCATAAAGCTCACTAACAGTGGACTTTTGTTTTAAAATAAAAAAATCACATTGTATATATATCAACTCAGAAGCTCACTTAGGATTTTTCATACACACTTGGCTTTCAAAAGGGGCTTAAATAGATTTTTGCTGCAGCCTGGCAGTGCAAGGAGAGAACCATGAAGCACAGAGTTGATAAGCAGCAGAACCTCTCAGAAGGGAGATTCAGAGATTTTGATCTCTGGCCTATTCCTTGGTCTGTATCATCTGCAGGCAAATAATGGAAAGCAGTGATCTGGCTCTTGCACTGGCTTAGTTTGACATGAAGCTTCCGGATAGCTCCACTGCGGGTTCTGCTACAAGAAGAGAAGTCACCCCTGCATTCTAGTAAAAAGGCCAGGGCAGAAATGAGGTGAAGGCTGTGTCTGTGAGGAATGAGGTGAAGGCTGCCCCTGTGCTGTCACCTTTTTGCTGATGCCATCCTGGATGACCGTGGTGCGGTAGAGCCTGAGGAGCCCGTCCCGTGCCAGCCTCTGCACCAGCCGCACGATGGACTTCTTGCAGCACTTGGTGGAGACACCTTCTTGCTTCTCCTGATCCATGACCATCTTCTGAAGTCTAAAAGATGCCAAAGATACCTTGCATTTTAAGGCCAGCAATGCTCCAAACTGCCTGAGTGGTTTGTGAGAGGATGTGGAGTGAATGGTCATTTCTTTCCCTACTTCTAACAGTCCCTGCTCCCTGTTCCCTTTTGCTGGAGACAACTGGGAATTTTGTTTTACATTTCAGCCCTATTTTCCTTCTACAAATGCTTTTCCTTGTTAGGGGAGAACTGCTGTTCTGACAACAGCAAATTCTCAATGCCTGATTCCCCAGGGCATGGCTACAGTGCAATTACCAGTGCAGGCTCCCTAAGGTCAGGAGAACCTACAGCTTTTTTAACAAATGCAGTCAGTTCTTGCAGTTAGTGAGCTCAGTTCAGCTTGAGGTAGAAAGGGTTTATTCAGTGGTTTCAGAGCACAGAAATAATTCCTGCATTCACAACATAGATACAGACACACAGATTCCGCCACGTGAAGCCAGCTCCCTTCTCCCTTCTGTGTGCTCACACCTTACTCTCCCCATGCCTGTTCCCATGCACTTTCCCACAAATATTCCAGGTCCTAATTCTGGACTCTTTCAGTCCTGGGGAATCAATTCTGAAAAAGACCCGGAAGATAATAAAGAAATGGAGCAATAACTGAATGTACACACAGACTTCAACTGTCCCAAAAGATTACCACATCCTGGTAATTAACAAATGGAAGGCAAACATCAGTAAATTTTCTTGGCAGAGACTGGGGAGGGACAGAACTTCCACTGATTCTGAGGAATCTGTGAGGAAACTGTTGGCAGCACTGAAGGGACAGCAGAGACCTGAAATATCTTCCAAGGCTGTGCTTGGATGTGATTCAATCAATCACTGATGAGGCTGGTGCCAGATGAGGCTCTAATTTTATAACACTCTGCAATTAAACAAGGTGACAGAAGGTTTCAAAATTCTCAGACCACAGAAGAGTAAGGCCACGATTTCTGACTAAATTCCTACAGCAAGGAGCCCTGGGTATACTGACATGCCAAGATCTTTGCTGACACAGAAGATGGATGGTGCAATCCAATCTGTGACAACACAGTACTGCCAATTTAGGACCCAGCAGAGCACCAGAACTTCCATCTCTTTTTGGAGGTGAAATCTTAAAGGGCTGAAAGCCATTATAACATTTAGGGAAGTATCTTCAGCTCAGATAAGGTGTCAGGAGGATACATATAACCACACCACACCACTGAAAAGCAAACTTTGAGGGCCCTGCTAGGATGCCAGTGACCAACAATGAGTGACATGAAGACCTGAGTCTCTCCAGTCCACACAGAATAACACATGAACAAGTTTTGAAACCATGCAGAGATAAAACTGATGCAGATGCAAGAATCCTGCAGCAGGGAAGTGCTGTACCTTACAATGTGGTCCCAAGTGTGGCATACTGTGAATGGATAAGTTCTTTGATCTGTATTTATGAGACATATAATGAACGAAAGCACTCTTGTGTAATTATCTGCATGGAACGATTGTTGCTTCCAAACAGCTGATTAAGATTCAACCCCCCCACTGACTTGGGTTCAATGCAAGATGTATTATATTCCCATCTGTTGAAACTGGCTGGGGAGGTGTTTCTTTCCTCATGGCTCCAGGGAGAATGGGCAGGTGTCTTCCTGTTAATGGGCAGCTGTTAAACCAGCTGGGGCAGTGTTCTTTATCTCTTCCACCACCCATCCTCCCTCCAGGGGATCTCTGCTGTCCAGGGGCCATCCAGGCTCACTGCAGGGCTGATACAATTCCATCATCCCATGGGGAGATGCTCCACCCAGGGGGAGGAGCCCAGCATTCCTACCTGGATCAAACCTGGCATTCAGAACACCAGCACAGCCTGTTTGCACTGGATTCCCAGAGGGAGACCAGACCCATCTTGCTACCACTGGACCTTCAGAGGAAAACTCCACCCTTCTACAGGATCATCTCTGCTCCAGCAGAACCACATCTGTCACTGCAGGAGGACTTAACTGGACTGCTCCCAACACCCTGACCAACAGGGTGTCAGGTCACGTTCTGGCTTCATCAGTGTTTTTTCTCTTCTTTTGTTGTTTGTTTTTTTGTACTACTACACGTTTTTAACACTCCTAGTAAAGAACTGTCATTCTTATTCCCATATCTTTGCCTGAAAGCCCCTTAAATTCAAAATTCTAATAATTCAGAGGGAGGTGGTTTAGATTCCCCATTCCACGGGAAGCTCCGGCTTTTCCCTGGCAGACACCTGTCTCTCCAAACTGAGACACACACACCCTCCCAGTGCCATCCTCTCCATCCTCACAGCAATGGTGCCAGCAGGGACAAGCAAAGGCAGAGAGGAACAAGCCCCCAGTGCTCCCAGAGCTCCCCATGGTGCTGTGCTCACGTGAAAAGGCTCTCGATGAGGCGCAGGTTCCGCACGGCCTCCACGATCAGGTTGCGGCGTTTCAGCAGCCGGTAGGTCTCGTGGGGCCTCTCCACTGCTGCAGCCTTGGAACGTTTCTCTTTCTTGTGGCCACAGGGCTTCTGGGGACAGCACAGCACATCCATATGGGACATCAAGCAGCCACTGCCCGCAGCCCAACGGGGGCTCCTCACACAGCAATTCCCATTTTGGTTGGATTTATTTACAACAAACTACTCAGATGAAGATTATCTCTTCTCTCCCCTTCCCAGAAAGGCAGGCAGTGCATCATAAGCAGCACTTGTGTGCTGCATTAAGCTATAACATGCATTCAGTCAACACAGAATTTGGAAAGCACCAGGAAAATAACCCAGAACTGTATTTTGGACAACCACCCACCTGTCTCCTGGAAAAATTTTCACCTACACCTATGAAATATCCCTCCTCAGCCCCTCAGGGCTCCTTGGCTAGCTCAGTCCCTTTGGAGGAATACTCCAGGGACAAGATATAAGATTCAAAAGAGGCCCTTACCCCTGGGATTACTTCCAAGGCTTTAATCTTGAAGGGTCCCGGGGAAGCAAGAGAAAGAACAAGGAAGAACAGGGCCTTATCTGGTCTCCTGCTCAGGAAAAGGTAGCTGGAGCCCAGCCAACCAGGTCAAGAAAGGAAGGAAGGGTCAAACCATAGTTTTCAGGCTTCAGGGAGTCCAGGGGAAAAACCATTCCCCAGAGCAATACAACACACCTACAATGCAGTGCAGCCAAAATATGAATGTACTTTGAAATTAATTCAAAATCCCAAACAATTTGATAAATAAATACAAAACTCTAGTTTGAAGTCTTACTATAACAGCGCAAAAATTAGCTCAGACAGCTGTACCAACAAGAAGATATTAAAACATGTGGTCTTACCTTAGGATCTTCAAGTCTGACTTCCTCCACCACAGCCACATCTCCATCTCCATCTCCATCTTCATCCATGGGATGAGCACAGGTAGAAATATTGGACTCCTGCTTTAGGGCTCCCAAAGTAGAACTATCCCCTGAAGTGTTGTCTGGGAGCTCCTCAGGATCTTCAAGAATCTGGGGGGAAGTTTGCTTCTTCCGCTGAGACTTCACAGCTGTTGGCTTTGAGCCTGGTTTGAGAGCAAAAAGCCTTGTAATTGTTGTGCTCTCCCTGTTCAGCTTTCTCTCTAAGAGCCATTCTCCCATCCACCCAGGTAGCTGCACTTGAAAGCATTCTGCTACACTTTTCCCATATTCTGCTCTGCTGGAAGCAGTGGTATGACCATGAAAGACTGCATTCAGCCTCCAAAAGTAAAGTTCTAAAAAAAGGTGAACTCTCTGTCATCAAATAATTCTCTCTGTGAAACCTTTTCACAGCTTGGAAAGCCATGAAGGGCTTATCCAGAAACTGCTGAAGAAAGGAGAGTTTCTGTCTCAAAGATTCTCAAGTTCTGCCAGAAACGTGACTCCTCTGACTCAAAGCAGAATGAGAATAAGAATTTAATATTACTCCAAAGATAATCTACATAGAAAAGTAGAGATCTTCTCTCTTCCCTTAGAGTTTATCAGAAAAGTTGTAGGAACATTTAAATTGGTAAAAAAAAGAATAAGTAAAACCCCCCCACCATATATTTCTAAAATATGTCCCCCAAAGGCTGGTAGCTTTCACATTAAGATGTTCCAAACAACTAAAGAAAAAGCTGAGGTAACTAAGTTCAGGGGACAAGACATTTTTGTTACAAAATACTCAGGTGAGTAAGGCTGTGGGTCAAGTCATCCCAACCCTGAATATCCAAGGAGCACAGGGAAAAGGGGAGACATGGCATAGGGTCAGGAGAGGCAGCACAAATACTACTGGGACACAGACACCAGGCCACACCTCAGCCCTGAAAATCTCCAGAGCTCACCACACTTGGTGCTCCAAACCATAGCAATTTTGGGGGAAAGCAGGAAAAATAACCAAATAGGCTTAAAAATAAATATGTGACCAAAACCCATAATGGAAGTTAATAACATGTTATTTGTTCTTTAATAATGTGACCCACAAGAAAAACGCAGATTGTTGTCCAGATTTCTAAGCCACAAGTTACCTTTGGCTGGTGTTGTCTGATGGACATCCTCTTGGACATGTGATTTCTGTGGAGAACCAGAGTTGGCCTTTTGACCTTTTCCTCTCTTCTTCCTGTCCTTCCCGTCCTCATTGTCAGACTCTGAGGCCACAGCCTCCTCTTCTCCAGGAAACACATCTTCCACAGGGGGGGACTCTTCTGGCACCACAGCCAAAGTAACTGTAGCCAACTGCTCACTCCTGGCCTTCTCCCTCTCAAACTGACGGTTTAAATCACTCTCCTCTGCAAAAATGTAGGAAATGTACTTTGTTGTCCTTTGCCGACCTTCATCCTCCATAAACCCCTAAAGAAACAGTTGGAATGTTATTTTACCACCTTGCTCCTCATTCTATCAGTGTTCTCCAGCATCGACAGAGGGAAAATGTTCTCAGTGTTATTCCCCCACATCAAAAGATACCATGTCATTCATTTTTTCTAAGTAATAAGAATGTCCCTAACCTTCACACAGAGAAATCAAAAGGAATTCTGTACTTGAAAAACAAACAAATCTGCATTACCAGTGTACTAGAAAAGAACTCCTATGGTTTGTGGGGTGGAGAAAAGTCTGAAGAAGAACAAACAGTGTGTACTCAGGAGTGGACATCAATTATTTCAGAACAAAAGTGTTTGTGAAATAAGGGCACTGCAGCTCTCTGAGTGACTCAGACTTCAGTGCAAGTGCTGCTGCCCTGTCTGCTGCAGCAGGAGCTTTCAAGGATCTACAAACTCACACACTTCACCAATCAATAAGGAAGATTTCATTTTCAAAGCTGACTGAGAAAAAAAGTATGTACAGATATTCCAATGGTTTATACAGTTTGTTTTTGACTCTACAGAACTTTTTATTGAATGACTAGATTTTTCTGAAAAGATACCTTTCTGAAAAGATTCCCCATTGAGGGAAGATGGCAATTATCCTGCCTTTGTGGAAAGGGACCACTGGGTGCATGCAAGACATGACAGCTGGATTTGTCTTGTGAAATAAAAAGCCATTGAAATATCTGGAAATAAGTTCAATCATTGTAACTCCTAGAGAAGTAACTGTTTTTCTCCAGAATTTCCTGGTATTTTCAAAAGGCAAGTAGATGAATGATTTTACATGGACAGAGAGGGTCTTTCCTTCAGTGCTGTGATTAAAACAGGTTGCAATCCTGCAATTCTGAATCCTTGCCTTACACACCTTTTACTCAACAGAATTAACTCTCTTTTCAATCTTACCAGGACTGTCATTCCCAAATCTCTGCTGTTTCTAACGTTTGAGGTTAACAATGTTATTCCCAGAGTAACCAAAAACTGTACCTTCAGTTTCAACAAGGATCTGAATTATTTTATTTTAGCCTTACCTTGACAACTTTGTACCTGTCCAGAAGACGACAGAGCATCCTGGCTTCCAGCTTCCCCACATTCATAGCCAGGCGAAGCTCTGCCTGAGAAATACCTTTGGTTCCTCTACTTTCAACTGTCGCAGAAAAGAAAACAAAAACAAAAACAAAATCTCAGAGAAATAATCTGACTGCATTATATATGTATTTTTTTCTACATACATTAATATTTCCCAAACAACAGTACATGCCAGAA
The DNA here is from genome assembly GCA_037834095.1 of Argya squamiceps. NCBI lineage: Eukaryota > Metazoa > Chordata > Aves > Passeriformes > Leiothrichidae > Argya > Argya squamiceps. The sequence goes on from JBBMKD010000040.1 coordinate 3,097,525, forward strand.
TATTAAATTTAAGATTCCCCACTAACTAAAGACATTTTTACAGACACATAAAACATTCAGCCAAATACTGTCATAAACCACAATTTTACATGAAGAAGTGCCCAGCAGAACGAGGTATGGAGGTGACAGCTTCAAATTAGAAGCATGGATGACTTTTTTCCCTGGCAGCTTTCCACAGTTAGATATTCATTTCTCCATTTGGAAAGGAAAAGAGACAGGAGAACAAGGAACACTTTGTTTGCTTCATCTTTTCTCATCCCATCACAACATCCTGTTTCTGCTGGGTGGTACTCAATAGTTGCTAAGCCTCCAGGCAGGGCTAACAGGTGGCAGCACCTCCAGTCTAATCTGGACATAAAGCTCATTTTGCTATGAAAAACTGACACTTTCTGATACACAAGCAACCAGAATGTAAAAACACCTGCAATACACACATTTATTTTATACTACAAGGAGCAAGGAGGTAATGGGAAAAGTCTTCAGATGTCTTACATCACCTACTTAACTGATAAGCCTGGGTGAGCATATCCCTCTCATAAACAATATCCACAGGCTGAACAACTTTTGTGATGATCTCTTCATCATCATCATGATAATCTTCAATTTTCTTCCGAAATTCCTTCAGCAGTTTAAGGCAACGGACCATGACATCAGTCCCTGTGAAAAATGAGTGTTAGTAACAACTCCTGACAAAGTGCAGGGGTTGTGCAGAGCTTTAAACAATTCTCTTTCTTTCAGCAACATGAAGAAGTAGCAGAGCAACGGGGAACAAATGCCTGAAGAGAGCTGGGTATTTCTAGGAAAGGTTGGCAACAGCTTTTCCCTTTGTATGAATCTGGCAATCAGGTGAATTTTTGAGGTGCTCCAAACCTTCACATCTGTGCCAATGCTAGGACTGTCCAGTAGGAGAAACTTCCACAGCATAAATAAATCAATGGAGAGATTAAGTGCTGATCCCCAGAACACATATTTGACTGGGAGATCATTCACTGGGTATAAACCCATTCCTTTATACAAGCAGAGAACACACTGCCCACCAGCCACAAGATTCTTGTAGATGATTTAATTCCACATCTTAGCATGTTCTTGTCCATCAGCTGTGCTGTGGTAACTCTCCACTCATTGGGACCTCCCAGAAAAGGGCAGAGTGAGGACAGATGGCTGCAGGAGAGCTGAGGTTTCAGCTGATGAATTTTATCTTGTGTTTATATATCTGAGCAGTTACTGACGCCCAGCTGACACAAAGTTAACCAACAGCAACTTCACCATGTGACTGTGCTCCAGGCCACATGATCCCATTATTTTTCCTTGAGCTGAATCCTTTCCCTAGGATGCTGCTTAGGATTTAAGTGCTGACATTTTGGTACGGTTGCAAACACTGTTATTTTTAAAGCTCCATAATTTTCTTTGTATTTCTACAGCCTGTTAACTTTCACTGGAAGTAGTATTTGAAAAAACAAATAAAAAACTCCCCATAGAAAAGAAATCCCCCAAAACAAATCAATGTCTTTTCCTTTAGCTCCTGCTGCCCAATGTCCTCCCCATAGCAGATGCTCTGGCTTCATCCTCAGTGTGTCCCACATATTTCTATCTTCTTTCCTGTATAACTCCAGAGATTAAACTATCTTGATCTCTGCTGAAAATCAGCTATTATTAATTCATCCTCCTTTAATACCTAGTGTTTTTAAGGCACTTTTGGGGATTTTCAGCTTTTACATCTGTAAGATGGAATTATCATTCAAGTGAAAGATTCATCAAGTGGCATTTTTTTCCCAACAAACTAAAGCAGTAAAATGCAGCTGCTATTCTGCCAGACTCTGACAGAGCATGAAACACCTGTGCCTTGGAGGCTGCCACACCAGGTTTATAAGTGGACTTACATTTTCTTGTCTCCTAAGGAAATACCTTAATTTGAAGTTAAATGTTTTTACTACTGCCTCTGAATTGTTTTTTTAGGAGTGCTGTCTGGTCTTTTGGGTTTTATTTCCAAGTGTTTGCAGCTCATTAGAACACCCCTGATAGACCTGGGTCATGTCTCTCTCAGCCATGCTTGATGCTGTACCTACCCTCTGCTTCTCTTTGTTCAGAATACTTTCTCTACAGAGAATCTCCTTTCCCCAGACTTAAAAGATTTGAAGGAATTTGTCTTATCAAGAGCCTTAATCCAACTCCATGTAATCTCAACTCTTTTTTGTCTTCTGGAATTTTTCATGGTTTTATTGGCTCTTTCACTTGCTCCTTTAAGATCACTCCTATTCACAAAGACTATGTAGTTTGCAATGTTTAGTTCATATCAGATTGATTTTTTTTCTCACAAACAGTTAATTATATCTCTAAAATAGACACTGTTTATCTTTCAGAACTGTTTTCTTTTCAACCTTGCAAATCTGCCTCTTAGGATTTTCTGTGATTAAGGATTTGGTTTAGATTTCCACTAGGAATTGCACTAATTCCATTGGTGGTACTATCCTTCCTCATACCTTCCATTATTATTTCTTGTAGTTTTTTCCCCTGTGCAAGTTTTATCTGTATCTTCTTCTGAGAACAGCTGCTTTCTTTTGTTCCCTTTCCTCATGCAGCCCTGGTGTTCTTTGTCTTTCCACCACATGTTTGGAAATTATCAGCAGTTTTTGTGAACCAATTAAATTGGCATTCAAAGCTGGTTATGCATTAAACCACCCCTCAGCAGACTGTGGCTTTTTTGGAGAGCAGTTTTTGGATATCTCACTTATCTCAACCCTGATATCAGCTCAGCTGGTACATATAGGTATATATAGGTATATATATATATAGTTGGTATATATGACCCCTGTATAGCCCATTCACTTAAGAGCTGGGCTCAATGGTCCTTGGAGGTCCCTTCAAACATTCAGAGCATTCTGTGTTCTGTGAATTCCAAGTGCTGTAAGACCTTACTTCCATAATTTCATAGGGAACTTTTCAGAGAAGCTTTGCATTCTCATGACTCTCAGGGAAAATCATAACCAAGACAGGTCTGGTTTTTAACTTATTTCATAATGAGCCTTCTTTTCAACATAACTTCTTGTATTTTTTTGTCAAGTTCATTGACTTGTCATTTAACTTTAACATGAAAGGTCAGCAGACTGCTTTGTTCCTACTCTGTATTGGCTTGAGCAGTCTTATCACATCCCAAGACCACAGCTTACATTGATATCCAACAAACTTGATGACATTCATTCCTTAAAAATATGTAACAAATGCTTAATTCAAGTGGGCTGCAGCATTTTAACTTTAGTAGCACGCTTATCTACATAACTGCATGGACAGATTTTTCACTTACACCTCTTTTAATTTAAAATTTGAAGCTCCTAGATAGAATGGCATCAATGTAATCACACAAAAAGAGAGCAAAACCACTGTTCCAGTCACCTTTCTTTGTCTTGTAGGGTCCTCCATTGGGGTTTATGTCTTGCAAGGGGACAGACACGACCTTGGCCAGGCCAGCATTCATCATGTACTGATAGAGACGTTTGAAGGTTCTCTCACAAAGGCCCTGATGCAAAGAGAAATGGCAAAAGTCACTGCAGCCCAAAAGCTACACCTGCTGCTGACTGGTACCAAAGGCATTCATACCACCTCTTCTTACAACACAGTATTTTGGGGTAGGATATCCATAAGAAACCTGAAAGCCTTTTAGTACAGAACCTGAGATGTTCCTGAGTGTGTTGTATCCCTCCAACTCTGCCATCCACACAAACACCAGCAGTGGAAAAGTAAGAACTGCATCATGACATCCATTGACAAAACGTTTCTGAGGCTGTGGTTGGAACAGAGCTGCTCCCCTATGACACACACCACCAGCAGCTTGATCTGGTAGGTTTTCAAGATCCTTCTTTTGATATCCTAGCCCAGAATTTTGTGCAACTTTAGAAGTAGGTAGTATGAATGAGTGCCTTTGATATTCAGCATCCAGATTCTACTAAGTGAGAATTTGAAAGAGTAATTCATCTCACCAATTCTTCCCTCAAGTTTCCTAATGTATCCATCTGGTTTGAACGAGCACTTAGCATACTTGAGAGCTTCTCCATCAGAATATCATATTTGCTCCTCCTAACCAAAAAAGAGAATTATTTTACATGTAAGTATGCATATAAGTTCATAAACATGAGTTGTAGCTCTAGAAACTGTCAGTCACTAGAGAAAGTATGCTAAGTGTTCTCAGATTAGTTTAGGAATTCTAGTTTTCTTTTCCTCCTGTGAATAGCACATGAGATAATTTGTCTCTAAGAAAAAACCTCAATGAGCAAACAATGACTAAGCCCAAGCTGTTACTTCACTGGCAACCCACAGAAGCACAAGTTCTAATCATAAAACAAGACAGGAAAACAAACCAAAAAATGTACTAGAAATGCTTTTAAGTGAAACCAGTCAAAATTAACGGAATGATTAGTGCTACAAAAAGAAGAGTTATGCTGATGTAGGCAGGTGACAGGCACTAGAAGAACCTGTTGTTCACAGCTGCAAGGCAAGTTTTAAAGTCTCCGACATTTGGAAGAGGAGTTAATAAATTGGAAAATGTCAATTCCGGGGAACTTTGATGGCTCTGTGACAACAGAACAATCCCTCATCACAGTAAAAGGTCAAAGTGTACCCAGGAGACCCTTAAACCATACCTATCAACGTGGAAGCGAGTCAGGAGCAGCAGGATGGAGTGCTGCTGTGCTCCACTGGGCAGCCGGATGACGTGGGACTGCATCGTTATCAGACCACTTCTGTCCAAGACCCTCCTGTGGTAGTGAAGCTTTCCAGCATCCACTCTAAAGAAAAAATGGCAACATACCTATAGGAATAGGAACTTCGGCAAACAAGTTCTAACTATCCACTACCCAGAACACTTTACCTCCATCACCCATAGCCTTAGTGACACATGCTGGTTTTCCAAGTGACTCAAAACTCAAAGTTAGGAAGTCCCACAATTCAGAAAACCCGTGAAATTTATTTTCGTAGTTAATCCAATTAAACAGAGAAATACCTCTGATTGTAACCTAGAGCCTTTGGGCACAGAGTGTCATGACACAGTTTGATGAGGGGGTTGAATCAGCATTGCATCCCCATGCCCTCCTTTTCCATTCTCACCAACCTGTGGCTATGCTGCAGCCACTGCCCTCCTTGGAACAGCTCTGGGATTAATTTATTTCCTTGGTGAGCTGGTTTGGGCCACCAAAAAAGAAAAGCATCCATAAAAGTTTTCCCCTCTGTCCCCATCATCTTAGTTACCTACAAGAGCTCCCCAAGTGGCAAAAACAATGCCAGGTGGTGTGCAAGCTACAACCCACTCGTGTCCTAAAAGCAGTAAATCCTCAGAGCAATGCTGATATTCTCCAGAACTTCAGGACACATCCAGAAGTTCTCCAAGAAGATATGTAATGCTCTTCCATCAGCAAAATACATGGCCTAGTTTGGGAGCTGGTAACTCAGGCTCCCACTCAATGGAGATGTCACACAGGGAAATGCTATGGACAAAACGTGGCCACCCAAGAATCCCTTCAGAACTTGGGTAAGATATTTAGACAGCAATTTAGAAAAGGAAATGAAAATCATTTTTCCATCCCAAATTTGAAGAAAAAGTTATTTAGAAAAAGCAAGAACTTTTGCAAATTAGAAACCTGTGTGTTGACCCACCAGACAAATTTTTGGCTCTGAGAAAATATCAGGAAGGATAATGAACCCAAGGATGAGACCAGTACTGTTCTACCAAACAGGCTCCCAGAACCAAGCACTCCTGGGAGTGAGCATGAAACACTACAGTACAGATGAGAATTCAAATATTCACAGGAATACCTAAGAAAAAACCTTAGATTTAATTCTCAGAGCAAGATACAAACTTACTTGAAAGCCCCACTGTGAAGGTCCCTCTGGAGCTCTCCCTGCCACCGGGCTCGGCCCAAACGCTCCAGGATGCAGTAGGAAAAGTCAGGGAGTTTCAGGTCAGGGTCCCCCTCCCAGCCTATCAAAGCTCTGTAACGCTGCTCTTGGGAAGCAACTATGACTAGTTTCTCTCCCCATCTGAAAAACAGAAGGGAAAATAATGTATTGTTATTGGCTCCATAAAAACAGTGAGATCAATCCCTCCACAAACACCATTCTTGATATAATCTGCACAAACTGAGTAAGGACTAAATTATAGAATTTAGAAGTATTTTGCCAGATATAAGGATTTCACTCACTTTTCAACAGCTTCTTTGTAAGTACAACAAGGCTGCAAATCCTTCTTCCTTATTTGATCAGTGATATCTACTCTCTCTTTAAAATACTGGCAGGAACCTTGTATGCCATCTTTGTTATCCAAAATCATGTGGACAGGATAAATATCATCTGAAGAAATAGGATCTCTTTTAGATTCCAATATTCCTGTTTCAAGGTCTATTTCTTCATATCTGAAATAAAAGCAAAGAGCCAATATTAAACCAAGCACGGAGAACTACAAGATTGCCACAAACAATACTGATACCCCTAGGAAGTATCTTGGAAAAATGAAACTCCTTTGAAACCTCCAAACAGGAAAAATACGAAGAGCAGAGCTGCACTCCTCAAGCATGACCAAACCCTTCCAGCACTTCATGCTGGAGAGTGCAGGAGGGAGAAGGAGAGAGATGCATTATTTAATCTTTGAAAAGTTGAAGATATAGTGGAAATAAGAAAAATAGTGGGAATAAGAGAAACATATAGTTCACAAGAAAGGAAAATGACATCCACCCTGCTGACCAGGTACATATAAATTCTGCCTGTACCTAAGTAGCAAGCAGTCATTTGAATGGAAATCAACTCAGGAGTCATATACAGGTTTCCTAAATCACAGAATAATCAAAATTGGAAGAAAGTGTTAAGATTATCCAGCCATCCACCAGCACTACCACTGTGACCCCTAAACCCCACCACCCAGCGCCAGATCTTAAACACCTCCAGGCATGGTGCCTCCAGCAGGTGGGCAACCTCCTCCAGTGCCTGACTCCACGAACAGTGAAAATTCTTTTTGTAATATGTGAACAGCAGCTCAGAGCCACCCTCGGCCCTGCTGCAGCAAAGCCTGGGCGAGAACGGGCAGCCCGGCAACCGGGCCGGGTTTAGCCGGCAGTGAGTCCGGGATTAGCCCCTCAACCAGGCAGGGATTAGCCCCTCAACCAGGCCGGGTTTAGCCTGGTAATCGCGCCTGGTTTAGCCCGCCAAGCAAGCCCATGTTTCCCCAACAACCATGCCCGGGTTCTCCGGCGGGAAGGGGCCGGGGCCGCCCCGCTCGCTGCCCTCACCGGTCGTGCAGGCGGAGCGGCGGCCGCGGCCGGGGCAGGAGGTAGAAGCGCACGTCGGGCTGGGCGCTGAGCGCGGTCCACAGCAGCTGCTGCGTGTCGGGCTCCCGCAGCAGCGGGAAGGGCGGCGAGCGGG
>JBBMKD010000040.1:3106282-3220508 GCA_037834095.1 Argya squamiceps
TCCGTGCCCCTCCGGGCTGTGTCCGGGGCTCTGTCCCGGGTCCGTGCCCCTTTGGGCTGTGCCCGGGGCTCTGTCCCGGGTCCGTGCCCCTCCGGGCTGTGTCCGGGGCTCTGTCCCGGGTCCGTGCCCCTTTGGGCTGTGCCCGGGGCTCTATCCCGGTTCCGTGCCCCTCCGGGCTGTGCCCGGGGCTCTGTCCCGGCTCCGTGCCCCTCTGGGCTGCTCTATCCCGGGTCCGTGCCCCTCCGGGCTGTGCCCGGGGCTCCTCCGCGCTCCCCACACCGCAGAGCCGAAGCGGGGCCGGGCTCTGGCAGAGCTGCCCTGCGGTCGGTAAGACACAAAACACGGTTTTCTCTTTGCTACAGAGCTCAAGGAAACGTGCTGGTGGCACATGTAAACTTCTCAGAGGGTCAGAGCACACCCCGGCACAACTCGCGGCAGCAGCGTGGTGAGGATTGCTGGAAAAATTTAGATTTCCTGAATGGCAAGCCAGGTAAAATCTTTAGTTAAACACTTCAAATATATGCAGCCTCAGCAGTGGATAAACTGTAGGATGAACTGACCTAACGAGTAGTAGCAGCTCAGAGAATTCCTTCCACAGCTGGGCTTTGGGCACAGCTCTTCTGCTGGGCCCCAGGGTTGTCTTGCTTGCCAGGTCTGGCATTATAAACTTGTTATAGCATATGCCTTCTACTTTTAGTGTTTTTTGGTTCTTCAGTAGGTTGTGAAGGGTTCTGAAAAATAAATAAAACACCTACTGTTTCTCCTGTTCTTCAGGAGCTTTATTTACAGCCCTGACAGCTTTATGCATGGTCAAAGGAGGAATGTTTTTCAGTTTATAGCCTTCTCATCTATTGAAGGTGCAAAACCAGTGGTACTCCATGATAAATCACTCAGTGTGACCATTATATTCTCCTTTCAGGTTTATGTTAAGAGATGGTGACTGACTTTGATGAAAAACATGACGAATATTTAATATCCCTTCAGCAGAGAAACCGGTAAGATTCACATTTGGGTATGAAATGTTTGTTGTATTGTATCAAATATCAGCAGCTGTGATGCAAAGTCTGACTTGCTGTGCCTTAAAACATTCAAGTGTTTCTCTCTTCTTCCCTTTGTTTGCTGAAAGTTCTTATTTTGAGAGGAGATCACAATGTTTCTTCAGCATTTAAAATATAAATACATTTATTAATAAAATAGTTACTTTTCCCACAGTTGATGGGGAATATTTTTGTTTATAGAGCAAGAGGTTGTAGATTCAGAAGTAGCTGGCAGCTCTTCTGGAGGATGTAGTTATGAGGCACAGTTGTTATGCTGTGAAATAAGAAAAGTGGGAAATAAGGACAGCCAGGTTGCCTTTGCAAACTCCAGTGTTTTTCAGACAAGTTTCAAACATTTCTTTTCCTCTTTGTTCATGTGTTCCTGTCACTACACCCTGGACAGATGAACTTCATGGCTTAATTTAGAGGAGTCTACCGAACTTTCTTGCTGGATTCCTTCCTTTAGCACAAGCCATAAGATTTCTAATCCAATTCTATTAACAGAGTGGTTGGGTAAAAAGACCTTGAAGCCACAATTATGTTAAAAAAAACAGCCAGTTTTTGTGACCACAGGTTTCTTTCCTATCTAGTATCCTAAAGCAGTTTTAGGAAAGGATAAAACCAGTTTATGTAATGGTTAATCCATCTTGCATCCTTGGTATCCAAGCTCTAATTCTGACTGCTGGGGACATGCTTTTGGGAAAAGGTGGTTTGTGTGACAACACAGACATGTGGGGGACTTTGGCCTGGGGATTTACCCCTCCTGGAGTCAGAGGGAAAGCAGGTGGTGCAGGGGAATGCACAAATTGTCACCGACATGATGCAACCTCCTGGCCTGATGTCACCTCACCAAAGGAATTAGCATGGACTGCCTATAACCCGTGGTGAAAGGAGGGAAGATGAGAGTTGGAAGAGGGAGAGCAGCTGCTTCACTGAAACTGAGCCCATTGAAGGGCATTATTTTCTCATTATTTTAACCAGCATTTAATTTTCTGGTATCTCTAACTGCAGTATTGGCTGGGGGCTTCCCACCTCCAGTTTTAAAACACAAGTCATCTTTTTTTTTTATTCTTGAAAAGAGGCCAACCATTTTCAAGCTTTTTGAAATTTTAAGTGAAACTCTTTAAAATTCTTAAGAAGAAAGGTTAAATATGCAAAATACCAAATGGAAAAAATAATGTGAAATAAGAAATAACATGGAAAAACATCTCAGAAAGGAAAAGCTTGGTCAAACTTCATCTGTCACAGTGTGCGGGTGCTCATACACATGTTACAGAAGAGGAACAGACCCTGGAAGATGTATTCTGAAGGGGTTCCTTGAACTGGGAACATATTTTTCATCTCTGTGTCATGGTGTGTTGTATTTATTGCTGATCTGACCATCTGTGGATGCACTGTGCAGGGATGAATTATTGGCCTCTCTCCTTCAGGCTGCAGGAGAGGTTGAGAAGAAAAGATCCCGTGCAGATCAGGCTGGAGCAGCTGGAAAAGGGATTTTCTCTGTATGTGAATGGAGCCAACTCTGAGCTGAGGAAGCACCACAGGAAGGTCACCCCGCAGAGTTTCCTGAGGAACAGACCCAAACCCAGCAGGACAAAGGGTGAGTGAGTGCCATGGGAGCCTGGCACAGCCTGCACAGGGCTGGGACTCACTCACACAGGTCACTGTCATCACAGCACCACTGGAGCCTGGGGGGATGAAATCCCATGGAAATCAGAGTGCTTCAGCTGGTTGTGTGTAAAGAATAGTCTCTGCAACACACTCTCAATTTTTCACTCTGTCCCTCTTTAATTCCAACATTTAATTTCTCTGCCTCTCCATTTGTTAAACAGCTCTAACTAAAAGTAGGAGATTAGGAATATATATATATTTTCAGGGGAAAATAATGGTATACCTGTGACACATAACACCATTAAGAGGATTTAAGATCTGATGGACTTCAATGTTATCCAAGTCTGGTGTCCTGAGGACAAATGACATTTGATGACATAGACTGTAATCAAATTATGTCCCGTAATAGCTTCATTAAGCTCATAAATTATATTTAAGCTATAATAGTTGTCTTAAAAAGACAGCTAATCTTTATTTAAATATTTGAAGTGAAGAAAATCAACCATTTTTTCCCAGTGATTAGCTGGCTTTATGGAAAAATGGGTATCTTGTTTCTAATTTAAGTCTGTCTGTCATCGAGAGCAGTGCAGTGACAGGAATAATTTTGCATGCATGAAAGTATAAAGTATGAGCTTACTGGCCTTCTAATCTATTTAGCATAATGAAAAGAAAGTTGATTTTATTAAATCCCTGTGTAAAGCAGTTTACCCAGTTATGTTCACACTTGCTACAACCTATCTCAGAGTGGGTTTTTTTAACATGTGATAGCCTGCTTAAGCTTCATTTGCACCTAAAAATGAAGACAAAGAGTTAAAAAAGTTACCTAGTATGATAATTTATTGTTTGAAAGTTTATTAATCTCAGTGATACTGGAAACTAACTTTTCCTTCAATAATTGATCCAACCATGGCTCTAACTTCATCTCCTTAATTTGTTTTCCTGCTGCACTGGGCACATACTACTTGTTTGCAGGCTTAGGTGTGTTCAGCTTGTATAATTTCCTGCAGGTTGGTATGGTGATGAGGAATCAGCTTGTCACCTGGCTCCACTGTTCTCTGTGAAAGTGTAACCTTGTGTGTAATGATGTAAAAATTGTCATGTGCTTGGATACTGGGAGATGGTGGAAATTGGGTGCTCTGTCACACAGGGCTGATACATCTTCCGGTAGCTAAAGAGGGTGTGAATCAGCATCTTGGACTTTTTGCTCCAAAAATTGTGAAGGGGTATTGTGGCAGCAGCTCTAGTGGAACTCTGTCAAAAGAAATTTGCTCTTAAAGTTCTGCTGTGCAGTTGTTATGTCTCAGCTTAGCTAAAATTCTTTATTTCTATGCTCCCTTAAAGCCAATTGCTTCAGTCAAGGTAGAACACATGTCTGAGGGATCTCTGAAGCCTCCAGTTGCAGTCTCTGTTCCTTTCCTCAACTCCATCAATCAGAGACTGTAGCACCAGCTCTGCAGAAGATAACTCAGTGTTCTGCTGTTTCTTAACTCTCCAGTGGTGTTGTTTTAGACACTTGAAGCTGCAGTGAAAGATACCAACTGAGCCATCATCCTGTCATTTTTCCTCTTCCATTTGGTTTCGCCACTGGAGTCCAGAATGGGACTCACTGCTGGTCTGTATGAGCTTCTTGTCTGAGGGTTCTACCTTACAATTCTGTGGTCTCTTTCATTTCTAGGCATTTCTTCTCAATGACTGCATAGGATTTTACTTACAGGAATGATTCCTGAGATACAGCGCTGAGTTTTCTTCCCTATCCATCTCCCATGAGAGTTACTGCATCATTTATTACTTCTAAAGCATCCATCTACAGGGTTGGTCTTCACTGAAAAATTAGGAATGGGTGGTACTTTATAATCCAGAACAGGCATAAATCCCTCTTCCTGGTTCCTGAAAGTGTCACCATAAATCTATTTGTCAGGACTGTTTTCTTTACTCCCTAGGAGTAATTACTGATAATAGTGATTGATAAAGTTTTTATGCTTAGGATTGGTAATGAATTCAAGTACATGATGGGTTGGAGGGTGGTGAAGCTGAGGTTTAGCTGTGCTGGCATTTCTTTGGGTCTGTAACCCCCACATGGTTTCACAACTCTGTTTGTTGTTCCAGTGAAAGTCTGTGTGGTCACAAATATGTGGCTTGAGGGTTGTGTGGGGTCTCCTTGGATTAGGACTAATATTTCTCAGTCCTTGCCTAGTCAAATAGGCACTGACAGCTCAAATCTCTGAGGGAAGGACACCAGTGGAGCTGTTCTGTGTGCCCAAACAGGTACTGGTTGGTATTCACATCCCATCTATCCCATGGGAAGGATATTTTTGTTCCAGAGTGATGTTTGTTGCACAGATGACTCTCTCAGCTGCATCAGCCTCTGTCTGGGATTTCAGTTACTGTTTTTCCTTGCTTAGAGAGACCTGGTCACATGAATCCATCACTAAGCAGAGTCATGGAATCACAGAACTGGGAGGGACCTTAAAACTCATCGTATTCCACCCCCTGCCATGGGCAGGGACACCTTCCACTATCCCAGGTTGCTCCAAACCCTGTCCAACCTGGCCTGGAACATTTCCAGGCATGGGGCAGCCCCAGACTTTCTGGGCACCCTGTGCCAGGGCCTCACCACCCTCACAGGGAACAATTTTTTTCTAATATCCAATCTAACCCTGCTCTCTGGCAGTGTGAAGGCATTCCCTCTTGTCCTGTCACACCATGGCTTGTAAAGAGTCTTCAGACACTCAGGCAGTTCTGAGGATGGAGTACATGAGTCCTGCCATCTGCCCCTTTCCTACTTACATTTGCAGCACACTTGAGGGGTTTCTGGGCAGTTTGAAGAGATGGATTCTCAGAGAGTGGAAGGGAAAGGTTCTTGCAGTTCTCTTCCAGAGCAGTGACTGAATCCAGGCATATCTCTCACCGTGTAAGCTCAAGACAGTTCACCCTCAGTGCCAGTGGAACCAGTGCAGCAGAGCAGTCAGCACCAAGGCTGACTCAAAGCATTTCTGGTGTTCCTTGGGAATAGCCTATTGGAGCTCTGGTTGGAAGGGCTGTTTCTCTTCCTTGGAGCAGTCCATTCCTTTTCCCCTCTGTGTTAAGTCCTGCTTTGGACCTCTGAGACAGAGAGGTACCTTGTGCTGGAGCAATAGAGCAACATCTGTAATGCTAGAATGCATTCTAGAAATGCATCCTGTAATGTCCAAATGGACATGAGCAAACACTGTTCCCCCAGGATGGTCCCACCCTGGGCCTGTTCCCTGCTGTCTGCTTGGAGCAGCTTTTGTGCAATCTGGTGAACCAGATTACCCAAGGGCCTATAACCAAAATGAATCTTTTATGTTTTTCCACAGTCAAAACTTGCCATATCAATTCTCTGCACAGATGCATGTAGGGTTGTCCAACTCCCCCCCAAAAAATATGGTATTGAGAGCTGTAATGAACAACCTGATTTAATTCTGAAGTAAGCCCTGCTTTGAATGGAAAGCTGGACTTGGTGACCCCCAGAGGTTCCTTGCAAATGAAATCTTGCTGTAGTTCTATGACCTTTGTAGGACAATAGCTTCTTTTATTGGTAGTGCCAGTTCCTGCAGCCTTAGGGTGACCATTAAATTATGGTTTAAAGAAAAAGGTTTTGCATCAGCTGTTTTTCTCCACTGAGAAGAAATGGAAGCTGTAAATCTGTCTTGGCCATAGGAAATGAGATGCTTTTATTTAGGATGCTACTAGAGTGTTGGTGATGCCTTTGTTCCATTGAGGACCTTGATGTGACCTGCAAGTTGTTTGTCTCTTTCTCTCAATCAAAGCATCTTCTCAAAAATCCATTGTTCCACTCTAAGTTGGGGCCATTTCCAGCACAGAGACCCTTAGTTCTTGGGCTTCTGCAAAAAATACAGAGATTTTTTGCAGAAGTTCCTGAACCAACTCTTCCTTGCCTTAGAAATGAAGGATAATGGTTGTTTGTCCTTCATTTATGGCTTATACACAAAGAATCCTCTGCACAGTATGTTAAATACCCAATACATTCTGTTTAATCTGCCAATACTTTATGTTTCCTTAATTTTGAGAGTAAATTACACACAATTCCTTTGTAAACCCAACATATCACCTGTTGTTCACCAGAACCATGTCTGTCAGTCTGCCTTTGGTAGCTGGGTTCTGGGCTCAGTTGGCTTCTTCAGACAGGTTACTTTCTACCCAGCTGGGGGTCAGAATGATGTGTACCCCTGTTCTAGAATGTATTTCTATATTTTCATGTCAAAAAAGGTGGGGCTTCCCCTGCTGTTAAGCCATTGTATCTTAAAAGAATTTATTCTCTTAAAAACACTTGATGATAACTGTCCCTGAAGAGGTTCAAAACTCCTGCTGCTACAGCTGGCCAGGATCTGATCTGGGATGTCTTTCTGGCTGTTGATTCCATTGTGTGTCAGATTTACTCTTCTGTCCTCAGCTGGGGAGAAACCAAAACCAGCCCATGAACCCACGAACAAAGGTGTCTGTTTACTGTCTAATATCATATTTCTGCTTTCTCTCTCCTGTCTTCTAACCCTTGTGTGTCCCTGCTGAAGAAGCAGCCCAGCCACAGGAGAGTGGGCTGCCAGAACACAGCACTCCAACAGCCCCAAGCAAGATACAACGCAGGAATTGGCTTCAGGTATGGGGCAGGTGGAAGAAATGGGCCTTTGAACTAATTCTTAGGTTGCAAATAACTTTAGGGTTGCCAGTGGTACAGAGTGGGCAGCTGGGCCTCTCTGAGTGGCTGGGTCTGGATACTGACAACATGAAATGCTGCCCTGCCCAGATTTGTGTCTGCTTGGAAGCCCAGAGAGGCAAATCTCATTGAAAGGGTTTGGTTTCAGTGACATTCATCACAGAAACCTTTGTAGCCTGGACATGAGTGGCTCAATCCTGCTGCTGCTGGATAGCTCTGATGGCACCCTAGGGAATTTATCTAGTGCAAAGGATAGAGAAACTCATTTTGGAGAGACATCCCTGCCTGTTACTGCTGTTCTCCACCCTGCAACAGGATTGAGGGAGAAAGAAATGTAGTTTGCATAATTTGAGTTGTAATTTGTGATAAATTCTTGTAGATCATAAGAGAAGGAAATGCATATAAATAAAAACATCTTATCTATAAGAAATTTGGAGCTATCATCTCCATGGTAGTGGGTTCACCAGGGAAATCTCAGAAGATAAACCTATTTTCTTTTAGCTTAAAGAAAGGTCTGAGTTAACCTGTCAAGGACTTAATTAAAAGAAGAAGTGTGAATTCAGAACAATGGAGACATGTCACCCAAGTAATTACACTGCTTGATTAGCCATTGGCCTGGCTGGATGTCCAGTCTGTGCTTGAGTGATGGGATCAGAGGTCTTTGGCACTGTGGATCAAATGTTTGTGCTATGCAGGTTTTCTTTTCTTTCACAAAATGCTGCACATTCAAGCTTTAAGGCTGCATTACTTTATTTACTGCTTAGTTGAATTCATTTTCTCAGCTTCCATTATGGCCTGTCAGGACTCCTTTGCTGAATTTGCCAGATGTGTGGCTCTGTACTAAAACCTGGTTGCTACTTGGGACTAGCTTAGGGTGATTCCTTAAGCCTTTTATCCAGTTGGATGGGAGGATAGGAGTTATTATATCCCTATGGACAACTGGAATTATTTAACTAAGGAAAAATGCAACCACAGACTGAGGAGGTGGTTATGCCAGAGAGCAGTTTCCTTTCCCAGTGATTTTCCATGGGGATTTTTTTGGATAACTAGAGGATCCAGCAATTCCTGGCCAAACCTCTCAAACTTGGGCTGTGCTAAGGGAGGCTGTGAGGGGGAAAGACAGACTCACTGAAAGAATTCACCCAGGTTGTCTTAGGATATTACATCCTCTGCCCCTGATACTTAGAAAATGCTAGAGGAGTGAGGAAACAACAGAGAGCAAGGTTTAATGTTGCTGCCCACTCTGGGCACAGCAGCAGCAGCAGCAGGGGGGAGTTTGACCAGGGCTGTTAAAATCAGGGGCCTAAAGGTGAGCTCAGGGAGGACAGAAACCTTCAGTGGAACAGAGGGGAAAAGCAGTGCTTGATCATGCTGTTGTTAAGTGTGATGGTTACTGTTTTTGTGCTGCTGACACACAGAAGAAATCTAATTTCTTTGAGCACTTCTTTTGACAGAAAACTGTGGCAATTAAAACAGAAGGAGGGGGCAAACTCTACATTAAACCATCTCTGGAGTACTCTGATGATTTTGAAACTTATGAAAGCTTGAGTGTGGAGAGCAGCAGTGATGAAGATGATGATGGTGATGGTCCTCTGTCCCAGGTACAACTGACAGTTGCCTTCTGTTGTTCATGGCAGTGTCATTTGAAATGTGATTGTGCCCAGGTATCAGCCTCAGCTGGAGCACCCAAACTGTAGTGGTGTCTTCATTAGAGAATTTTGCTTTGATGAGCTGTCACAAAAAGAAGGAAAGAAATGAAAAGTAAAGCTTCTTGAAAAATCAGGTCTCAATCAGCAACACTACAAATGTTAAACCTTATTTTTAGGGGGTGAAATATTGTCTCTGTTGGGTTGAATCGAGGTATTTCCTGCAAGGAGCCTCTTTCAGTTCACTTAAAGGCTGTGCAAGTGAACATCACTGCTGTGTGTCAGGTTAGAGAAAGCTGAAACAACAGCTTTTGGTGCCTTTAGGGCAGTCTTTAAATAATGATGCTGAAATTGTTGCATGTCATTGTTTTACCTAACAAAAATCAGACTATTTGAAAATATTATAATCAAAGCAGTTGCTTTGCATCAAGGGTTGTTATATTGAGTGTGCAGCCTTCCATTTGATCACTAATTGCAGTTTGTTCTAGCACACTTCACAAATGTGAAAGAAAATGAATCGATGAACAAAAATTTATGAATGTTTTTCTGCCTAACCAATTAATGACATAAATAAAGCTTTTCTGGGTAGTGGAGCAGCATCTATAAATGAAATTGTTTACAGATCTTACCACTGATACCAGACAAAATTCCCAAGCATATTTTCCTAGCTTGCATCTTTCTTTCGTTCCTATATTGCTCTTGCATTGATGATTATTTTCTGCTCTGCAAATTGTTAACTTGTTTACACTGATGGATATTTATATCTTTTATGTTTTTAATAGAAAGCTAATAATTTCAAAACAACCCCCCACTTTTCTATTTAGTCAAGATGGAAATAATTTTGATTTTGCTGGGGCTAAAATGTGGTTTTTTGAATGTTTTGTTACAATGCAGGTGCAGAGGTTTCAAAGGAAAAGAAAGCTTGTACAATTTCCTGTCAGAGAGCTGGAAATATTAGTTTTGACTGTCATAAAGACATGCTCGATATCAAGGCTCAGGTTGCATATAAACCCTCTTTTGAACCTGACTTTGTCTGCTTTTTGTAATATATTTCTGTCAACATGGATTTCCTAACAAGTGTAATCTGTAGCAGCTTGAAGCTTTCATTGCAAACTGAATATAGACTGTCACAGTTTATTTGTACCTAAGGTAGCTTCAGGTTTTCATTTTATACCATTTGCTTACCTATATTTATCTCAAAACTTTAATACCAACAAAGCAGGGGAGGAAAAAAAAAGCATTTAAGAGATGCAAGGTCTTTTCCTTTTGCATTCATGAAAGCACACAGCTCTCCAGCATCATCTGTGCTGTTTGTGGTGTGTGATGAGAGAGGCAGGGCAGTTTTTTCCACAGTGAGTCTCAAAATAGGTTATTTTTTTGCATAAAATCCTGTTACAGTGTGTCCACTTCAAAAAACTCCCTGCAAACTGGCAGCTTAGCCCATTAGACCCCAACTCTTTTTCTGCTGGTTTTTGGAGCACAGATGTGTACGAGGCAGGACTATTATCATCTGTCATGTGCTTAAAAAGGAGTTGCTGCTACACAAGCTTGACAGTCTTGTGAAGGCATTTGGAAATTCTGGATTGCAGCTACTCTTCAAATAGCAAGGCACAACTGTGAGACTGCACAAATATATGCCTTTGCTCTCCCCCTTACTTGCTTTTTGTAACTTATTCCTAAAAACTGGTTTTGCTCATAAAAACTCCTTGGCCTACAGAATGGTCCTGCTGGGTACTGATGAGAAGGAGCACAGGAGTTGTAGGATGATTTTTCTTTACAAGCCCTCATCCAAGGAGGCAAGACATGACATAGGGAATATTTTTAGCTGCATCACAGCTCTGAGTTCATCAGGAGATTTTTCTTTCTCCTGGGGAGGAAGAGGCAGCCACTCTGGTTTATTTTAAAGTACAAGTTGGAGCTTTTCTGACAGATGTGTTTATATTGTAGCAGGAATTGAGAAGCAGCTTGCAGCGCAGTGTGGAAGAGGAGAGGATGGAAGAAGACTCCCTTAGTGATGATTATGACTCTGTTGAAGAGGATGTGTTTTCAGAACCATCTCCCACTGAGGAAGCAATTACAGGCTTTGAAGGCCTTCAGCTGGACAGCAGTGGGGCACTGCAGAAGGAAGGTTGTGAACCTCAGGATGCTGGGAGAGGCTGTGGCCTTGATTCTGGTGCCCCGACTGTGCTGGAGTTCAGCCAGGATCAAAGCAGTAAGTCTGTGTCTTCCACACTACTACAGTGCTACAATAATCATTCTTTGAGGGGATTACTTTTAAGGTGGATCATTGGGAGTTACTCCACACCCTCCTAAGTTCTCATGCTCTTCAGCAAACCTGTAGTTCTAAGTTCTCATGCTCTTCAGCAAACCTGTTGTTTTGATCTCCTGATTTGGGACACTTGCATCCTCTTGTAACTCATTAAGAATTTTTTGGCAAATCCAAAGGTATAGACCTGGTTACTGCACCTGCATCACCAGCTCTGGACACTTGAACGAAGATTGTCTCAGACTCTGAGATTTCTCAAGAAATTACTGTGGTTTTAGACATATTTTTGAACTGTTTTTGCAGTAATTCAGGCAGCCACATCTTCCCAGTCTCAACTTCATTTCACATCCTGGAATGTGCTGGATACTTGTCCCAGTGTGTGCTGTTCCTCCCTGGTGATTGACATGAGCCACTTCTTTTTGTCCCTTTCTGTCTCCTTTGGAGACCTCAGTGTCCAAACCCACAACCAGTCATTAGGTCTCAAAGATGATTTAACAAAGGCTGGAAAGTTCAGGCAGAAACCAGACCTAGACCTACCTTCAGTGTTTCTCAAAATTCCCTCCCTGCTTCTTTCCAGTACAGTAATTGGTTTGGGTTTTTTGGTTTTGTTTATTTTACTATTTCCGTTTTTTTTTTTCTTTCCCTAATCTATAATTAATTGCATAAATTCAGAGGAACAATCTTGGAATAAATTAAGTAGAGGAGTGTTTCTTTCATTATCATAGATGTGAGTGGAGTGTGAATGGGGAGAGGGGCAGAAGAAGAGACAAGAACAAGGGATGGAAGCACAGGGAGAATAAAATCTCTGGGAGAGGGCAGGACTTTTTGTCCAGAGAGAAATTTCAGAGCTGTGAGGGAAAAAATAGAGACATTTATAATTCCCAAATCAAAAAGTAAAAAAATACTGATATAAGCTATTCTAAGCAGCCCTCTTCCTCTTTGAAATTTTTAAACAAGACAACATTTGTATCTGTATTTTAAGAATTTACTTTGGTATAACTATGTTAACAAATGACTCAGGACTTCTTTTTTATTTTTGCTTTTCTTGACAGGTAAATATCAGAGATGAGAGATCTTGGTATATTGTAATACTATTTTTATTTTGTTTCCCTGAGTTAGTGCCAGCCATCCATATGTACTTCTACATCAACAGAACAGTGTCAGTGAAAGGGAGGGAAATGATCACTTTTAACTATGCCAACATAATTAAAGTGGCAAAACTTTAGCATTTAAAATCCAATTTTAGCATTTAAACTTTAAAGTTTATTATTTCTTTTTCCTTTTTATCTTGCAGAAGTGAAGCCAGTGAGAGTTCTCTCAGCCAAAAGGAAGGACAGTGCTGAAGTTTACATTCCTGTCAAACCAGTCATGCTGAAAAATAAAGGCACTCGGCCACTCTCTGCTGAATTCTTCCACCAGGACAGACATGAAACAATTTGTTCTAGTAAGAGATAAGAATATATTATGTCAATAAGGAGCGTTTTCATGCTTTCCCCCCCCCCTGGCTTGGATGCAATTTCAGCACACATCTGTCATTATGTGATTTTTTTAGCTGTCACTCCCCTGCCTGTTTTTGTTTTTGTTTTTGTTTTTGCTTTTTAAGTGGGATTTTCTGTGCTTTTGTTGTTATTTTTAACACCTCAAATGTTCTGACTTCGGTGAAATTGTGATAAAGTATAAAAGCCTGTATACTTCAATCTTCTGCCACATCTTTACTATTTTCCTTCTGTTTGTTGCTTCCACAGCACAAGATTTTCCCTCTCCCTTTCAGTCCTTGTTCAGTACTGGCTCTGTGTTTCCCACTTCCCTCATGGAAGTCTATTCCCTGTGGTATTAATGGAAATGTGTGTTCTCCCAGTCAGCAGTTGATGTTTGGTGGAAGAATTTAACACAACACATTTGTAGGATTACAAAATGCAGAGTTCTTTACCACAATAAAGACGTTCTTTACCACATCTTTACCACAGCATGACAAAAGAGCCCTGTGGCTGCTTGGGACTCTACTTGCATTACACCTTGAACACTGAGATCAGTCTGCAGTGCTGGGCAGATGTGCCAGTATCTAGAACCATACTGGAAAATATTTTTCTTGGACTGGAGAACATAATTTGAAGCCACTTCTGCTTATTCTAAAAATCTTCTGCTAAGGTGTGGTCTTTACCTGGGGAAAAACCCCAACAAAACACACCAAACCCCAAATGTGGGGGCTGAAGTTGTGACTGCAGTTTTACTTCAGTGCAGTCCTTAACTGAACAAGTCTGATCAGCTGGAGTTTTGAAAGGTCTGAGGTGAAGTTTTCAGACCTGCCCTACTCTGTGATCAAGCTGCTCTTTTCAAAAAAAAGCAGAATCCAGATGTGTCCCAAGAAAGCACTAAGGCCAGTGGTTTTGAAAAGTCAAATAATTAGTTTCTTAATTAGCAGGAAACCAAACAGAGAAAAAGAAATTAATTCTTTTTGGCTCCAGAATAAATCCCCTTTGTAGCTTCTGAGACCCTCACCCACCATCTGTTGGAGCAGATGTTGCTTTGACTTCCCAGAGATGTGTGCAGCATTTTCTCAGGTTATAATGGTGCTGGTTGGAGCTGTTTCTGTCCAACTACTGTGATAAATCCTAAATTAATTTCATTTCAGGGGGATGATACAGTACAGAAGCATAAGCAGGTCTTTATTCTATCCCTATTTTTGCAGAGATGACTGATGCTTGTTGAAAGTTTTTATGGCTGTATGTGCAAAGAGTGAATGCACACAAATCTCAGCTCAGCTTGAACTTCTTGTCTTTTCAAGGTGGACTTCATGTTACTTGCACTGTGCTCCCATCCCTGCAGCACTGAGAGCACTCTGGCACTTCAGTGTTTCCCCTCACCCTAAATGTCTGTACAACTTCAGTCTCTTCCCTTGACTTTTAAAGCCCTCTGATACAACCACTGTGCTTCTCTTTTAGTTCAGTCTCACATCATCTGTTGTTAAATTTGATTTCCTTTCTTTCAAACCTGTTTCTAGGCTGTGATGTTTCTGTTTCTCCATGAAGTTTGGGAAGATTGGGATTCGTGTGGGCATTGTGATGACTGCTTAAGTGATAAGGTCATTTATTTTGCCTTGTGAATTGCAACTCCTGACTCCCCTTGTTCTGCTAGAACTCTCTGGGGATTCCTCCAAAATAGCTGAACATCCCAATTATAAACTCCTGCTGTGCTTAAATTATATATACTTCCTTTCAATGGACTATTACAAGGCATTCCCACTAAATACCAGAACAAAGCAATTTAAAAGCATAAAAATTATGGTTCCAATTTGTCTGTTTTCCTCTCCTTACGATGCTGTTTTAACTGTTGCCTAAAGAAGATGTGACTTGGAATCTTAACACAAACCCAAATTGGGGGAGTTCAGCTTCACTTGGGATGGTTATAGACTGCTTGCACAGTCCTGTGTCAGTAACTGAATGGGAAGTTTCAGATGTTGGAATGTTCCATGCTGGTGTATCCTGAACAAATGAGCATTTCTTCCCTTTTTCTTTGGTCCCAGAGCCCTTAAGTCGACCAGAAACGTCCCTTTCGGTAACCAGGAAGAATGTGTGTGAGAAGGATCCTGACTTCTCTGTTTCAGCTGTTGTTCAAGCAGTGCAGATTGAGAATGAATTCTTGCAGGGAGATCTGCAAAGGCAAGCAGTTACCACAAACCCCCAGAAGGTATGGCAAAAAAAAAAAAAAAGAGAGTTGTTTGTTCAAGTAGCAAAACGCCCATGAATTACAATCTCTTCCACATTAGGATTGTGTATGAATGAGTGGTGATGCCCCCTAAGTGTAATTTAATTTGTGTTATTCTTCCAAAGGGTTGTTTCCTTTAATCTGCTTCCTGAGGATGGCATCCCACAGCTCCCTGTTGATTACAGGGATCACTGAGCAGCTGATAGAGCAGCCATATGATGTGTCTATACAGTCAGATGCACAGCTGCAGGCCCACTTGAGCCATTTTCATCCTGCAAGCTTCTGAAACAAGGCCATGTGTGATTTCCATCCCAATAAATCCTGCCTTCCTCCAGGACTCATTAATACGGGTACTGCTCCCTGCTTTTGGAGCAGAGCTGGCCTGTACACTGCTAGGTCTCACTGAGGACCGGCTGGGGAGGGTTTTCTGTCCCAATGTGTGTTCATCTCTTACCTCCAGAAACCATGTTTAAAAGCAATTAAAAATTCATAAGTGAGGAAGTCAACAAAAATCAACAAAAAAGTTGAGTAGAGTCAAAGAAAGAGCCTAGCATGATAAGAAAGCAGTACTTTTCCTCTGTTTTCTCTTAGGTGTCTTACTGATAGCTCTTTATTTAAAAAATAAATCATTATTTTATGCTAATAGAATTGAGGAGTTTGGGGATTTTTAAAGACTTTATGATTTTGGAGGAGAAAGTCTAGTAGACCTGTGCCAAAGCTGAGTCCTACCAAATGTATACAATGGGATTTTATAGGTGTATTTATATATATGTGTGTGTGTGTATTTTCTAGTCCTCAGAGTTTGCTTCTATATTTTCTTCCACAGAGAAGATCAAGCTCCAAGCTCAGCTCTTTCATTGTAAATCAAGACTAATTCCATTAAATGTGTTTTCACTTTGTGTAGAGTTCCAGATGAGCTGGGCCCAAACTCTTATTTGTTCCAGAGATGCAGATTGATATTGTTTGGTGAGAACAATCTGAATGAAACATGTTCATCTTTTTCTTACTTAGAAGACATTTTCTGTTTCACCTATTCTTTCTGCATAGACTGAACCTCCAGAAAAACGCCTGACAAGGACTTCAGTCACCAGAGCTGTGGAGAGGTTCTGCCCTTTTGGAAGCAGGTATAGATTTATATATATTTGCTTTAGGATAACTTCCTTTTCTGAAGAGAGATTTTTTAGAATGCCACCAGTCCAACTGATACACCTTGAGATCTTAAATACTTGAGACACCGTGGAAGGCAGTGCAGCCTTGGGCCAGTTGCTGTGGAGCAGGATCTGCCAACATCTCACTTTATTGTTTTCAAATCACCTCTGCATTCTCTTCTCACTCTGCCTCAGCACCAGCTGGGAACTGGAGCCCAGCTTTTTAACCACACTCTGTGTATCTTCAGGTGGAATGCTGCAAAAGTTGTCATTCAGTGTGTGGGTGCATTTTCCTGTGGGGTTCATCCTATCATCTCTTTTGCACCAACTATTTCTTAAAAATGCAGGAATTGTGAGGAAATAACCCAGAATATGTTGTTTCAGACAAAAGAAGAGGCTCCTGAAAGCCTTAGTGGAGCGTGGGAGCCACTCTGCCTGTGACAGTGACAGATCCCTGGCTGGTGGCAAAGCTGGAGTAAAGTCCATGTGGAGAGAGAAGGTTTGTGCATATGTGCACCAAAACTGGTGCTTCCCAATGTTATTGAAATAAAAGTACATTGAATGAGCAGTATCACTCAGTTCTGCCTTACATCAAGCAATAAACCTATGGCAGGGTAAGAAAAGAGAATTTGTCACTGTTCATCAGAATGACAAAGGAATCAGATAGAGAACAGAGAGTTAGTTGCCTTCTCTTCAGGCTTTTAAGAGTGTTGATGTGTGGCAGAATTGGTGTAACCCAAAAGGATTGATTGAGTGTGGTCCAAATAGCCTTGACTTTGCAATCTTTTTACTTCTGACCCATCAGTTTTGCAGTCTGAACAATCTTTTGTTTCACATTTTGTTGGTTGGTCACTGATGTGTTAACCATATTTCATTTTGGTCCAGCTGACAGCCAGTGTGGAAGTACATGATGCCATTTATGTGACTATGGAACTTCTTTCCAACTGGGGGAACCCAGTGAAGGTGGGCCTGAGCCAGGTGGAATTCTTTGATTTACACAACGAGAGGATCTTTGTGTCTCCTCATGACGTGGACATTCGAAATGCTGACAACGCAGGGGATTTGTGCTGCCTGGTCAAGAAGAACTTAAATGTAAGACAGCTCAGTCCTGCATGTTAAAATCCCTCTTTATAATATTCCTATATTACTCTATCTCCAGATGTTTTCTTCAGAAACATTTTGAATCTTGACTACATTACAACTATCTGGCAATTAAAAAAACCAACAAATATTGCTTTTTACTAACACATCCAGCCCTCCTGTTCCAGATGTTGGTATTCAGTTACAGCTTTGTTTTAGAACTGAAGTAATCCTTGTAGTCTCAAGGTACAGGAGCTTCACACTTAATTTTTTTTTTTTCAAATGGATAATACAAATCTAAGTAAATTTATAAAGAAAATGTGCCTGTTTTCTCTTGTTCTCTTTTTACCTAGGGAAAAATCATGGAAATACAAGACTGTGTAGGTAGTTTTGAACAAGAGATTAAGAAAAATATATGGCAGGTAAACGGTCTTTCATGGCTCTTGTGTGAGATAATAAGATGGGGAGATATGAAGTGCTCCCATACCAATGACTATGGGCAAGAGACAGTGACTGCTGTGAAAGAATTACCAAATGTCCACAGCCCTTCATACAGCCATAGTTTCATTTGTGCTGCACATTCACTCTGTGCCATTTTTCATGGGCCTTCAGAGCAAGGATTCTAGTAAAAAATTATTATGATTTTAGTGGATGAGGATACTGAAGGACTTAGACTATTAAAAACATAAATTACAGCTCATTTCATGCTAATGGTGCTTTTCTGCTTGCAAAGGTAGATGAGATTTGAAAAAAGGACAAATATGCAGTATTTTGAAATTTAGTTGAAACTCCTTATGGATTATTTCCAGACAAATAATACTGAAGATAGATAGAAAATAGAAAATATAGCTGAAGCATCTTCCTTACTGTCTCCTGAAAATTGTAGTCTGGATTTCATAAGTACCCATTCTTCTTTTTAGCCTGTGCTGGCTGGCAGGTGACACTCAGTAGTAGTGGTGGTAGTAGTAGTTGTAGTAGTGACTCTCAGACTCTCTAGATATTTATAAATTATGTAGTAATACATTCATTAAGCCATTATGAACTTGTTACTCTCAGTATTACTCATACATTTACAGATCCCATTATTCTTAAGTAATGAGCTTTTATATTTCACTGATTAATATATTCCCTTGATTTGTGACTCTGCAATCTCCTCTCTTGAGGCTGCATCCAAGATGCAATCTGGGCAGGGAATATGCTCTCAGGCTGTGGGTATGGGGTGCCTGAACTGCAGATTCCTTCAGAAGGCAGAGCAGCATTTCCAGTTTGTGTACATTTCAGATCATACAGGAAAGCTTTAGGGTGCATTAAAAACCCAATAAATTAGTCAATCTCCAAGCAATGTACATTTTCAACTGAACAAAAACTTGAAATAAAAGCTTATTGTATGGAAAAATCATTTTACCATGGTTAAAACACTTCCATCTTTGATCATTTAGGTGTACTTTTGTCTTTGAGAATACTCTTACTGAAGATGAGGGATTTTATTTTATTAGTTTATTTATTACCTTTGGAGACTTTTAAGAAGAGCACTTAAACTACCTCCTTCCCTGTATTTCGTGATACACTGTAAAAGAAAGAATTGCCTGGCAGAATGTCAAGTGCTCTCAACTTTTTAGATTAGATATAAGGAAGGAATTCTTTACTGTGAGGGATATGAGGTTGCCCAGAGAAGCTGTGGCTGCCCCTGGATTCCTGGAAGTGTCCAAGGCCAACGGGGCTTGGGGCAGCCTGGGATAGTGGAAGGTGTCCCTGTCCATGGCAGGAGATGGGACTGGATGATTTTTAAGGTCCCTTCCAACCCAAACCCAAAATCTGGGATTCTGTGATAATATTTAGTAAGTCATAGATTAGGTATTTTATTGAAATAGTTTTCCACAAACCTTTTTGATTCTTATATGCATATAGAGGTCTTTTAAACCTCAGAATAACAAGGTCAGGTAAAATGCTGGCAAAGGTGTTTCTTCCCCATGGGGATCCCTTAGACCTGTGTCATTCCTCTTCACAGTGCTTTGAGGCTTCCTTGACTCTCCATCGTTGACACCTTCAGTGCCCACAAGAAGCAGTGCCAATCTCCCACAAAATCTTAAGGTGAAAGGTGTCCACTCTCCCCTTTTTTTTTGTCCAGTTCAAATGTAATTTGGACTCCTTAACATACCAGGTTCACCCTGATGGTTAGAAGAGTTTTTGGGTTGGATTTTTCAGCTCCAAGACAGTTAAGCCCAGGCTCAAGTACCTCTTGTGAAGGCAAAGATATGACATCACTCTTTGGGATAAAACATGAGAGTCCTCCACAGGCTCTTGAGTTTTGGCATGGACCCCCATCAAGGTGCCTTCAATTTCTGGTGTCGGATCTTTGACACCCTCATGGGTCTGTTGTACCTCTGTGGTTGTGTAACCTCAGCCCTATCAGTTATTTCCACTGATAAAATTATCTCCATGGCTGCCTCTCATTCAGGACATGACACAGCCTGGCTCTGATAAACCTCTGTTTTTTGAGACGTCCTGTGCAGTTTTACAGAAACCAGTGAGAAGCAGGAGCAGGTCATTTTGGTGCTGAATCAGGTACCTTCCCTGTGAAGGCACCTCTGGCTCTCAGTACACACCAGAACCTATTGATTTCTGAGGAGTCAGCTCCTGACTTGACAGATCTGTAGATGGATTTCTTATCAGATGTTGTCTGCAGTTGGGAAATAGTTTTTTTAACCATTCTTGTTCATAGTGTGGCTTCAAAAACATGATGCAGCTTTGAAGTTGACCCCAGGGTTGGGTTAACAGTGATTTGAGTGCTGTCCTTCATTTCTTTGGTGTCAAGAGGCTTCTTTCTTTTTAAGTAGAAAGGATAAAACCTGTCTGGCTGTTTGTGCTCCAAGCTGGCCTTAGAAGCAGAAACAGTCCCCCAAAGCTTTTTGAGAGGCTCTGGGGCAGAGACCCATCAGAATCTGGAGTACAGAGATGACCATGGTGAGAAGTGGATCTTTTCCTGATGGCAATGAACAGGCTCCAGGGCACTGTCCTTACCATTGTTAGTCACACAGCCAAAGGACACTGGAGGAAAGTTCTATGGCTAATGCCTTCAGGAAAACCTGAAACACTCACTTCAGAGAGAAAGGTGTGGAAAAAGACTGCCTGTTACCTTCTGTGTGTTACCCACATGTGTATTTGTGCCCTGGTTCATCATGTTTTGGGGTAACACTGGCATCAAATATATTAATATTCAATATTTTGATTCTGAAGCTCCTTCTTTCTGAGCTGCCACATATCCTTTTCTTACATTCTGAACATGTAGAAGCAGCAGTTCTTAACAGTGTCCAGAATTAGGCATTTCTTGGTACTTTCAAATATCTTGATTGCCAGTTGTATGTAAAATTCATGTTGAGAACTCTGTGATGTCTTAGAAAATTTCCAGTGTAGAGTCCAGTATAGCTCTGAGGAACAGATCTGTAAGTGAAGCTGATTATCTGCAAAGCCTGATTAAAATAGAGGCAGGCAGTGAAGTAAAATTCTCTAAGATTCTCCTCCCTAAGGGAATGAACCAGAAGCAAAGAAATTGTAAAATGATTGTAGAATGTCCATTGTGCTCAGTGATCCCCCCCTAGTGCCAGCAAAGCTGATTAATTTGATAAAAATAAACTGGGCTTGCTCTGCCTGTGCTCTGAGCGTGCAGATGTCTCCTGGGACAGCAGGCAGCTGACCTTTAGCTCATTGCCAGGTTGTTGGGAGCTGTCTGGCAGGCGGGAGAGTGGGATTTACTCTAGGGAAGTGAGGCTGAGGTTCTGCTCTTTACGTAGCAGATTTTATGAAACGTTTACTTTCCTCATGGCAGCCTGTTCTGCTGGGGGGGTGGGGAGTTAATTAAAACACCCTGCTCCAGGAGAAGGAGCATTAGTGACAGTCTGCTTGTCTGTGTTTTTAGCTCCCCAAGGAAAACTGCCTTTGGATGTGCCCTTTCCACCCACCCGTCCAACTTTACTTTGTTATCCGCAATCCCACCCGCTCACGTGACTTTGGTATATCCAAGATCAAGATTTGGAATTACAACACAACTACTCCTGGTGTAAGTAGTCTTTTCTCAACTCCTCTGTCTATTTGCTCTTGCCTTGCCTAGGGAAATTCAGTGTGATCTTCTCTCTAAAAGCATGAAATAAAAGTAGATACGATTTTCTGTAATAAAACAGGAGCTACGAGGTGTCCCTGTCTGTTGTGAAATTTGCTTTTGTCTTAATTGTAAGTGCTAACAATGTAGTGATAATGTTTTCATGGGCACAAGGAGCATTTGCTTTCAAAGCTATTAGAGATTGCTACAGACCTAATAAAAGGCTTGCACGTCCTGTCATCAATCCTTTACTGTGGTGAGAAATAAAGATACAAAGGTAAGTGCATCTCAGTATTCAGGGCTTTCAGCTGTTTAATCACAATGTAAATAAATACGTGTTTAAATACGTGTTTGCTGGTGTCTGTAAATATAAACAGGCTGACTGCTGCTCAGTTTGGGGTTTGTCACTTTAACGAGAATCATAAAATGGTTTGGATTGGAAGGACCTTAAAGATCATCCAGTTCCAGCCCCCTTCCCTGGGCAGGGACAATTAAAAACTCCACTGCTGTGTGCTCATAATAAAACCAGTAATCTACTGTTTCAAGAGAGACATATCATGGCAGATGGCAGATGGTCTCTTGTCTGATGTGTGTTTGAATGTCACCATGAATATTATTCTTGTTTGTACACTGCAGTGTTAAGAAAAAAATCTCAGGTACTGGATCAAAGAGGATTTGCTGTCCTGGATTATAAATAAGAAGCTTTATCCCTCTGGTTTTGCTCTCATCCGTGTTCTTATATAAGCACATATGGTAATTTATACATATGGAAATGGCCGTGGAAGGGACAGCTTAAAACAAAATTACTACGACATGATTTATATTTCTTTTCCTGGAATTTTAAGAGCTTTTCTCGCTAAAATGTGGTCTACAGGATGTTCCATCATCATTAGAGTGTGTGAAAGAGCTGCTGTTCTTGGAGGTAATGGTATGATTTGTTACCAAATCTACTGAATAGAATGCAGGAAGTACACAGAAATGTTAGTCTGTGTTTTAAGTCTCTGCTTTTTTAATAACCTGCTATGAGGCAATGTGTAAAATCCATTGGCAGCATAATCCTATGGATTTTGGTGGAAATGCAGCACTTTACCCTTGCTGAAGAAACATCTCATTATCCTTAAGATGAAAGAATAATACAAAGCTGTTCTGCCTGATTCTGTAATTTGTCATGAGGAAGTTCTGTCTAAAGTATAAAACCCCAAAATACAATGAATGAACAATTTTCTTCCTGCTCATGTAAATCCAGGGCCAGGTTTCTGTGTGGATTTTGGGAATCATTCTAACTGCCTTCTTTCCCTCAAAAAACCACGTAAGTGAGAGATGTCCAAGTACTGCTTCCAAAAATAGGCCAAAAATTAAGTCAAGCCAGTACTTTTGTATATTTGAATTTCAGCACTTGAGCCTGGAAGGAGAAAAAAATATGTCTGAAGGAAGCTGTAAAAGTCAGATGACATCATTGTCATAGATTCTTTGAGTCACTGAATTACAAGGAAGGTCTCAGAAGATGCTTCATCTTGCCTTTATTTACTTCAGATGAGACCTGTGAAAAAGGAGGTGATTTTTATTCTGCAACAAGGGAACAAGTGTAAGGGCAGCCAGTTTTTCTCAAGTTTATCTGCAACAGTCAGACCTTTTGTAACTGCTTGATACAGCCTTGAAATTTCATGGTTACTTGGTGCTATTAAAACTTTTTTCAGAGATCCAGTCTAACGTCTGTTGGTTGTCTTCACAAAATTGGGAATGGAATCAAGACGTAAATGCATGAAGATCTTAGTTGCTCTCCAGTTGAATAATTCTCTTCTTCAGGAGGTTGCCTGTGTGTTTGTTCCTTCTGTGCCTCTGTTCCTGTCCATTCTCTTGGGGTTTTTTCAGTGCTGGATTATGCCTGTATACAGACAGGTGCATTGTCTGTAAGGATGCAGCAGCTTTCTTCCAGCATAGTTTTGTAGAAGAATTTTCTTTGGTTCTTGACTTTTTTTTTACTGCTTCTTTTTCTCACTTTTCTGAAAAGTCAGGAAGAAGCAATTTCAGGTCCTCTGTCCAGGAGGAATTCTCAGAAAAGTGCCTGTGGTTTTAAGCTCTGTCCTTTGTGCACAAATATCACAGAAGTGGCCAGAAATACCATCCTTATTTTCTCCTTGGGAAGCACTGTCCCAGCAGACACTCTGGGATGGCAGAGGGTACAAGCTGGGAAGGAACATCAAAAGGAATCAGAATAATTTTCTCTTTCTGACCATGCTTATACCTACTTGCTTCTTCTGAGACATTGTGCTCTTTTAATTACTTTTCCACGAGGGAAAAGCCCTGCCTTGGATGAAGTATTGAGTGTTTGTTTACAGGGTGGGATTACTCCTGAGGAAGGGATTTTTCCAGCCTCACACTTGAGGAGAGCTGAGCAGTGGTACTGGGGAAGCTAAACTGTCAATCTTTTCCACCAGAACAGATCACTAAGCAACTGGAAACTCAGAAGAGGGGTGGGAGGGAATGAAAAAGAGCAGTTCTTAGTCTTGTGCCTGCATATGTTTGTTCTTGGAGTCTCTGAGATCTGTTCAGATTTTTCCTCCCTGAGGCTCAGTCTGCTCAGGATTTTGGAGCAGATTTTCATTAGCTCTTCTGAGCTCTTGGAATGCCTGCCCCAGTCCAGTCTGTCTCTGTTATCCTGGAAATACCTGCCTGCTTCATCTTGGTACTGTTCAGGCACCTTTTCTGCTTCTTAAAATACCAATCCCAGACATTCCAAAGCATCAGAGAACAGGGTCTCTCACTGACTGGAAAAGATATTTTGAAGTGAGCAGCCCTTTTTTGGGCTTGACTGTCCCTTTTTCAGGGACAGTGAGCTCCACTATCTCATTTTGTAGTGTTTTCTCTGTCTACCTGATCTCCTCTGCTGCTGGTGAGTGCAGCAGGACTCATTTCAAACCAAGTTGTTCTTAAAAAGTTGCTGATTTGAATTAAAAAAGATGATATTGACAAGTACTTTTCAAACATACCTCTATTTTTGTGGTTCCCTTCAGTTTATACCTATTTTCAGGTAAAAATGCAGAATTAAGGGCTGGATGTTCCTAACAGCAGTAGAGCTGGAATGTTATGGAGAAGTGCTCCAGTTATCCCAAATTCAACAATGAATATCCAACATCTCTACCATTTAAGGAGGACATTGGCAGTTTAGACATACAGAAATTTTTAAAAACAGCATTATTGGGACATCCTGATAGCCTGTCTCTTCCCCATTATAATTCCAGGCAAAGCCATGCAGGTAGTTTTCAACAGATGTAATAATTATTGAAATGTTTTGATCCCCAGTTAGATCAATCTAGCAGTGTGCTCATTCAAAGGGAAAAAATATCCTGTTTTATGGCTGACTGCATCAGCACAGAAATACAGCACTTTAGGATCCTACAGGAGTTCCACAGGCAGCCAGGCTATAATGGCCAATTAAACTGGGTTTACAGCTGCTCACTGGGAACTCAGGGAAGGTTATCTTTTTCCTGTCAGGAATGGGTCTTGCATTCCTGCACCCACTCCCCTCCCTCACCTGTAGCTTTGTTGTCATGCCTGCATCTTCTGCTTTTCCTCTAGGTAAGTCCATATTGCATTTTTTGGCCTCAGAGATGTTAACATTGGGAAGGCAACAGGATGGAAGCAATGAAAACTTGTAAGGCTTAAACAGTGTGTTCAGGAGTGAAGAACCAGAGACTTTTGTGCTTGGAAGGGGAGGAGTGACTGGTTTGGTCTGGGCGCAGAGGAAAATTTGAATCAGTATTCAAGGAGAACTGACAGGCTGGAGATGAGCAAGAGGGATGAAACTGAAACTTCTTACTTTCACAAAAAGCTTCTCAGTTTTCACAAAAAGAAGGAAAGAACAGAGAGTCTCTGAAAGACTCCACAAGATGGACAAGTTAGAGAGCAGAAAGGAGATGGATTGTGTCTCATCTTCTGTATTTTCTTTGAAGATAATGGTATTTTTGTCAAGAGGGACAAAAGGTTATATTGAAATGGTGAGGAGAATAGAAAGAACATTAGTTCTAACTTCAATGGAATAAAAAAATCAGGTATTGGTGAGTACCAAAGAGAAGGAGAACATAAAGTTGTGAGTGGCAGAATTGTGTCTGAGATAAAGGCCTGCTGTTTAAAAGGCTAGTTAAATGTTGGAATAGGTTATCAAGGCAGATTAGTTGAAAACTGTTAAAATCAGATTTCTTCACAATGATGTTGGTTATTTTACATTCTTCAGTGGAAAGAGATGGACTGGATGATTTTTTTTCTCATTGTACTTTCTAGCTCTGCATTTCTGTAACTCTCTGTGACTCTTTTTAACTTTGGTGCCTTTGATCTGGGTGGTTGTTCACTGTGGAAGATGTGAAGGTGGTGAATCTTAGGGATGCTGAAGCAAAATGTGCCCCTGGAATTTAGATCCTGATCAAATATAATTGTACTTAATGTAGCTTTTTCCCTCAAGCTTTTCTAAATAATCAAGTCTTGCCAGACAAAGTGGTTCATAGCAGTGTCTAGCAGGGTTTTCAGTCCTCTAAAAAAATCTCACATATTCCACAGTATTTTTTAGTAGTTTCAACTTTAGAGTAAAAAACAATCAAATGCACAGAGGGTTTAATTGTTTTCATCCGTCTGTTGATTAAGTGTTCAAATGTCAGAGTCCCAGAGCAGTGATATCTGATGCCTGAAAGTTTGATTGAAATCTTCATACCTTTATTTTTGTAGGACCTTGATGTTGGAGCAAAGAAAGTGAAGTTGTATGTTGATGAGAACCTTGTATTTGATGGTGAATTAGAGAGAGGCTCTGGAGATCTCCTTGCTGACCAGAACACTACAATTGACCTTACAGATCACAAGCAAGATACCTCAGCACTTCCCTCAGCTGAGAGGAAAGAAGGAAATGCACCTGCAGGCCCAGACAGGAAAACAGACCTACATTTTAAATGCTCAGAATCAAACAGTGCTTCACTGAACTGGAAAGCTCTGCCAGAAGAAAATCTTCTTGAGCCTAAGATGAACTCAATCAGCTTTACAAAGAAAAATTTGTCTCAGTTAGAGGATGATCTAAAAGTGTTCCCATCTCAGGTTTGTATAAAAGATGCCAAAGAGGAGGCAGCAGCAGCAGTTCCAGAGCACGTTCAGTCTGATGATGAGCTTTGTTTGAGTGAGCAAATGGAAAAGTTAACAGGAAGAAAACTGACAGATTCTGCAGGTGCAATTCCTTCTTGGTTACAGTCATCTGCCCAGGTAACACAGAATAATCAAGTTACTCCCAGCAGGCAGAAGCCTCCCTGGCTTGCCACAGAACAGAATTTCAACTCAAGATTTCAAACACAGCCAGATGAAATTGTGAAAAACTTCTCAGATCTCATAAGTGAGGATGTCAAATGTCAGAGGCATGAACTGGGAAGACCCAATAGTAGAAATGCAACTGGAGATGAGAGATCACAAACCCTGACCAGAAAGGATGCTGATGTGGACTTGGACATTTTTGACCACCTTTCTAACAAAACCTGCTGCAGTTTACAGTACCCTGTGAGTGGAAGGAGGAGTGTCATGTGTGGTAAAAAGCTGGGATTAAACACTACAAATCTTGGAGAAGATGATTCTGCTCCCAAAGGTAAGAGGTCACAATAGCACCTTAGTACAAGTGCTGATGTGTTCTCTGCTTTGCAGAAGCACAAACTAATTTTAGGTGGGAAGGGACCTCTTGAGATTCCTGGAAGCTTAGGCAAGGGGATGTTAGTTTGTCTATTTGTGATATTTTCCTCATGAGTACACTCAATCTCACTCCTGGTCCTACACCTGATATGAAACACTTCTCAGAAAAATGTACATTCTGATTTAGGGGCTTCTAATTTATTTGGAGCAGCTGGAAGACTAAATTTCAGTAAATTATATTCTAAAAATTGACAGTCCTGCAGACAGCAAATGTTTGCTATTATCAATTAAAATTTGCAGAAGGATAGAGAAGATTACATCCCAAATTTGCAGAGTTTATTTGTGTAGTAGCTTTGTGTTTTTCTCAGTGAGAATAGATGCTCAGTATATTTATTCAGAGTGAATGGAAAACTACCCTTGTTTTTCTTCTTTGCTCATAACTTTACAAACCTCTCCCTCAGACATCTTGCTTATTTATGAAGAGTTTTCTAATAAATTTAGCTGTTGTCTGCTCTGTGCAGTTGATTATCCTTGTCCTTCTTCCCCAAACCTCTG
This sequence comes from Argya squamiceps, assembly GCA_037834095.1. NCBI lineage: Eukaryota > Metazoa > Chordata > Aves > Passeriformes > Leiothrichidae > Argya > Argya squamiceps. Next base: position 3,133,778 of record JBBMKD010000040.1, read on the forward strand.
TTGGAGCTGAAGGATTCAGCTTTGTGCAGTTGTGTTCTGCCTCTGGCAGGATCCAGCAGTGTGTCCCCAGGGAGCTTCCCAAGTTCCCTTCTATCCCAACATCTGGCAATCCATGGCTGCGAAATTTTCAGGGCATGAGATAATGTTTTTGTCTTTAACAAGTGTAAATAACAGAAAACTAGCATTTCTTACCCACAAGTTCTACTTTGTCTCTCTTTCACCCAACTCACCGTTGCTCAGGATATATTTTTGTCTTCCTTTTTCAGTTTCAAGCCCTTTCATTCTGACTCCTGGTCTCTGGACCCTTCATTCTGTGATGACCTTTGGCATTCTGTAATTCTTGAGCATTCAGTATCTTGTCTCAAATGAAGTTTAATACAAGGACAACAAGATCCAGAGAATTGAAATTTTGGGGGTGATTGAACATCAGAACGATTTACATGAAAATGTACCTTGCTGTATATTGAATTTGGGTGTTTACATGAAAGTTAGGGTGACAAGGGACAGAAAATGTACCTAAATGAAGGAGTGCCAGTTGAAATTCTACAGCAGGTACTGCAGGGATTATTTCAGACAAAGGTGAGGAAAATGGTTCTTTCTAAACTTAGAACGTCTGAATTTTCCTCGTCTGACCCTCTGTGGAGAAAACAGCAACTTCATCAGTGTATCTGAAGTTAGACTTCAAAGAAGAGAAGAATAGGAAAGTTTGGAATAGCTGCCACCTGCCCTTCACTCCCTGCAGCCCATTTACTGTTTCACACACTTTACAGTATCTGTTACATTAAAAACCTTCACATTGTGAAAACTGTAAATAAATCCCACCGTGGGAAGTTCTGTTCAGTTGTGAAAATGGAGGTAAATTAGGAATTTCAATGCAAACTATAAGATGAGGGTTATAATTTTCCAGTGTAATGCCCTCTGATTTTGCTCAGAGCAGGTTGTCCTGTGGTGCTTAAAGCTCCCGATGTGTTTTAGTCCCTGGGAAATTGCAGCCACCCTGCAGCTTTTGTTCTCTCTGCTGTGTGTGCAGGGTAAAGCCATCTGCAAAGTGGAGCTGAGAGAGCTTTAACACCAGGGAAACCTTTTAAGAGTGCTGGATTTTAATTGGCCTGGGGCTGGGAGAAGGGCAGTTCCCAGTGGAGGGTGGGACAAAGGGAAGGCTCCGAGGCTCCTGAGGATGTCACAGCATGCCTTTGGTCACTAAATGGCTCACAAGAACAACAGGAATTAGGAACAGCACGTACAGGTTTGGCTCGAGTTAATGTTGCTATAAAAACATCAAATTTTCTTTGATCACCAGTTTAATGTGCAAAGGAAATGGGGGGAGTGCGCTGATAAAATTTGCAAATATCATATAATTTGGTTTATTATGAGTTAAGGAGATTGAGGAACTGCACAGAACGATGAGCTTGAGGACTGGAGCAATGGAATGCAATTCAGTAGAATGCTTGCAGGCTCATCTAGGGACTAATAACCAAAAATTAAGTTGTAAGCTGAGCAATCATCAATTGCAAATGACCGAGGAAGAGAAGAATCACGGCTGAGTAGCTGATAGCAGATTGCTGAAATGCTGGTGTGAGCAGTGATTGGAGCAGTGCCCTCCCAGCATGGAGCAGCACAGGCTTTTTGGGTACTTGGGAAACCTCAATGTCTCAACACAGGCACTTGTGAGACCTCGGCTGGAAAACTGCAGCTCTGATCATCCGTTTTCAGGCAAGCTGATTACCAAGTGGAACAGATACAGAGGAGAGCTTTTAGAATGATTTGGGAAATGAGGCATGTGATTGCAGCATGGAAATATGATTGCTGTTTATAACTGCAGGGAGTAAAAAAAGAGATTAACACAACAGAGGGAGAAGAAAGGGGTTTTTTTTCTATGTAGTCTTGCCCCAAAATGTAGTTTAGTAAAGTTTTGATAGGAATTGCGTGCTATGTGTTGCCATCAGAGGCTGAATTTGTGATTCAAGACACTCCTGAACCCGCAGGGAAGTTGGATGTTTGAGGTTTCATTAATAAATAATGCATTTTAGATTCTTAAAAGAAAAAAGCTACACCCTGTAAACCTTCAGCCGTTGGTGTCTGGTTCTGGGCCACCTCTGTTTTCCTTTCAGAGCTCCACTTCTCCTGTTACCACTCCTTAAAGTAGCTCACAAACCTCTTAACATTGCACTGCCCTAGAGGGGCTTCAGAACTGGAACCTCTGGACTGTTGGAAGTGTTTCATGTTTGAAAAGAAAAAGCAAAAACCCTTTCAAACAAGGAAAGCCAGTGGATGTTAAATACTCTTCTGTACTCTGCTCATCCTGAAATGTTCAAGCTTTGACATTTTCAAGGGGTAAATATATGTACAGCACCTTGTCCAGGTGAATTGTGAGGCTCTGGGATGTATTTTTGGGGATCACCCACCTCTTGAGTATCTGCACCATTAGGGGTGTGAGCAAGAAAGGGACTTACAAATGTCTGATGTTCTCTGAAATGTGAACCTTTCCTTCATGTCTGCATTTTCCTTATGGTGTGAGGAGGAGTGGCCAGGTTGGTCTCCAGCCTTTCATTCTGGAAGACAACCCTTTTCCAGGTAGTTTCCCATCTGCTTTGAAATTCTTAATTTTATCTCACATGTCCCCACTGTAAATGATTATTTGCCATGGATAGGTTAGGAATATTGCCTCTTCCCAGTATTTCCAAAAACACAGTTAAAAGTTAGTCTTGAGCAGTCTTTTGGGAAAACTTTATTTTGCATTTCACAGCAATTGGCACTTATTCTTGATAACCATTTGTTTTAGTATCCACCCAAGGACACTGTACAGAAGTAAAATCTGGCCCAGGGGCCTGTAACTGTTTAGTACTCCACTTCCTTTTCTTCATTTATTTGAAGAAAATACCTGAGTGACTGCTTTATTGAAAATCTTGGTTATTATCTGTTCTTAATTGTTTTGAGATGGAAAGGAAGCAGTTCCCCAGTGCAGCCACAGGGAGAACATGCTTTGCTCCCACTGTGCCCCTCTGATTTGTTGTCCTTGCTGCATCCCCATTGCATCTTCCCATCTTCTCATTATCCTCCTACATCTCACACTTGCTGAAAAGTGGGGAAAATATTACATAGAATGCAATGCTCACCTCATCCTCCCTGTTTGCTGAACCTATTCCTTTTCCCACCACTTTTCCTTATATACCTGTGGCTCATTTTAAGAGGAAGAGCCAGTTTTATGTAATGTAATGCTTTACATTAACCAGTTCAGCCATTCCCAGCTGTAGGAAAGACCTGTAGAAATGCAGAGGGTTGATTTAAACTCTTGTGACAGCCACACAATAAGTATCACTGGGCAAAATTCCCAATTTCTTTAAGGGCTGAGGCAAGAATTCACAGCCTCAAACTTCGTTGCAGTTTGTACTGTGGCAGGAGTTCTGCTCCTCCATAGGTAAAAGTGATTTTGCTCATTGTGTCTGAGTGGGAAAGGGCAACTGGGACATGTGGCCTTTGTGATAGAGAGGCAAAATAAAAGTGCTGCTGTCAGAGAATTTCCCAGTGAGGGACACAGCATCATTCTGCAAAGTCAGTGTGCTGGAGTGGTTTGCTCCCAGTCCTGTTTGTACATTAAATGCCTTTGTAATGTTGTTTTCAGATGAAGGCTTTCACATCAAGGACGTAGCAACCTCTAGAATGAAGTGGTGCAGTGAGCAGGAACACACTCTGCAGGAGTCCTGGAACTCCTTGGTGAAATTTAATTATTCCCACCGTGGTCGGATCTCGAACATGGATTTTCAAGGGGATATCTTTGATGAATTTCTCCACCAACAGAAAATCAGCCGGCCTGGAGAAAATCAGAGAAAGGAGGGACTACAAGCACTACCCAAGAGGCAAGAGGAAGAAAATTGTGTGGAGATACAGGATGGAAGTGATTTTAAAATCCCTGTTTTACCTTACGGGCAGCACTTGGTGATAGACATCCGAACAACGTGGGGAGACAGACATTATGTTGGTCTTAATGGAATTGAAATTTTCAGTTCTAAAGGAGAGCCTGTGCAGATTGCAAAAATAACAGCTGAACCCCATGATATAAATATTTTACCAGCTTATGGAAATGATCCCAGGGTAGTAACCAACCTGATAGATGGGGTGAATCGGACCCAGGATGACATGCACCTCTGGCTGGCACCATTCACCCCTGGGAAATCTCACTTTGTCTTTATTGACTTTGTGAATTCCTGTCAGGTGGCCATGATTAGGATCTGGAATTACAATAAATCCCGCATCCACTCCTTCCGAGGTGTGAAAGACATCATCATGGTGTTGGATGAGCAGTGCATCTTTAAAGGAGAGATTGCCAAAGCCTCAGGAACCTTGTCTGGAGGTAGGCTATCATTTCTTATTTTCCTTGTGCAAACAGCAGTGCAATACAAACAAAATACATTTAGCTTGTTTGTTATCGCTTTCCACTTCAAAGCAAGCTGCCACTCTGTGTGGTGTTTAATTTAAAACCATAATGCAAAGCCCATTAATGTATTCTTTGTTGATACTGGGGATTTTAGCAGCATAGAGAGCTAATCTCTGTTTTTAACTATGTCTTAGCAACAAATCTGTGTTTCAATCACATCAGGTAGGCACTAGAAATTTCAAAGTTGCAGCTTTTTGGTTGTTTTCACACACGTGGTCTTTTGGAAAAGGTGACTGGGAAGCTTTTTTCCCATTTTCTTTTATATGTGTTTGAAAATGACTGAATTCTTTAGGTTATTCCATTGTGAAGTATCAGTTTGAGAGTGAAACACTAATTATAGCTGTAGTCAGTATCAATTGGCCATATATTATCTTTTAAACATTGCTGCAAATTAAATGCAAAAAAGGACCAAAAATAATTTTTCTCATTCTTTATATTCTTTTTGCATTATGTCTCTATTTAATTCTGTGTGTTGCCTTCAGCTCCTGAGCACTTTGGGGACACCATATTGTTCACTACTGATGATGATATTCTTGAAGCCATTTACTGCTATGATGAGACATATGATGGAGAGATGGGAGATTGCAGCTCCCTGAGGTATGAGGAGGAGCTGAAGAGGCCAACAACTGCAGACAGGGAGGGAGATGAGAGACCTTTTACACAAGCAGGGTTGAGAACAGAGGAGCAACAGGTAGGAGCCTCTATGTTCAAGACTCTCTGTAAATGTCTGTTTGAAACATGGACACATTTCCAGGCTGGAATAAAACTGCAGAAGAACTAACACAATTATGACTATTTTAAAGATTTTTTTTACCACCAGATCGATAATTTATGCTATTTTTTTAAGCCTTAAAGGTCCTCCAAATGTTGGTTTCCCTGATTAATTAATAAACCTTGTTCTTTACTTACTTGGACAGAGTTGGGGGAGTTCTTCATGATTTGGGTATTCCTGAAGGTTTCTGCACTGCCAGTGATTTTTCCCATACAGTTACTCCTGTCATGAGCAGCTGTGCTCCCTGGCACTCCAGACCAAAGGGTTTTATCATATTTTTCACATTGCTGATTTCTTCCTCCACAAATTAAGGATGTTAAATGAGAAGGGTCTCTTCCTCTCCACCCTCCCCTTATTTTTCCTCTTTTTCTTTCTTTGACTAACAACAGGTTTGGGTGCATTTTGCAGCATAAAAACATCTCTTTTCTAGTCCATACAGAAGGTCTTTCACTCCTTGAAGGAAGGCTGTATTTCCAAGCACTTGAGCTCTTTCCTTTTGCCATTCCAGCCCAACAGTCCAGTGTCTGAGCAAAGATCCCACAGGATTTTCTCAATCCTAATGGTGTGTGGCAGTCTTTGACTGTTTTCCTTAAAATCTCCCACTTTCCTGAGCACCCTCTGTTGCATCAGTGAGGTTGTCTTTTTCTAGAGTTCACACTCTGTCAGGAGATCCAAAGATCCAAATCAATCCCTATTCCAGCTGCTCCAGCCAAAATCTCCCCAGGCATATATGGTTCTTAATGAGCCTTGTGTGGTTGCCAAACCTTCCCTTTCTGTCTTGTTCTCTTTTTTGGTGGCTCACAAGACCAAAGGAGATCCAATGGCACTGGAATTTGATGTCTGTGTTTGTGTCAGGAGTCAGTGGCTTTAACCCTTGGACTTGTGCAGTAATTTTGGTCCAATCTTTGCTTGCAGTATCTGGAACTGCTCAGAACCTTGTGCAGTGCAGGATTTCATGAAGACAAACTGCAGCTGGCCTTTCTTTTCCTGATCACATGTTTATTGTGAGCATTCCCCAGGACCTCTTCCATGGCAGAAGCTTTATCCTGGGCTGTCTGGTCCTTGCTCAGACACAAGCTCTACCTTTCATTTTGCTGTTCAGCTCTGATGCCCTTCACAGCCCTGCTCTGACTCTGAAACTGCTGTATCGGCAGTGGGATAACAAAAGCTATTGTGACTGAGCCATTGATCTCCCTGTCACTGAGTATTTGCTGGTACCATCAGGACTTCTGTAGGGGGATGTTTATGCTACCAAAGTGATACAGATCCACTGCACAATTTGTCTTCCCCACCCCAACCTTGTCAGACCAGTATTGACCAGTTTGAGCAGCCCCTGCTGTTGATGATTCCCCTTTATTCCCTGTTGCACATTCAGTAGATGAAATGGTGTGTTTTACTAAAAACTTTCCAAAAGCTCTTACAGAAGTGTCTTACTTTCTCTGTTAGTGTTATCCATTCAGGAATCCTTAATATGTTGATTTTGTAGCAGATCAGACCTGTGGCTACTGCACTTGATTCAACTCTGGGGCTGGTAGTGGCTGCTTGGAGAGAAAGAACAGAACAAACACAGTGGTGTTTCTCTGAAACACTCATTCAGCCCTTAGAAATGTGTCTCACAAGGACTTTTTAACTTAACCTCTGTGTTTAATATCCTGCCACAGATTTTTATTGCATTAATTCATCCACCAGCTTTTTGAACCCACGTGCACTTTTAAAATTTACAGTGCTCCATGGCAAGTTTCCCAGCTGAACCTGCATGGCACAAAGAACCTCCTTCTGTTTGTTGTTAGTTCATTTAATGTTCTCTAGCTTTTGTGTTGGAAGAAACTAAACAGTTATTCCCCACTCCCTTCTTCAAGCCACTCAGGAGATTTATATCCCTGTGTTAGTCTTCTAAATCTTTTCCAGAATGGTTGCTCCTACTTCAGTTATTCCTCACAGGGAAGGTGTTGGACAGTGTGGTCAGGTGTAAGACCATGGCAATACTTTCTACTTTTTATTGCTTTTCCAATAACTCCTGTATTATGGTGGTGTTTTGTTTTAGCCGTGAGAGTCTAAGAACACAGGTAGGACAATGCTCACTAGCAGAAGTTGTTAAAACAGTAGAAAATGAGACCATATCTGAAAGAAAATGTATTGGGCTTCAGTGGAATGGAATCATCAGGAAGAGATCTGAGTAGATAAGAGAGGGAGAATAGAGGTGATAATGTGCCCTGGCACAAATGGTTTATGGTCTGCTAGGGAGAGCATTATTTTGCAATCAGTAAACCCAGTGCCTATTATTGTGTCCATGGCTTTTGATTTTCAGTGGAGTTGCAAATTTTAATTCCCAGGCTGGTGTTTTAGAATTGTTCTGAGGAACAGAACTGGTTTGTGAGAGAGGTGCCTCCAGTGGGAGGGATTTTCCACTTTGTGGGTTCTGTGGGTTTATTTCAGAGCCCATTTCTTATTCAGGCTCACCTGAATTACTCACCTGAATTACCTTGATTCCCCCAGGGACATTTGCTGCCACATGGAGGATATTGCAGTCTGGGAACACAAGAGATCCTGGGGATCAGTGGTTAAATAGCAGAGGTCTAATGGAACACTAGAAGACAAGTGTTGACAAGTCTTTATTTATTTTTCTTAGGCACTCTGTAGATCCATTTGATGTATTGTGGATGACAGGAAGTTTATTTCTAATGATGAATTAAAGAGAAAGAGTCTGGACTTCTAATTTCCTGTTTGGCCTTTTGACTACTAATGAGGATTGAGCTGGTGTTTTTATAGAGCTACTTATAAAAATGCCAAGATTTCATTCTAATCTACTATTATTTATTTTGGAGCCAATGCTGGTATATGTGAAGTTAGGATTGTTTTCTCTGTGTGTACCATTTTTACATTTGTCCACAGAGAACAGAATTTGCCATTTTACCACACTTACTCAGTGAAGTGAATTCTATCTGCAGTCCTTTGCCATTTTTGTCTTTACTACCCTGATTGCCCCAGTGTGATCAGCAAATTTTGTCATCTGTTTCTTCACTTTTCTGAATAGCATAGGCAATTTTTAATTAGCTTTGCCAGAGCACAAGCACAAGCTTTTGGACAAGTTTGCTTGTTTGTTCTGCCTCTTAATTCTTGAGAAGAAATTGTGGTGGCACTCTCTGGTCTTGACTTCCTTCCAGACTCCTTGTCTCTGCAACAGATTTGCAACATATTGCAAATACAGCATATTATCACTTGCTGATGGCAGTCTGCAGGGGAATAAGTGTGATTTAAAGATTCCAGCCTCTTAGAAAAGGGGTAGCTCACACTATGGAGTCTCCCATTTCACATTTCTATGTGCACTAAACAAAAAACCTGCCCAAAGTCTTGGCTTTCTAAGAACCCACCTGATATTCTACATTTTGAGTCATGTTTTCCATTATTTGCAGGACAGCCTGGGTGGGGAGGCAGAGGGGAGATTGATATACAAAAAGAAACAGGTACAAATATCAGACTTTATAAGCAGTCAATGTGAGTGTAATACTGAACCTGTTCCTTGAACCTGTTGACTTTTTAGGTTCCAGAGCCAGCCTCTGTCTCTGAAGGCATACCAAAGGAAACAGGAATATTTACTGGAAAATGTAAGTTCTTACATTTACTTCTTGCTTCACCAGCCTTCCCCCAAACATATTATCTGATCTGTCAGAGCTGTACAGCACTTTGTGACAGATGCCAGGTCAAGAATAAAGAAGAGTCATTGAATATTTAAGGCAGAAGCTTTGTTTGCTATGGCATTTACAACATTATATTGGAACAGTTGGCTTTTAATCTTAGAAAAATCACATTAGCCATTTGCCTAGTCCCTGAATGGGATTTCTAATAGCTGTGTCCCTTACCCAGTAATTCTCTCCCGATCCTTTGTATTTATGTAGACTGAGTGAATTTTTTAGATTGGATTGACAATAGAAACCCTACAGTAAAGCTAGATCAGAGTGTTATATCCCTGCTTAAGTACCTGATTTATTATCCTGTACCAAGCCAGCTCTCCGTGGGCCTTTCAGCTGTTGTCCACACTTGTTTCTGGAGAGCCCAAAAGCTTCAGGAGCAGTTCCTGGTCCTTTGACAAGAATTTGCAGCAGGGTGTTAGGAAGTGTTTTTCACCCTGAGAGCAATCCAACCCTGGATTGAGAGAGATTGGAATCTGCCAGCCTTGGAAAACTTCCCCTGGATAAGCTCCTGAGAGCCTTGATGCTGGACTTGTTGTGAGCTTGGAGCTGCATTGGACACCTCCAGAGGTCCCTTTTCCCCTGTCATCCTGAGTCTGTGAATCCTAAACTCTGGGAATACTCAGTGTGGATGGCTGCTTCAGTGCAGCTTCCACTGGAGAACAGACTGATCTCCTGAGAGCTCCTGCCTGCTTGTTCCCTGGGCAGCTTTAGTCCCAGCCTAGGCTTGGGAGTTGTATCTGCTGTCAGTGTAGCCACAGCCCCAGATTTGTCAGCTGACAGTGCTGTTTCTTTCTCTGTGTCCCTGCAAATGCTGGTGGGATCTTACACCCAAGTGAACTCTGTGTGTATCAAGACTTGCTCTGGCTTTGTAGGGGCTGGATGGCTTAAGAGGTTTAATGCTTGTTTGTTTTACAAATATCATGACTACTGGTGCTTCTTTAGACATTACCCAACCTGATTATTTGTGGGTTTCTGTAGTGTGTGAAGTGAAAGGTATTTTTTAACTTACAGGGATGGATTTTTATGGAACCTCATCAGATTGGAATTTTATTTGTTATATCTGTACATGCTATTTCTCTCTTTTCAGTGAGGCATAAAACAGATGGAACAGGAGATTCACATTCAGCCTTTTGTCCATCCAGCTTTTCTTTCCTGTTTATTTTCTGGAGATACAGCCTAATCAATATTTCTGCTTTCCACTGATGCTGTCCCATGAAAATGCTTCCATGTGTCCAGTTCTGATGTGAAGAAAATAACTTAAAAACATTAGTAAACCAAATTTTTTTCTTTGCTTTAACTGTGAGTAGGTGTTCTCTAAAAACGTATGGATTTCTGAGAGGCTGGATTTATATGAATCTATCCAGTCACTCAGCTGGTGAAAGATGATGGATAGACCTCAGACTAATGGGTCTTCTCCGTGTCTGCATAATCACAAAATCTGTCATGTCACTGCTCAAATGTGTCACTGGCTGGCTGTCAGTGTGCAGTACCAGTGATGAAGCACTGGGAACCTGCTTGGTCAGCAGTTGTGCAATTTCAGGTGAACAAGGTGTTGGTAGCACATTAAAGGGCTCTGTCACTGATCAAAAGAAGCTGCTGTTACATGGAGGTGGACAAACAGAGCAGCAAATATCCAATTCCAGCATATAAAGTTATTTAATCTATTCCAAATATCCATGCTGCTAATCAGTGGGGTTTGCACTCATGTTTTTGTTGGCTCATTGTTACAGACCAGTAAGTTTACAGAGACATTAAATGTATATTCCCTTATATAGGCCTGCAGCTGAACTTTACCATGACCTGGGGAGACTCTCATTACCTGGGACTGACAGGCCTTGAAGTGATAGGCAAGGATGGTCAAGCATTAAAAATCAATGCAGAACAGATTTCTGCTTCACCCCAAGACTTAAATGATCTTCCAGAGTACACAGGAGATTCCAGAACGTTAGAAAAGTAAGTAACCAAAAGACTTGGGATGCATTTTACAGCAGATTTTCTCAAGTGACAGATTTCTATAAGCTTGTGTTATGTTAACACATGTTAATGTGAACATGATTTTCATCCCATCACTGCTCATTCTTGGGATTCACAGGCTGTCCAGGAACAGCTTGTTGTAGAAACATGAATGAGATGTTTCCAAAAGATGGTGTTTGAGCTGGGAGATGAGTACATGCCTGGTTGGTATTTCTGCCAAGGACTTTCCAGGAAGAAATGTGGGTGTTCTGTAGCATCTGTCTTTGCATATTGAGTGATATTTATGCAGGATTTCTGGATAATTTCAAGGAAAATTTTCACGTTAGCGAAGAGTGAGGATGTGTTGGGGAATTGCACCAATAGGTGCCATTCTTTTGGCCATTCTGCAGAGCTTTTTTTTTTTTTTTTTTGGCAAATCTAATGAAGTTTTATTCATTGACAAGTGTATTTCCTAAGATTAACTTGTGCATCTAAATGGCAGCAGTGTAGAAATTATAGGCTGGAGATCTGGAGAGGACTTGGCATTTGGATGTTATTGAAGCTGCATCCTGTTGTTTCTGAGTCATCTCTCCATTTTAAAGGGTATTTTTGGTTTTAATCCTGTCTTGCTGGCATGTTTATGGGCTGTGACCAGGTTTGTGAATTAGGACTTGTCTTTTCAAAGCCTCTGAAGTCTTCCTTAGAATGTTGTATTTATCTCCATGCACACTAACTCTGTTGTTTGTAATTTCTGCTAACATGACTGATTGCAGATATCAACCTTATTTGTGTGCAATTCCTTCTTCCTTCTGCCATCTTGTATGAAAATCTCCTCTGTAGGCAGTTGCTGGTCTAAGAAATCTTCCCATGACATTCCCTGTGATAAACAGATTCTGGTGGGGGAATCTCTGCAGGCCTCACCCTAATGGACCCAGATGCAAAGAATTTATTTACTTTTTTTGTTGGTGCCTTCTCCTCTCTGAATGCTCCTTTTTCAACCTAGTGATATGTTGATCCTACAGAATTTCTGGCAAGCTTTCTGCCCCTGATGTATTTGTGGGATTTTATTTATTGTATCTTTTGCTTGCTAGCCTTCAGACTCTTTTTTTGGCCTGTGCATACGCATTTAACCTTCCACAGTTTATGAGTCTTATCAATTTAGGGCTTTTTTGATCATGAATTTTGCTGAAAGATGGCCCATAATAACTTTGTTTATCCTGCTACTGAGCCAGGCTGGTTTTGAGTTTTCAAATCCTCCTTCTTTCTAACATCTTTCTTAGTAAGTGGGTTATATTTTTAATTTTTTTTTTTTGGTGGTTTTTTTTTTTTACATTTTCGATTGTTTTGCTGAAGAACTTTTTTGAGCACAAGATAGAGAGGCTCTTTTGGCTCTGGATATTCCTGCAAGCATGTTGAATTTGAGTACATTGCAGTGCTCTCAACTGTGGCATTTGGAATAGGTCCCATGTACTATTCAAGACCAAATCAAGAATTATCTCTTCTCTCATGGACTCCCTAATCAGTTCCTCTGTGAAAGAGTCATTATTCAAATCTTTTCCTTTAAGGAATTGCCAAGTCTGGCACTCATTCTTCCATTAAACTTTTAAATAAATAGTAAGTATATACTTAGTTTTTTTGGCAGTGTACCAAAGTAATTACAGTGGAAAATTAATTCATATTCTCCTTTACTCCATCTTTGCACGGCACAGTTTGTGGCAGAAGAATATAATATCACAAAATACCAGATTTAACTTTATTTAGTCAGCCTGAAGCCTGTGCTGTCATGAAAAGACACTGTCCTGCTGGTTGGGAGCTTTGTGAAGTAGCAGGGATGTGGCTAATTGTGTCCATGAGGGATGTGAGCAAACCCTGGTCCTGCTCACGGTTCTCCAGCTGCCATCCAGCTCCTCCCCGGATCCAGCAGAGTTGTGTTGGCATAGAAACACCCTGCAGGGTGCCAGATCCACTGCCTTGGGCGTGGAGCTGGCTTCATAAATTATCTTGTGGCTGCCTTGGAGTTCTGCCTTCAGCCACTTTGCTACAAAGGCACTTGAGCTTTCCTTTGCCCGTCCCTGTTCACACAGGGAAAACCTCAGGATTTTGCTGTTTTGCCTTAAGCAGACCCAACTAAAGAAAACACTGTGTTTTTTTCTCCCCCCACTGCCTTCAGTTCAATACTTGCATGCTATTTTTGATGTTTTCTGTGCTTTTAATTGCATGCACAAGGACACAAGAAGCCCTGGAAGCTGGAAGTGGCATCTAGAATACAATAAACCCCAGGAAAGTCCCTGCTTTTGATGAGAGAAGCCAGCTTTTCCCTTTGTGCAGCTAATGGACTTTTCTCTTTGTAGGTTAATAGATGGGACTAATATCACAGTGGAGGATGACCATATGTGGCTCATTCCCTTCTCTTTTGGAGAAGATCATCTGCTCACAATCCATTTTGATAAAACTGAAAGTATTGCAGGGCTTCGCTTTTGGAACTATAATAAATCTCCAGAGGATACCTACAGAGGGGTAAGTAAAAGAAAAGGAGCACTGCCAGCAAAAATATACAGCAGTGCATTGGAAAATTGGTACTGTGATGAATGAATATAGCTGCCTTAATGGAACACCATAAATCTTTCTAGATTGTCTGAGGCTGAATTTTGTGGCAGGTATAATGCATTCCTGTCTCCACAAACAGCAGATAGTAGGAAAAAAAAGCCAGAGATGGTTTAAAGAACTCTTCACAGCTGATTTTTCTAAGAGACACATACAATAGCACATATTACTTTCAGGATATATGATTCAGAAGTGGTATCCTCTCAGTATCTTGTATTTAGACCTACTATATGATTCTGTGTTTCCTGAAATGCAGGGAATGATATGAGGGAAACTTTTCCCAAGAAATTCTGTTTAGTTCAGGTTCAGAAGGCCCCTCACTCACTACTGCCTTTTCCAGGAAGAGTCTTTTGAAATATTAACATTTAATAAATGGAAAGCTGCCACCTTCAAGCAGTTTGGCTAAAATAATTCAGCTAAAATTGTCTAACATAAATCCTCTCTTATTTGCAAATTGCCTGGTTTGTATTTTTTTTTTTCCATACTAAATTTTTGGGATTGACAATTGACAGCTGACGAAGATAATTTTACACCTTTTCACTCTGAGTTTGGCTGTCCCTCCTTTCCCTGCTGTACTGACACATGTAATGATAATGACAACCATACAGAGGTTACTGTTCATTGCACAAAAAGCTTAGGAATCCACCTGTTCCCAGATTTTCCACCCCAAAAGGCAACTGTTGCATTCTTGATGTCCAAATTCAGGCAATAAATAACAATAAAAATGTTGGCACGTATTAAACTGGAGAGAGGACAGAAAGGATCTCCCAATTAAATCCCAGCTGATGCAGAGATTTGAACAGAGGGCCCCTGATTTTTGTGCTCCAGCACATTTGCCCATCATGTTTGACACATGGGAGAGTTCTGGAGCATTTTGAGCATTACCATCTAAATATATCCCCTGTACAAATGAGAGTTTTTAGTGATATTTGTGTCCTGATTTGAGCTGGGATAGAGTTAAGTTTCTTCCCAGGAGCTGTGTTTTGGATTTAGGGTGATAATAATGTTGGTAACTTGCTGATATTTTAGTTGTTGCTGAGCAGTGCTTATTAAATCTCTAAAATCTAACATGGAATTTGGTCTCTGGAGGCCAAACCAAAAAAAAAAAAGAGAAGAAAGATGTATTTTTAGCGGTTTTCTTGGCTAGGTAGGAAAAAGAAGTGAGTCTGATACATGTGTCTACCTGCATGAATACTGCAAGTCCCATAGGAGTTAGTGGATGCCACTTAAAGGAGGAGCCCATGCAGTCTTGTAGAAGGATAAAATAAATTATTTGGAAAACAAAAGATGCAAGGTCCAGTGGGCCACAGGAAAGGAGGTTTTGGGCTGTAAACCCAGGGCATCCTGACATCTGTCTCTTGAAGTACTGCTGCTCCTTCTAGGAACCAGTGTCTGGGTGTGAGATGGAATGATTTGTTAGGCAGCTGCAGGCTGGGGGATTCTATTCACAGCTTTAGTGTGAGAGGGTAATGGCAGTGACTGTCAGAATGAAGACTTGGCTGCTATTTGCAGCTCTGTGAAAAATCACCTTGTGAGAGCTTTGTTATGCCATTTGTAAAATGCAATATGTGATGGCTGAGTGCCTCCTCAGATGATGAGAATTACTTAGAAATGAGGGCTGTAAAGGGCACATAAATATAAGCAGCTGTGCTGTAATAGGTAAGATTCCATCTCTAACTCTCCAGACTTCCCATTCACTACGTGTTTCCGTTTAGGAAAGTGGATTTCAGTGCATTTCTCACTTCCTCTCCTTAGCCTGGCAGACTTGTTCAGCTGGAAAGCAGCATGCAGAAGAGTTTCTCATATGAAAAAGATGTTTTGTTTATTTGATCCCAAGTGTATTAAAGATGAAGGCAGAAATAGTTATTTCTTCACACTTGGTAGTTACACAAACATTCCCACCTAATTAATCTTCATGGAAATGAACTGAGCCCCCCTCCAGTCTAACACAAACTGGTACTTAGTGAAAGACACAGGGCAGTAAATGCTGCTTGTGATGCACATTAAGTTATATTTAACATATTAGAGAGCAAGGTGCAGCGATTAATTGTTGCTGGTGATTGAATTGTTCTGTGCCTGGGATCATGGATACAGCTCCACATGCTGCTGCTGGGGCAGGGCAAAGGGGCCAGGACTCCTGCATCGTCTGAATAAATGTGCCTGAATTATTCACTTTGATCTCCAGAGGTTGGATAAGGTGTGCTGGCATCTCTGAGGTGGCCACAGCTCAGTTGTCTCTGTCTGGTACAGGTGCCTTTTCTTTATTCCTGTGCCCTGAGGTTACACACAGCACTGCTTGGCAGAGGAGTTTGTGTGATCCTGGAGAAGTCCAAGTGGCACCTGCCACAAAGATAAATAGAACTGCTGAAGTACAGGCTGCTGTAAATGCAACAGAAACACCAAAGTCTGCCCTGGAGAGAGCACCAGGCTGTGGGATTTCTGGAAGGGTGGCTCCAGAAATCCAGGGCTGGGCAGTCCCAGCTGACTTAGCAGAGCATTCAGGTGCATGATGTCTCCTCAGATTGCCTTTGTGACATGGACTGACTTGAGAGCTGAGCCTTCCTATTCTTTTAAAGTGTGTAAATCTTGCTGCAGGCTCAGGAATCAGAGGATTGTTTAGGTTGGGAGAGGGCTGTAAGGACATCATGTCAAACTGTGAACTTCACACTGCCGAGCACTGACCCATGTCCCCAAGTACCTCACCTACCCCCCTTTGAAATCCCTCCAGGATGGGATCTCCACCACTTCCCTGGGCAGCCTGTGCCAATGCTTGGCCACCCTCTGTGTGAAGAAGGGCAGCTTCAGTTTGCTGAGATCTAGTGCCACGCAGTAATTGAAGCATCTGTCAATACTTTTTTTCAGTATTTCTCCCCCCAAATCCTCACCTGTCCATCCCCATCAATGTCAGTGATGACATGGACACTGTGGATTGCAGCTGCTGTCTGCTGGGTTAGGCTTTCTTTTGCCAAAGGAAGTCACACTCTAGAGGAGTGAAATAAATACAGCTAAATGGAATTATTTCAGTCTCTGAAGTGAATAGAGAGAACAATTAAAATAATTGTTTGCAATTATTTTAATGCAAGTCATGTCATGTCAGGTAATCTTGTGTTTTGTTCTTTAAACCAGGCTAAGGTGGTCCATGTGGTGCTGGATGGGCACAGCATCTCCCCCCTGGAGGGTTTCCTGATCCGCAAGGGACCAGGCAACTGCCACTTTGACTTTGCTCAGGAAATTCTCTTTCTTGACTATCTACAGCCCCAGCCAACTCCTAAAGCACACAGGAGGTAAAAGAGGATGTCTTTGTTGTCTGAACCACATGATTTCTGTTCACTGTTGTAGTGTCATTTCCCATTCCCTGTTGGAGCTGACTGTGTGAGGCTCCTGGATGAAAACATGGAGCACTTAGAGCTTCACTTGGTTTTAACTCTGACCAAATTTCACTGAGGTCTCAGGGGAGTCTGGGCCATCATCACAGTGGGAGGGGTTGGGGTGGTGTCTGTGGAGGTTTAATTCTTTGGGTTTGTTCTCTTCTTTTCTGAATGAACCAATTCATAAAAAACCTGGTTTATCTTGTTTTTTTTTTTTGGCAGGGCTGGTTCAAGGACACTGGAACAAGCCAGTATGGACTATGAAGCACCATTAATGCCCTGTGGTTGTATCCTTCCCTGTCATCTTCCTTGTCATTGGAATATTTTAGAGTTACATACCATGGTTAGGAGTCCTGAGCTTTTGGAATCCAACCATTTTGTGTGCTTTAAGGTATTAACAAGAGACCAAGAATCTGAGAAAGGCTTCCATAAAGTATGGCTTAAGAATAAATCAGTGAAACATCATATATAAATAAGTGGCCTGTTTTCAGATCCTCTGGTAGCTTTTTCTCCTGAACTGCAAATAAGAGTGTCTGACATCGTGGGCTGCACAGTCATTTTTCAAATTGCAGATTAAATGGTCTCTTAGGACAAAGCTTCTGTACTGATATTTTCCTTAATAGCATTTTGCTTTTTAGTTATTTTCCAGTTCCAGCTCCTGACAAGTTGGGGTGATCCCTACTACATTGGTTTGAACGGGCTGGAGTTGTTTGATGAACATGGAGAGCAAATCCTACTGACTGAGAACAGTATCCTTTGTACACCCAGCACCCCTGGCCCTGCTGATGCACACTTTACTCCCTCAATTTACTCAAATTGTTACAGGGCATCACTTCCACATTGCCAGGTTGTCCTGTGGGATTAACTCTGCTTCTATTTCTCTCTGTATTTGGGTGATGAACCTCTTTCCCATATGTTTTTATGGATTCTGTAAACTTCCAGAACATTTCTGCTCTCAATGGGATGCACCAACAAAGCAGGACAAAGTTAGAGAAGAGAAGGCTTAAAAAGGGTGTGTTATTTTCTCCTCTTGACATTTCTTCTGTGGTAGAGAAGGACCAGAAAGTTTGCTGAGCTATAAATTCATAAGAAGAGATTGAGTTCAGTGGTTTTTTTTAATGGAATCTTTCATTGTGCCTCAAGAAATAAATTTTTCATTAACTCTTGTTCTGGAGATTTAGGCTGTTCTAGACACCCAGTGCAGCCATGAAGATCAGGGCTGAGAGTTTGAATTTGATTCAGTGTTCCCTGGATATCCAACAGAGGGAATGAAGGGTGTGTTGGGAAGATTGATGTTCATGGAGGTTACACTTTGTGCTCTGTACCAGCTGAAGTCTTTTAAGAGCTGAAAGCTTCATACTCCAACATACCACTCCCATAGTTCAGGTACATGGAAGGAACATTTCTTAGCCCCCTGGAAAGAATAGATAGCACAAATGCTGCCGGAATTGTTTGTCTCTAAGGATCCTCACTGCCTAATTAATAGAGAATTCATTGAAATAAAGGCTTTTCCCCAAGAGCTATTTTGATTTGTATCTTGTATGTTACACCCTGAACTTGAAGCGTTTATAGTGGACAAGAAACATTTTGAAATTGAGAAGTGGTAACAAATTGTCCTTTAAGAACCAGGGATCTCTAACTGACCTGGTACAGCTGGACAGTGCAAAACAGTGAAAGAATCCTCAGCTCCTTTTGGATGATCACCTGTTCCTGCCTGGGCAGTTGTGTGTGGGATGTATTAGGATCCCAAAAGAGTGTATTTGTCTTAGTACAATATTTAATGTGATAATTCACTGCTGAATCAAGCTTTTCTTAAACGCTTGAAGCATTGCTGTGTCATTCCTTCAATGCTTTATAAATACTTACAGACTTTTAGAAAGCAGGACAGGGGGAGTTTAATGGAAATTAAATGGAAATTAATGTCCCTCAAACTGGATTGCTCAGGATGCATAATTCTGAAGACAGTGCCATCCATCCACGTTTCTTTGCATATCTTTAACATTCATATATGTTTTTAATGTAAATATTCTCTTACAGAAAAAATCTGGTTGCCTGTTCAATGGGAGTTTAATCTCTCCCTCTCAAAGAAATGAAAAAAAAAGGGTTTATTACCCAGTTACTGATTTTTACCACAAACCTTGAGAAACTCAAGCAAAACCTAGTCTGACTGATGACTGCCTCCTGCAGACACACTCTTCTTGAGATAAGTTTTTATATGAGGAAGTTGCAGAAGTTTATGATAAAAATACTGGACTTTGTCACCAAAAAGCTGGGAAGTGCCTATTCCTGATAATGGAACTTTATTGATGAAGTCATAAGTACATATTTGAGAATAAATTAAATGCAGCTGAACGTTCCTTGATTCCTGTTTTAAAAATTAATTGGAATGCCAGAGTATCTAAGGGTTGTCCTGCTTTTAAATAGGTGCCCCCAAGTTCTTCAGTGTGCAGTCCTGGGATTACTGCTGTAATGGTGAAAACATTCATGGCATTGGGAAGAGCATAAACTTTGAAACAGGGTATTTCTGAAATATCAATTTTTTGGGTTATTTATGCTTAAAGTTTTTTTTCAGATATTGCTGCATTTCCAGATAGTGTCAACGTTTTAGATGACGTGTCTGGAGACATCCGGACTCCAGACAAGCTGATTGACAGAGTGAATGACACCACTGATGGCAGGCACATGTGGCTGGCACCAGTTCTTCCTGGTTTGGTACATTTTCCCCTTTTCCTTCTGTTTTAGTGATGTGTGTGGATGGAACTGCAAGCATGGAGGAAAGGGGAAGCATGTGGAATTCATAGCTAAGTTTGATATTAGTAACAGATGCTAAATTGCTGCTTTTTAGAAGTTGTTTTTATTGCACCCTCTCTGCACTGCACAGGCAGCAGCAGCAGTGGGGGTTTCCCAGGTTTGTAATCTCCTCTCTCCATGGGGCAACAGCAGATTTTCCAGGGATGGTTTTTGAGTTACTGTGACAAAGATGCTGATGAAGGGGTTCTGTGCAATAAACACCTTTCTGGTGCTTTTAAATTCATTTCTACAAAATGCAAGGAATGTTGTTCCAGCAGTGAGAAATTATTTTTAATCTCATTATCTGTGTTGAATTAAAATTCATAGATTAGGGATGGGAGACTTGGTATTTCATGTCCTTAGGCCACAAATGATTCAGCCCTTTTAGAAGTTCCATGTTTAATAGCTGGGATATCAAAAATCTAAACAGGAAAAGTAGACAAACTTAGATGACTTCTGACCTTGTTTTAGGAAAGGACATTTTTAGGGGCCTGTAATGGACATAATTAAGGTGGCTTTATTTCTTATAAGAGAATGAATATAAAAAGAAAACAAAGTATAAACCTGACGTGTGGTAAGTTATCACTTACTCTGTTGGTGAAATCCTCACTCCAGATTTTACAGTTATTAATTAGAATATTAAAAGTGAGGAATTGTGAATTTATGTCATGATGTGTTGTAATGAAGGGCTCTAATTAAGGTAAAGCTTTTAAGTATACTTGGGAGTAGTGAGCACTTGCATTTCTTGGGGAAGTGGAAGGTCTGTGTGATGCTAGAGGCTCCTGCTGTGCAGATCCCACATCTTGAATCCTGGCAATTTGATGGGATGCTCAGATGTCTCTTATAACAGGATGACTGATTGATTTGACAGCCATCTGAGTGTGCTCATGTCCTTACAAAAGACATGCTTGCAGAGGCTGTTTCACTTGGGAAAAAGGAAAATAACAGGCCCTGGAGTTCTCTCTCTTTGTGTTGTTCTGCCTGACACCAAAGTACTGCAGAAGAGCACAAAATACCAGTATTAAAGGGTAAATTGATAATGTGTGAAATGCAGGAGGCAGAAGTGATTTAATGGTGTTTTCTGTCCTTGAACTGTAACAAATTGCAGCTCTGTAAGATCCACAAAGTACTTTACCCCCTCTCCATCTTCCCTGGGATGGTTGTTGAGGCAGGAGGTGCTGGATGGAGCACCAGCCTACCCATGCTCAGCCCCTGGAGCTGGGCTGCTGAACCCGAGCTTGGGAACGTTCCCACCCTCAGTGCAGGCTGCTTGGAAAGCTGCATTAACTCTTTGATGTGTTGGAAGCTTCAAAGCTAGAAGGGAGTTGGTATTATAGCCTTTCTTTCCTAAATGGTTTTGCCTTTTTAATTTTGAAACTGGTTTCCTGTTTTTCAAATTCATTTCTTACATAAGCAGAATTTGAATTATTTGTTCTCCTGTTACCGATTGTCATTTTATTTCTTTGCTTGAATGGATTTTTAATCAAATATATCATTTGCTGTGGGACTAAGAGTTGTTGTTGGAAACAATGCTCCAGTTGTCTCATGGAAAATCACAGATGCAAATATTTCTATTGATCCAATCTACCTTTCTTCAGTAAAAAAAACAAAACAACCCAGCATAATGATTTAATATCACCTACAGTATCTTCTCTAGTACATCAAAGGATTAAAACTTCAGAGGATGCTAAAGATGAAGCTTAAGATATGTTGATCCAAAGTTGATATAGTGGCTCATAAAAGGAAAAGCATGGAATTAACTGTAACAGGCAAGATTGGTTTCCTGCCTGCCTAATCTTTGGTCTTAACATCTTGACATTAACGTCACTGAAAGGCAGATGAATAATACCTCAAGCAGTAATTGTTTAGCAAGCATCTGGAGGATTGTCTCTTAAATTCCTGGTAGTATAACTCACACAAAAAATGCCAAATTTCTGCAATGGCTTTCAGGTCATACAGGGGAAATTTTAGTCTTGCCAGTAGGAAGGTGGGTTTCATTTGTATTTGGTAGAAAGAGCCGGAATGGAATAGAATAAAATCATTGATTCACTGACAGGTTTGGGTTGGAAGGGCCCTTAAAGCTCATCCAGTCCCACCCCCTGCCATGGACAGGGACACCTTCCACTATCCCAGGCTGCTCCAAGCCCCGTCCAGCCTGGCCTTGGACACTGCCAGGGATCCAGGGGCAGCCACAGCTGCTCTGGGCACCCTGTGCCAGGGCCTGCCCACCCTCCCAGGGAACAATTCCTGCCCAATCTCCCATCCAGCCCTGCCCTCTGGCAGTGGGAAGTCATTCCCCCTTGTACTGGCACTCCAGGCCCTTGGAAATTGTCTCTCTCCATCTTTCTTGCAGGCTCCACGCAGAGTAGAGCAGAACAGAAGAGGCACCAGCTTGTCTTATCCCTAAGGACATGTCTGTATTTGGTTTATGAAGTACTCATTAAAAGTTTCTCTATCCCCCTCTGCCAATTTCCAGGCAGTCCAGGATGACAAGGATGCTCTAGATCTCATCTTCTGTGCTTTTGAGAGCAGCTGTGGGGTAGAGCCAACATCTGGGAATTATCAGCAGGGCTGATAGCTGAACTTCCATCCTCAGCATCAGTTATCCCTCCTCCAGCTATCTCTCTTTAAATATGAACCTCTTTTGATGTAACATGCATGAGAATTCAATTTCTTTGGGGAATTTGTGCTGTTAAATATAAATTAATTCTCTTTTACAGGTGAATAGGGTATATGTCATTTTTGATGTACCTACTACCGTGTCAATGATCAAGTTATGGAATTATGCCAAGACACCTCAGAGAGGTGTGAAGGAGTTTGGTGTAAGTAATTTTCCTGTGCATTTTGCATGTCCTGGTGAGTCAGCTGGCTCCATTCTGTACGTGCTCCCTCAGTTTGTTGAAGTGTGATTCCATGGAATCTCAGAGGATGGGATTCATCTCATTTAAGTCTGCATTTAATATTAAAATGACTAATCTGTGCCAGTCAGCTGTCCTCCCTTTTTTTTGTCCAGGGAAAGAAAACTTTATCTGTTTTTTTCTCTTAGATAATTGTCTTAAGACAGCACTTGCCTTTTTCCATTAACTGTAGAGTAGGCCTGGAAGACTAGTTTGAACTACACACCCAAGTTTTAGACAGCTGAAGTGAGGTGAGATTCATTAATTCCTAGATTTAAGAGTGATTCACTCCAATGAATAGAATGGCAATTATGTAAAACACGAAATACATTTTTAATTACCTACTTGAAAGCTGCATTAAAAAACATCAGTGACAAGATAAAAAACTTGGGGAGAAAAAGAAAATCAAATTCCAGCAGCAAATAGAGAGAAATGGAAGTTTTAAGGAACAAAAACGAAATTAATGACTGAATTTGTGAAACAAATAGGGCAAAATGCTTTCTAGTTTATTGCTGGAGACAAGTGCTGAAAGCAAGGCCTGATTTCTCAATGGATTTTTTCGTTTATTTTTTTGATGTTTGTAGCTTCTGGTGGATGATTTGCTGGTGTACAATGGGATTCTGGACATGGTGAGCCGTGTGGTGTCAGGCATCCTGCCCACGTGTGACCCCGTGGTGCCCTACCACACCATCCTCTTCACAGATGATGAGAGGATTTGCCACCAGGAGAGGAGAACTGTCATCAGGTATGTGAGTGGAGCTGGGTTGGTGTTGCCCTGATTCTTTACCCTTCTGATTATTTACATTCTTGAACTGGAGTTTCTCACACATGTAACATAAACAAGTAAATTGTTTTTGCATACCTCTCTGTGATGGACTTCTGAATTGACCTCTGGGGTCAGAGAGGGGTTCCTCTCATCTACCAATCCTTAATCAAATTCCAAATCCTATAAAAACCCCAAATCATAATAAACTGCCCTTCTTTTCCTCACTTCAGCCTGATGGTGAGTGTGTAGTTTTTAGTGTCCCTAACAGTGACAGGTTGGGACAAAAGATCTTGGCTTTAAAAACTGGTTTGATGTGACTGATGTCAGCAGTGTGTGTATTGCTGAGGGAAATTCCCTTCCAGAGCATCCCTGGCCTCACTTGAGGAGGGATAAGGAGATTTTTAGATATGAGGACCAAATTACCAGCTTTATTGGCAAACATCTTTTAGCATTTCCTGGAATTCATGTTTTATATTTACATCTGTTTTCATGAAAGCCTGTAAACACGAAATAAAAAAGTTAGGCTTCCTTAGAGAAGGATTAATAAATCCCAATGATATTACATAGAGGGGGAAAAATAGCAAGTTTATGAAAAAAACCCAGCATCAAAATTAAAGAAAATAAACTCTGATTTGACACAGATGCTAATTAAGGACTCGCAATTCTACTATTTTATAAACAGTCTAAAATAATGAACTCCTAAAATGATAAATTAATTGCATTTGGGGGAAGGATGCTTTAAAACCACTAAGTTGGCAATCTCATGGAGAATGTGATGAAATGCAGTGAAAAATGCACTTACATTTAGAAGGTCAGGATTGGTAAGGTCTCAAAAACAGTCCCTGGCAAGGAAAGTAAAGATTTGAAAGAATAATTTAAAATAAATGGGATTGAAAAGTGAAAAGATGAAAGCTTATAGAAATGAGCACTTCCTTGCATGTTGGGCAGCTGACAAATATAATGTTTTGCACATGCATCACTGGGACAAAAAGGCAAGTTTTGCATTGATAAATGTTTGAAGGATATTCAAACATTTAGAAATAAGCAGAAGGAACATGAGATGCCCTGAATAAAGCCAGAAGTTCACATTTGCCTTGAGGGTTTCTTTTCTTGTGTTTCCCCAAAGCATTGGCTGTTGGCCACTGGTCCTGTCAGAGGTTAAATAAACTACTGTTGTTTGGATGTGTTGTGTTGGACTCATGTTTTTGTATGAGTGGCTGTGTTGTCATGGTAAAACTTGGAGGTGAACAATTTCTCAAATTGAAAAAGTCACTGAAATGAAAATGCCTTGAGGTAATAGAAGTTTTTAGAAAATTTTCAGTGGGATAGAAAAAGGACGAGGATGGAAAACAAGCCTTTACTTTCCTCAGCTTCAGATCTTTCTAAGAGTAAAATTATTTTATTGGAACCAGGGAAGCACCAGCTGTAATCACAGATCTTTTTCACATAACTTCCTTTGCACATATTTATAAGACTTAGATATGTCCTTTGATCTACTTTAAAGAGGACTTTTTGGGGTCACACTTTTCCAGTCGAGAACATGCTGAGCCTCTTCTCTTGCAAACTTCTGTGCAGGAGTTTTCTTGCTCTTTTTCCCAGCCTGGTCTGCAATCATTTTTTCTCTTTTTTCCACCTCCCACCCTACTAAAATACAGGGTACTTCAGTAGCAATAGAAGACCTGCTGGATAATATCCCTTCATTTTAAAAATACTTTGGAGCTTTTAGATATTGTTGCTTGTGATGTTGGCCTATTCTCTTTCACATGGCACTGTTCAGTATTTTATGAACCTGAACTTGCATTTGATATTATTTATCATCAGTAATGTTAGTTTTGGTTTGCTTCAGTTTTGTCTCTCCTGCTTCACTCTGACAGTTTGAAGGACATTATATTTTTCTTCAGAAGCAGAAAGTCATTTTGTGCAGTATTTGGAGAAAAAATAAAAAATACACTTCTTTTATTGCAAAGGCACAAATGGCTTTTTTTGGTCTATGTGAAAGGAAGATTTTATTACTGATGTTTTCCTTACCTTTCAATTCAGCTCATGTTTTTGCCTGTAATTCGTTTAGTTTAATTTACCATTGAAGTTATTACTTGTTTCCCAAAAAGAAATGTTTAAAATTTTGCAGCAGCCTGCAAGCAAAACTTGTCACAGTAAATGAATTTTGTTTAATTCAGAAAAGTTTCATATAATGCTCTTCCAGAATTACAGAGCAGTGTGGAAGTTCCATATGAGGATTTTTGTACCCTCTTTGTACAGCTCTGATTTAAAATCTCACTTTGCTTCGTGGTTCAAGCTGTGTAGGCAGGCTTGAAAATTGTAGAGTGAATATGATATTTATATTTGAATGTGTGCCTGAATGAATGGCACTAATTAAAACTGGCAAGAAATCCTTCAGGTGGATGAGGACAGGATAATTCCTGTGTGGATAATCCTGTGTATTGTGGCTGTGCTGTGGAGCTGTTCAGCCTGCAGGACTGCAGACATCCCTCCATTGGTATCCTTGTCCATGACTCTCATAACTTTCCCAAATGTTGATTATTTTGGCTGTTGTACTGATTTCAGTCTTTTCAGCAATCATGTGGAGGATCAGGATGTACGAATGATGAATGAAAATGAGATTGTCACCAGCACCAAAAAGAAACAAGTTGTGGCTGATCCGGGTGAGTTCTGTCTTCTACATTTTTCTTCTGCTCAATTCCTGCAGACACAGTTTGGATAATGAGCATTGTTATAGCCCTAAACTGGGAAGTCTTATGTATATTTAGCTCTGCTTTTTCTGTCATAGAAAGACAAACTGCAAGTTTCATCATCTGGTGGGTTTCTGCTCTGTATCTAAATCTGAAAGGGGATAATGTGCTTGTGGCTCACAGCACCACAAATGCAGAAATCCTCAGCACAGAAACTGTCTGAAGATAATTTGAAAATGGCTGTTAATTGTTCAGATTCATTGATAACTTTTGGAATAATGAGGTCATTGCATCCCCACTGGCCTTTTAAGCAGTTTCAGAGATGGTGCAGATGTGTCTGAGCATCAGCTGCCTGTCGCTCCTTGAGCAAACCCAGAATCACAGGGAGTGTAACAAGGGGGAAATCGTGTTGACTCTATTCCTCCCACTGTCTTTCTGGTTGGTCTTTTTGCTTACAAAATGATCATTAAAAAGGCAACCTCTCTTTTTTCTCAAGGAGAAAGAGTAGATTGTATTTATAGTCTGAAGAGTACCAGTCATTCATTGTAAATTACTCAGAATAGCTCCCTAAATACATCTCAAATTCTCAGCCAAGCTGGTATATTCATGATTGGTTTTCTCTCCTGAGCATGGCACTTTCTCCAATTAGTTCTCTAGAAAGTGTTACAGATATTATTTGATGGCTTTTAATAACAGTTCCCTAGGAGAAAGATTTGAAATGCCATTGCCTGTAAAAAAACAGCTTGAAAGTTACTATATTTAACAATACTTGTGGAAAGTATCCTGGAGATCTCTGTGCCCGTTGGAATGGCATCCTGGCTTCCAGAGCACACCTGGCCAGTAAAGAACAGCTGTCACTGCCATGGCCAGCACATCTTTCCCAGGATTGGAGACACAGAGCCTCTGAAATCACCAGCTGAAGGTGGCCTCTTGCCCTCTGCCCCATGTCCCCTCTGCAGTCCTGGCTGGGATCACCCACAGAAGGTGTTGGTAACACATTTGTGGAGTGATTTGGGTTGGAGGAGACCTCAGGGGGTTCCCTTCCTGAGGGAGGGTCCAGTCTCCTGCTCAGGACAGTGTCAGCCCTGAAATCAGGGGAGGTTGCACAGGAAAGCAATTCCTGGGATTGTGAAAAAGCTGGCAGCACTCACTGTCAGTGTCAGGAACATTACTGAGAAGGGTAGCTCAGCTTCACTCTGGGGTGGAAAGAGAAATGAGCATTTTTGTTCCTCATTTTACTCCATGCCTTCACTGTTAGTGTACAGTCCTAAAGCAGCTCTTCATTTTCCTCAACAGCTCTGCGCCCCAAAACCTGCATCTATGAGAAAGGACTGCAGAGGAGGAAAAGATAACAAGGAAAGTCCTGAATGCATCCAGCCCTAAGTAACTGCAATCCAGAGCTCCAAAATATGCAAATCCAAATGGAAGATTTTCCATGTCTGCTGCTGCTGAACCACCTCCTCTTGTGAGAGGCATTTTTATTTGCTACAGGAAATTTTCTTCAGAATGAAAGCTAAAGCATGAATTCAGTTTCCTGGGGGATTTTTGGACATGATCTGTCTGAATTTTCCCCCTTATCTCTTAATTGAAAATCCAGGGAAGAAGGAACATAAAGGAGAGAGTGAGAACCTTTCTGCTGACAGCTGTTCTGCCAAGTACTGAGAACTTGAGTTAAGCAGGATTGTCCCCAGGTTCTTTACAATATTTCTAAAGCTTTTATTCCTAAATAATAGCTGGATGATCACGAAGATCCTCACTACAAGGAGGTGTCGCTTTATTTCTGATGCCTGTAAATAGTTTTCTGAGAAATGCACTTATTAGAGGAAATTTAGCTGTTTGTCTCTGGGCATGTTTTGATGTCAGGGCTGTCTGTAGGAGCTGCCACTGTTTCTGACACCTCGACAGGTTCCACTGGGTTTGCAGAAATGTGATGGATGCTTTTAGGAAGTGGAGATCAGGAAGTGGCTTTATCAAGGTTTAATAAGTGCATTTCAGCTGTCACCTTTTCATGTTTTGCAGTGAAATAATTATTTCTTTCATCATTTCACTACCATGGAAAAAGCAAGTGAGGTGTTTTGCCTGGAGTGCCATTGACAGGTGCTCTGCACACCCTTCAGAGTCCTCCTGCTACAGAGAAATGTTTTTTCCTCCTATTTTGCCTGAATTTATATGAACAAGGAGGCCATGCCTCTGTGCTGCACTAACCAGATGTTGCCAGCAACAGATCATCACTTCTGAGAAATGGTAAATGCCTTTTAATTAGCTGAAGGTAAGGAGAGAAGTGCATTTTTAAACAAAAATACCATGCACATGTAGTAATTTAAATAAAACTCTAACGAAATAAATATGCTGCAGGATTTGCTATGCAAATGGACTTTTCCCTGAAAACTTGATGTTTGTGACAACCTATATATCTCTTCCATGGATTCTCACTTAGAACTTGCTCATTCCTGTGATTCTGTGATTGTTTCCAGAGAGAACTGAACACTGAAGTCAGGATGTGTTTTCACACATAAACCAGAGATACTGGTGTAGCTCAGTTTAGAATCAAACTGTGCTGCTTCCCTCTCTGCCCTGTGATGAGTGGAATATCTTGTATATTTGCTTATTAAAACTTCACTGCTGTTGCCTGAGCTGAAAGGACACAAGATAACAATGCATTTCCCAGGTTTCTGTGTACTGATGGAGCAAAAGAATTTATTTTGTACTAAATACAGACTACTTTACTATTAAAGGTAAAATAGTGTGCGTGAGTACATTGTACTTTGTTTAAGGGCTCTTCCCAAGCTGCACTGACTAAAGAACCCTCTTGTTCTGAGAACTCTCCCCTCAATTGTTTCTGGTGTAATTCTGCAAAAACCAAGTGCTGATTTTTGCTCCAAATCATAAAACAGGCAACTCCAAATGAAAACGAGGAGGAGCTGAGAGGAGGAGTATTGGAAGGGCTCAGAGCAGATACAAATGTCTGTATTTGGAAGGGGAGAGGGTGTAACAAGGTACTCAAGGCTTAAGGCACAATCACAGATTTGTCATGTGGGCAATCTCTAGATGGGATGGGGCCTGTCACATTGTTTGTTCTGAGAAAATTGCATTGGCTGTGCAGAGAAATGAAATCTGTTGTTTCCTGGCAATGAACAGCATCTCTGTTATTGATCTGAGAAGGTCTGAGGGGGGGAGGACTTCCTTTGACACCTGTCCTCTCTGTATCTGTCTGCAGCCTCTCACGTCCTGCGTGCTGGGCTAAGCATTTCTCAACCCTAATGCTCCAGGTTTGGGAAATTATTACAAACTATTTGATCTAGCTCAGATGGGTCACAGTTCTCTCTGTTTCCCTGCCACCAAGTCTTCCTCACCTCAGTTAGTGACTGCAGCCAGTTTTCAACACCTTTTGCCCCTGGAAATCTGTATCCAGTGCAGCTGGTGTGGCATCTGCCACAGAGTGCAATGGCTTCAGCATTTCCCATCTTCTCCCAGCAGCCCTTGTAGCCATTCAGGAGATTCCTCACACCTGCCACATTGTGGAAAGACCATGACAGTCCTGAAAATATTTTAAAAGATTGTCAGGTTGTGGAACATCCTCCCCTGCAGTGTCTGTGTGTGAAAGAAGGGTTTGCCAGCCTGCTGTCTGGGATGACAAAAACCACCAAGGCACAGCCTAATGGAGTCCTTGGTTCTAGTCAGTCATTCTAGAGAGCAGCATAATGTTTAGAAAATACTTCATTCATCTCTGTGGGGTAGGAGCTGTCAGTGTTTGCCCTCCTAATTGGAGCTGAGATGTAATGACCCTTTATATAACCAAAGATAATTAAGAGTCCTAGTCAGCCCTATACACACAAACATAGACACTTGACTCATTCCTTAGTGAATCAGGGTTAAAAAAAAAAGGTTTATTCCATTTTTCACCTTTTTTTAAACTAACTGCTCACAAGTACATTCATGTCAGACTGGCATTTACAGGAGGGACAAGAGGAAGAGTAAACATGCAATCAAGAAAATCCCCACGGAGCTCTTGAGTCAATGTCAGGCACAGTTTCAGCAGGAGTAATTCAACAAGGATGTGCCCAGTAACATCATTTGACATTGTCAAAAGCACAGCCAAGGAAAAGGAAGGATTCAGAGGAATTCTTGCTGAAGATTTTGCTGTAAATTACTGAAGTTTCACCCAGTTTCAATATCTAGGCCCTACAAAGACCTTTATGCAATAGTTGCTCACCTTCACCTGTTGTGGTTGGATTTAAAGGGCTTGGATCAAGATAACAGAAATGAATTTGTTTGTCCCACAGTGACACTGAGAAGGGCAGAGGATAAAGAAATAATCTGTGAGGAAGTACATGCCAGGCTGCCTACTTTTTGATCTAGAAAAAGATATTTTTGTCAGTCTTCACAGTGTAATCTGAAATGCCTGGGAAGGTGTGCAACTTTTCAATTTCTGCTTTTTTGTGCTTTAATCCAGGAGCATTTAAACAGCAGGGAGAGGCACCTGTCCATGGATAAGGGAGCAAGCAGTGATGCAGGGTGTAAAGGGCAGCACAGAAGACATGGAAAGTTGTGTATTCCTGAGTCAGGACACTCATCCACAAACCCACAGGAGCTACCTCCAGCTGAATTAAACTGAGCCCTGCTCATGGCTTAGGCTGGGCTGGGACATGAATGACACTACAGCATCCTGCTCAGGTGGAGCTGTTCTCTGTAAAATCTGCTCCTGCTGCACTTGTACCATGTCCCTGGTGTGTCATTCCCCTGCCCTACCACACCAAGGATGTGTGCTGGGCTGGTGGCACTGACAGTGCCCCTGAGGGTGCTGTGGGACTGGATGGAGGTCTTGGAACACCCTGCCATGGCCAGAGACAGGAGCTCTGCCAGTGAGGCTGTGAGGGGGAGAGCAGTGCATGAAGGAGGCTGAATGGGGTGTCTTTAAGCTTTCTGAAGTTCCCAGGAAATGCTCATTTCCCAGCAGAAGTCAGGTAGGAGCAAACATGAAGGGCTGCATTGACATCTGGGTTCTGCCACATGCAGAGGATGAAATCAGCTTTCCTGTTATTGATTGGTAAGAGAAGCATTCCCCATTCCCTCCTGCTCTCGCTGTCCTCACTCCATACAGCTCCACACCATCCTGGGGAGCACAGCCAGTGGTGGGAATCCAAACCTTGTGTAGGGTGCCTTGGGCTGCCCTCCATGTTCTGGGGCTGCTGATCCAGGAGGGTGAGTTCCAGCAGGAGCTGCTCCTCTGGTAGAAGTCACTGAAGTAGCCAAATCTCTTCCAACATTCTTCAAGGAATGCAAACTCCAACAGGCACCACGTGGTGATGGCTTCACCATGTTCCTTCACCAGACACTGCAGGTACTGAAACTGTGTACCCTGCAGCATTTGAGGCACCTTCCTGGGTTCCCTTTTAGCTTTCTTTCCATCATGACTATCTTTTAGCTGCATCATTGTGCTTAGAAGGTCAATTTGTCTGCCAAAACCATTCTGAAAGTGCTGCTCAGAGTCCCTGTTCCACCCTGCTGGTGTGACCAACCTGTTACACTTTCCAGACACACGTGTTCAGATGTGTTGCAGGATTAGTTTCATTTCTTACATTTCCCATATGAAGGGCACTTGCTCTCTGCTCTGGGGTGTCACCCACTCCTGTGTCACAGCACTGTGGCTCCTGTTTGTGTGGGGTCCCTGTTTTTGGGGATGGCAGTGCTGTGTGCTTGCTGGGCTGTTGTGTGGCCAGAAATGCTGCAGGAGAACTGTTCATTTTGGAGGTGTCTCCTCTGAAGGGCAGAGAAGGAGCAGTGTGACACCCTGGGAGGGTTTATTTCCCTCTGTGGGCTGAGGCCCTGCTGGCCAGAGCACAGGAAGGGACTTCCTGGCTCAGTGGCCTCTTTGCCCATTTCTGTGACTATTTGCTTGTTTGTTGAGAAATGACTTACAGCCCATGTGAGACACAAACATCCCTTTATCACGCAGCTTGTATCACCCTAATGGAATTCTGTCAGCTGAGGATAAAATGTGGACTAAGAAAGCAATTATAGAGTGAATCTCCAAGCTGCAGGAAGAGCTGAGAGATGGGGACCGAGTGCCCAGCTGGAGTAATTTCTTGTCCAACTGGCCTCTAAATCTTGCTGGGAAGAGATCAATTTTCCACCCTTGTCTGACAGCATCAGTTCCCTTCACCCTGGCTCAGGACCCTGTGAAGTGCTGCTGCAGTGTTAAGATCTGGGCCCAAAAGGAAACATTTGCAATTGGTGACTTCCTTCTTACTGACCTAGAAATTACTGGAGAAGGGGGAAATCAGGCTCTACAGCTTCTCTGGTGTTCCCTTCCTGAGCTGCTGGCTGAAGGAGAGGATTGACCATCCCAATGAGCAGCAGGGTAGGAGTTTCCCAGCCTGGAATATTGCTTCCAACACTCCATGAGCCTCCACTCATGGCTCACTGCTCTGGCTCTAATTAGGAGAGGAAAACCGCATGACCTGTGAGCCACCTTCCCCAGGTGTCCTGGTTATTTCTGGAAGGTCTCAGTTATGCAGAGAGACCACAGTGTGATCCTGCTTTCAGCTTTCAGCTCGCTCAAGGTCTCTTAGGGTGTGACTAAAATCAACTGGACTCACAAACTGTTAGTGTTGGTCTCTGTCCTGTCACTCATGGGACTTCCAAAAATGCCAGCATGCACAGATCTTGTGCAGTTTGTGGAAAGAGGATGGGCATTTTGGGGAACTATAAATCCAAGGAAATGTATCAGACAGACAGGATTAGCTCATGCTCAACTCCTCCCTCTAAGAGATCACAGACGCATTCAGGATGGAGAAGACCTCCAAGATCATTGAGTCCAACCTGTGACTGATCACCACCTTGTCAACCAGAGCAGAGCATTCATAACTCCTCAGTTACTAAAGCAGGCAGCTCTCTCACCCAACTGTAAAATAAAATATCCAAAAGAATGATGGAGGGAAACAGCACATGAAAGAATTCCAGGATTTTATTGGCAGCAATGTAGCACCTGAAGTAAAGGACCTGCTTGTGCAGGAGGTACATGGAATGGGGTTTGAGGAGGATAAAAACACAGTGAGGGGACAAGAGCAGATGTGTTCCTCAGGGAAAATGCTGCCCTGAAAAATTTAACAAGTGAAATGCAGCAGTGCTGCTTGGGATCATGGAATTCATTGTTTCAGAGCTCCATTGCTTATTTTCCTCAGGTTCCCTGGATCTAACTGGGAAAGGAGCTTCACACTGGTTTTTGACAGAACATTGTACTGGGCTAAGCATGTAGAGGTGAATATCAGGGAGTGTTAAAAGAACTTAGAAACAGCCAAGCCTCCTTCTCAGCAAAAGAGCATTTACAACCTGAAAGTCTTGTGGGCCTGGAGGAGCCTGGGGTGGGAGCAGTGGAAGGGGAAGTTTTTGGGTCTGGACACTACACCTCAGAGCCACAATAAGGGCCAGGAAGAGACTGGTACTCAGCTGCTGCCTCCTGAGGGTGTGAGCCCAGCTAAGGATTAAGGACTGAACTCTCCCCAGACTCTATCCCTGAACTGTCTCTAGACTGTCCCCAGTCAGTGCAGCTGCAGCTGAAACAGATGTGGGGCAAATGCTGGGATGCAGAGCAAGTGTGGTCAGCAGCAGGGAAAGGGAACACAGAGGGAGCTGCCCTGGCTGGGAAGGTTTCTCAGGGAAATGAGTCCTCACCCGAGGGGTCCATTGTGCTGGGGGAAGAGAAGGTTCCTGTGGTAAATACATTGAGCCAGGAACAGCTGAGCCCTTTTATCTCTTTCACTGAGATTCTCTTCTGCCTGACAGCGTGAGGTGGCTGCCAGAACAGAGGTTTCTGTGTGGAACAAGCTGGGGAAACGACTTTCATCTTGAGCAAGAAAGAGCTTTTATGTCTCATCAGAAAGGGCCGGGGGCCAAGGGAGCCCCAGCACAGCAGGAGGATGCTCTGGCCAGCACAGGGAGCTGGGACACACTGGGGTTCAGCCCTGTAATGCCCCAGTGGGGCTGTTCTGCCTCTTATTATTCCTGGCTCTGTGCTCCCATTCATCAAAGGTTTCCCTGACTGCTTGCTGCAATTACACACCTCGGGTTTTTTTGGGTTTTTTTTTGGTTTCTTCTTTTTTTTTTTTAAAAAACTTTACAGAAGTCAGACCAGGTTACACAGAGCTTCGAGCAGTTTGGCCTGGAAAATTTCTAGGGATGGAGGATGCACAGACTCTCTGGGCAAATCTGCTTTAATACTTAACTGTCCTAATAGGGAAAAAGTTTTTCCTTTGGCACATAATAACCTGTACTCCTCACCCCCCCCAATTAAAGGCACAGATCAGCATGGATAAGACTTCTGGCATTGCAGAAAGGTCATCTCTGTTGTTGTCATTGAGCTGTGTAATAATAAATTCCATCTCTCAACTGTCATTTCAGATTTGCAGATTAGCAGAAGTCTTATGATCCACCTCTTTTCCTGGTATGCTGGAGACACTGCTAAAAATAGAGTAAGTAGCAAAGCTACCTGAAATGGTCTGAGCCTAAACAGTGGTAAAAACTAATTTACAGTGAATGTCAGTTCTGGCTTGTTTCCAAAGGAATGTTTTGGGACGGCTTGCTGTATACTGGAAATTGTTTGGTAAGGATTTGTTGGTGAACAGATGAATCAAAGTGACATTTCCATTACCAACAGGAGATCTGTCGGTGGCCAGAATTCATGGGGAAGGATGTGGGATGATAGTATGACTTTTCATTATGTTTAATATTGTCAGAGAAATTAAATAGCCACTATTATTCATCTCTCTGGGGTAGTAACGTATCTGAATATTAACACAAAATGGGAGATCTGATCAAAACCCACTGACCCAGCAAGACACTGATGTGTATTTTAATCACTCTCTTTGGGCCACTCAGATAATTTACTCTTCATAATAAATCTGCAAGCAGCTCTGATCTGCATTTCTCAGGGCAGTGCTTGGGAGGATCTGTGTTCTGTCCTTGTGTGTTGGTCTGAAGCCCTTTGGGACACCCCAGTGCCAATCTTGTTCCCAGGGGAGCAGCATTAAGGCCCTCAGGACATCTGCACTTTTGTTACCTGTCTGTGGGTTGGGAATAAACGTCCAGAGATGATTTATAGGGCACTTGTTTCCCTGTCAGACTCCAAGGAGGGGAGAGTCCGTGGGGGAGGGCTCCAGCTCAGAGTGGAAAAGTAACCACTCACAGAAAGGGATGGGTGGGAGAAATGGCAAAGGGTCTCGGGAGGCACCTTCACCTTGGAGAACAAAGATTGTAGGTTTATTGTGAAAATTACTGAAGTCAGGTTGAAATGGAGTGTGCCAGAGGCACTGGATATATAAATGTATAGAGAACACATCATGAGGAGCAGACATTCAGGAAGGAATAATGGAGAAGGCATTACTGGTAATTAATGGCACTGCCCAAGCCCTTGTGACTCACAATTCAGGACAGATGATGCCTGTAATTGATATAAAGATGCAGACAGTTGCCTAAAACTTGCTGTGCTGTATTTTAAGTCATAAAGCAGAAGAGCTGGTGGACTTGTTTTGCATAAAGCACTTGCATTATGCAGGGATATTATTATTAACAGTATGAAGGGGTAACCCTTGAGGTCATAAAATGCATGGTTCAATGAGTGACTTTGACTGCAATTATGCTTTAGAGATATTAATGAGAAGGCTGATAAATGAATTGGTGATGCATGTAGATCTAACCACAGCAAAGAGCCCTCCAAACCTCAGTGCTACAAAAAGTTTGCCATTTATCTTCCTTATCCACTGATGCAGATGTAAATTAAGTTCTTTTATTCTTTTTAAAACGTTGTTGTTGTTGCTGTTAGAAGTTTGTTTTTATTGCAATGGTTTGGTTTTTTCAGCATAGAGTTTATTATTCAGGTTTTTTTATTGGAATGCTGTCTGATCAGAGGGGTTGGACAGGCTGACCTCCAGAGGCTCTTTCCAGCTGAAATTATTCTGTGATTCCATTAGCAGTATGCATCAGGACCCTCTGTTTAACACAACTTATCTGCTGCAGAATCTGTTCTGCCAACTGGAGCCCATGGAGCCCCAGCAGGGGGGATATTAATAGGTTGCTTATTTAATGCAATCAATCAGTGCAAACTACAGATTGCCCGAGGCTGCAAAAAGTATTGTTGTCCTCACACTTCTGACCAGACATCTGCTCTGGGAGGTGGCACGGGGGAAGGCAGCCTGTGCCACGGCTCTGAGCCCTCAGGATACAGGCAGGGTGAGTCCTAGCAGCCAGCATGTCCCCTGGATGAGTGTGACACTAATGACTCTCCATCCAGGCATGGCTGGAAAATAGCAAATGTAATGCCTGTAGTTAAGAGAGAAAAGGAAAGAAAGTAATTTGGTCGGGTATTGGGACTTTGAGCTCGAGAATATGTGTTCAGGGGAAAAAAAAATTGTTTAATGAAGAGTAGACAGAATGCAGCATGGATTTAAAGGCTAATTTTTCACTGTGTGTCTGATTGCCTGCCCTGCCTGTCTCCATACAAGTGGAGGTGATAACATTTTGGAGAGAAGGCTTATTTATGCTAAGGGGCCATGCAGGAGGGGTTGGAATCAGTGTGAATTGTCCAAGAAGAACAATGGCTGAATCTCTTTAACTGTCACAGTAATGGGGCTGTGTAATTGCTTTTCTGTCTGAATACCAGGCAGCAAGACCTAGAGCCTTAAGACAGAGCAAGCTTGTAACAGGGCACATTCTGGCAAGCACAGGATGTTAAAAATCAACGCCAAAAAATGGTTTTCAGGCCTGGATATTTAAGACACTGCTGTCTTAGTTTGGTTGTGCTGACTCAGTTCTGTGCTCTGCAGGGAGAAGGGCTCTTCCTGCAGGTGTGGGCGGCCAGCCTTCACCCTCCTGTTGTGTTAGGAGTGGGTGAATACAGAAAAAAATAGACTGGACACAGAAAAACTCTTTGGGGTTGTGGGCAGACAGCTGTGCTTCTCTCCCCAGCAAAGCAGCAAGGAAAGCTGACACTTGTGGAGGGATGAAAGGACTTGGTAATGCACATCAACAAGAGGAAAATTACTAGGAAATCAGTGGATTTCTCTACCTGTCTAGAAATCAGGGAAGGTGCCTCAAGTACAAGGAAATGGTCACAAAGATAATGCAGCAACTGAAGACTGAGACATCTTCACAGAGCAGAGCTGCCTTCAAGGTGTAAATGCAGCAGAGGGAAAGGAAGAATTGAGGAGTCTGCAAAGGACAGGTGGAGTGGGTTTGTCTTGCTGCTTTCTCCCCCTTCCCTCACAGCTGAGCACCTGGGCTGCTGTGGCTGCCAAGGCTCTGGGACAGACTGGAGGGCTCAGAAGGTGCAGATACCTCATAATAATAATAGTAGTAATGATAATAAAAATAATAATGTGTAGAAGCTCTGACAAGACTGTCCAGCTCCAGCTGGATGCAAATAACCTGGAAATTCCACTGGAATAGCTAAAAGCCAAGACTATCAGGGTAAAAAACCTGATGCACATCTCCAGAGTGGGTGGGGATGATTCACAGCACAACTGACCCTGTAGAAGAAGACACTGAAACCTGAAAGGGACCCAGAACTGACACTGTTTGATAGAACCAGCCCTGATGATGTAAGGTTAATAAAAATAATTCATGGACTTGTGCTGGGTCTGAGGCATGAGGAGAATGAGGCTAAAAGAGAAAATCTGAGCATATTGTCTGGCCTCATGAACATGAGAAATCACAGAGCCTGTTCTCACAGGAACAAATGTGTCAAGACTTTACAGACAGGGAGAGCAGGCAATGCAACATTTAAAGACTGATATTCCTAAATGTGTTTTTGTCTGTTCAGTGTCCACTGGAGGTTATGGAAAGCTCCAAAGAGACCTCAGAGAGAGCTGGGGGTCTGATCTGCCAGAAAAATGAGTATGGAACAATGTCTGTGTGTGTTCTGTGGGAGGAGATCAGCCTAGTCCCACCCATGTCATCCAAAGGGACAGGTTTTCCTGCAAGAAGGAGCCATGAAGGCAAAACAGGATGCAGGGGATGTTTGTGTGAGGCTCAGACACCCCTTCCACAGTGCACAGAGCCTTCCACTGGGTTTGTGGTGGTCCACCCTGGGGCTCTGAGGGGACACTGCATCTCCAGTGAGATCATCCTCCACACCCCTGTGCCCACCTGTGGAGGGAGCTGGCTGTTCCCAGACCCTTTGGGTGCTGTCACTGTCCCACGGGCACACTCTGTGCACAACCTTGTTATCCCTGGAGGTACCTGGAGGTGCCAGCTGTGGTGATGGATCTTGGCTGCAGTGTGGCACAGGGAGGCTTCATGGCCAGGGCTATGCCCAGCAGCTTGGAAGTGAAATAAATTGCTAACAACAGGGAGCTTAAACCAATGTAATTGTGAGTGCAGCAGGGACCATCCTGCTGAAAGGCTCCATGGAGATGTGTCCAGCAGGTTCACAGTGTGGTTGTGGCCCCCTCCCATCGCCCAAGGTGTCTGATCTGTGGTGGTATTGGGAATGATCTGCTTTCAGTGGTTTTGTAATTGTTTTTTTTTCTCTTCCCTGTTATTTTTGGGATAAGTTTTAGAAGTGTATTGTAGCCCAGCAGAGGGGAAGGGGGGCTGAACTCTCAGGTGACCTCTTGCCCTCCTCGGGGCCTGGCAGGAGCAGCAGGATGGACGTGTTCTGGGGTTTGATGTGTTTGTCACACTGACACCAGGGAAGTGACTCTTTCCAAGAAGTGTTTCTGACTCGGAGAGGACTGTGTGGACCAGTGGGGCAGGGGAGTGTGGCTGCCACTGCCACTGAGAAACGTAGCACAAGCACATCCCTCCAGCCCTCCACTGTCACCTTTACAGAGCAGCCTGCAAGGCCAGGCCTGTGGGCAGAACCTGGGGGACAAACTGTTCATCCATGACATGTTGCTGGTTCCCAGATGGGGAGAAAGGAGCTCCAGGGCCATTTCCCTGTGTGTTCTCCATGACCAGCAGCCTCCTTCCCTTGGGACAGGCTCCATAGCAGTGCTCACCTTGAGGGACCCTTGCAAGGGGCCACAACCTTGGGTTAACCTGGGTTAACACATCTGAGCTGGCCTGTCACCCCAGTCACCTCAGAGTGGGAGAGCTGCAGGTCACAGACCTTCCCCTGTCCCACTGCTGGGTGGGTGATTTAGGAGCACATGGCAGAGTTTTGTAACCTGGAAGGGAATCTGGTTGGGCTCACCACAGCTGCTCACCACTGTGCCCTGGATTTGGGCCCCTGAAAGCAAGGATTCAGTTGGGCAGAGGAAGGTTTGAAATTCCCAGGTCTCATTCCAGTGTGTGTCCAAGTTACAATACTGATTGATTTGATGTGCAAAGCATTTTTAGACAAATAAATAAAAAAAGCACAGGCACAATTTTCTAACAAGTAATGTCATTTAATGAATGATACACTCTAGAAAATAGAAACTACCCAGATGCTGGTGGGTTGGTCTGTTTGGGGTTGGGAGAAGGCCCTTGCTTGGACGTACAACGCCTTCGTGGGATTGTTTTGTCAGCATTTGTAGTTGCTGGAGACAAGGAAACGTCCATAGATTGAAAGAGACACCAAAGGAGCAATTGTTTTCTAAAATGTGGGAAGAGTGCAGGATGCCATCCCACTCTGTGTCACTGGGCAAGTGGCCTGAGGGCTCAGAGCTCACCAACACCTTCACAATCCATACCTAGAAGGGACAGACTCAACCAACGGGGCCTACCACAGTCCAGTCCTCTAAAGTCACCACAGACCTCGCACTTTGCACAACACCTGTGGGCTCTGCTCTTACTGCACTGCCTCCTGGCTGCTTTTCTGCACGTGTTGTGTCTCTTCCCTCAAGGTCTGGCTGCTAATTCCAGGGAATATGCTTTTCAGAATGTCACAGTAGACCATGTACAGCTCTGGGTCTATTCTGGGCTTGGGCAGGGAGCGGGAGTTGCAGGCCTGCTCGGTGGCTGGGTGCTGTGGCCAGTAGACATCGCTGAAGAGGGCGGTGAGGATCTTGTGGGCAGCCTTGTAAGGGTCATCCTCAAACTGCACCATGGCCTTGAGCTCCATCAGGGTGTAGCCGTTGTACCTCTTGCTGTCCTCGGCCAGGGGCTGCACCGTCTCCCCGATGTGTCTCACCTTCCACTTGAGGCATTTCAGGTCTTCCTTTACATCCTCTAGCTCTTTCTCCATGGCTTGGAATTCCTGTGTGGTTACAAATCTCCTGCCAAGGAAAGAAGTGGCAGAGACAGGGTGGAGTTCAGAGGCTGGGGGCAGTGGGATCAGCTCAGCCTGCCTGGGGTCGGAGCAGGCAGTTTTGGGAGGGGCATCTTGGCCATGTCGCTGAGCACCATCCCCTGCTCTGCTCTCTCAGGCTCCAAGGGACAGCAGAGCTTCTCTCTGCTGCTACAAGGGAAAGTTGTGCTGCTAGTTTGGAAGGAAAGGAGGCACCTGAAAACTGTGCCCTGCTGGAGGAGCTGAGGTTGACGACCTGGCCCAGGTCTGTCATGAGGTCTGGAGAGCTAAATGGGTGTGTGGAAAAAGGGTACTTTGCTTCCTGGGTAGCAGGGTTTAGTGGAAACACAGGGTGGTTACTGGAAAATAAACACGGGGAACATGTGAGCTATAAAAAATATTTAACTGTTTTTATGGGGGGCTCTTAATGGTTCTATACCAACATGGGTCGTTTGAGGAGTTAGACACCTGTGTGGTCTGGATACATACCTCTCATGATCAGGATCTTCCAGATCTGATTCAAACCCCTTTCCTGTATTCTTTAGTTCAGTTTTAGAATAGCCAGGAGCCTGGGAACTCTCTTCAGGAGTCGCTGTTGCTGGAGGCCTTGTGCTTGT
Organism: Argya squamiceps; assembly: GCA_037834095.1. Lineage (NCBI taxonomy): Eukaryota > Metazoa > Chordata > Aves > Passeriformes > Leiothrichidae > Argya > Argya squamiceps. The sequence continues at coordinate 3,174,568 of JBBMKD010000040.1, forward strand.
CCTGGTTGGGGTCAGTGTGTGATCTGAAGCTGAAGCTTGTACGTTTTGTGCTGTGTGAGGACAGGAGGTGGAGAAGGAAGCTGCATTGATCCCTGGGCTGACTGGAGAGGAGTCAGAGTATTGCTGTGGCTTGGCTGAGCTGGGTGTTAGATTGAGCCTGAGGCTGGCTTGGCAAGATGCTGGAATAGTCCTTGCTCCCAGTGGGCTGGAACACGATATTGCTAAATTTGTATCTCTTTGCTCAAGTGGTTGAGGGTTTGGTGATTCCCCTGGGGCCAATCTAGTGATGGAGGTGATGTCCAGCAGGGTTTGATCCTGAACCATGGAGATCTGGCTGGTTGGTTCTGATGAAAGTGAAGAGCTGCTTGATGTGTCGCTGGAAGAGCTTGACGTAGCGAATGGGAGTATTTTCTGAGCATTATGGTCACTCCTGTTCCTCTGCGGGCTAGTGACACTTAGAGCTGGGTGTTGTGAAGCCCTAAAGAAAGACAAACACACACTTTTTCCTCTGGACTGGGCTAAAGGCTTGTAAGAAAATTTTAAGCCTATTTTGGGACAATTTTAAGCCTGTTTCCCATGACTGCATTTCCCCACAGGCTGATTTGCCTCTCGTGTCTGTGTAAAACCTTCTGCTTCTCATGACCAAGAGCAAAGCATTTCAGAATAAGGCACATGAATTCAGGACCAGCTCCTCCTTGCTGCTAACTGAGCACATCTCAGCTATCCTCAGTGTGAGAACCACTGGGACATCTATGTTCTCCTTCACAAAAGTCACACAGTTCTGTGAGAACCAAGGATTTGGTGCTGGGGAAGGACAGGAAAGGATGAAAGCTACTGGCATAATGACTGTGAGAACACAAAAACCTGGCTGCAGGTGGCCACAGCACCTCTCCCTGCCACTGTGAAGACCTGCCTTCCTTCTGTGGGCCCTTCAGTCTTCTGGGAGCGCTGCCTGGGAACCCAGGGAATTAGAGGATGGCTGAATTTTTCTTAGTCTTGTCAATACTGGTGGTAAGAGAGGAAGATGTTCCACCCCTGTGGCCTGCAACTGTCCTGACAGGTAGGGAATGCAGCTAGAAATGCCTTGACCTTGAGGAGGAACACAAAGGCAACTGCTGTGCAGATCATGGTGCAGGATTTCTAACAGCCAAAGGACATGACAAGCTTTTGTAGTGATGCCAGGGACCAGCTGAGTCTTTTTGTGCATCTGGTAAATTCTTGTGGTGGAAGACAGCAGCAAATCCTGCTCTGAATAGGATGTGTGAGATCTGTGCATGAGGTCCTGTCCTGTCAGCACCAAAGACCTGAATTAGCTACACAGTCACTTCTCCCTGCACCCTTCTCAGTGTTGGATGCAATTAAACACCAAACATTTAAGGTTCTAAAGAGCATGTCTCACACCTCTGGGCTTCAATAGGGTTAATTTGCTAAATCACAGCTTAATTATCAGGTTTAAATCAAATTTAAAGGTTTTATAATTGGAATGCAGTTACAGAGCTACTGCATAAAAGCAGAACCTAAAAGGAATCATAAAATGGGTTGTGTAAAGGGCAGGAGAGAAAACAAGCACAAAACAAGCTCCCAGGGAGCACCTGGGAGTGCTTTGCCTTCTTAACCTGGCTGAACAGGACTTCGGGGCCAGAATTTGCCAACTGGGCATGAGGAAAAGCTTTTTCACCCTGAGGGTGTTCACACAGTGGGGTAGAGGCCAGGAGAGGTGTTGGGATCTCCATCCTTGGACGTGTTCAAATCTAACTAGACAAGGAATGAAGCAGCCTGATCCAGCCTGGACATTCTGGGAGCACAGGACCGGACTAGAGCCCTCTGGGGTCCCTGCCCACACTGTGTTATTTTGTGGTTCTGCCTAATTATGAAAATAATTTATTCCTCCCCCCATTCCCCTTTCTCCTCTCACTTTTCTCCCCTCTGAGTCCCACCTCACCACCCTTCTCTTCCACTGGAGCCTCTGGGCTGCCCCTTTTCCTACTGACTTTATAGCACTTGTTGCAGGAGGGTCCCTCATGAATAAAAAGGTTTTTACTGGAAAATCAGAGTCTTTTGGCTCAGAGGGATTGCTGCCCCTTCCTTGCATGTCAGGGTCAGTAGCTCAGGCTTTGGACCATGGAAGACAAGAGACAACCCCATTTTAAGGCAATTAAAACAAAAATGCATTTTTGCTTTTAAAATTACATGTATTTATCCTAAAATATCTCACTGTGTAAAATGATCTGAACCTGATCTGAGAACAATCCTTACTTCCATTCTAGGGGGGAATAGGGTATGCACAGTAGGTGAAAGGCTATTTGGGTGCACATACAGTCTGAAAGGCTTCATTTCACATGTTTAGCATGTGGGACAGGGTTGGCTTTGGGGGAAGGGGGGTTGGTTTGGGGAGTTTTTTGCATAAATCCAGGATTAGCTGTAGGAGATGAAGCATTTGTTGAAAGATGCAATTTAAAAGAGTGACAGAAAGCACGTTTCATAACTAATCCCACTGAAATTTATATAAGAAACCTTTCAATTCACCTGTGCACTGGAGGAAACAAAAAAATGTATTATAAACTGTCAGCTTATTTTGCTTCCCTTTTCCACCCCGTAGTTTTCACGGGCTGCCATGCTGCACATGGGACTGCGTTCACTTTTATCATTCTCCTTATCTCGGAAGCAGGAAAAATGGTAGCTCAAGAAGCAATGCTAAAGCAAAATGTCAGTCTGGATGTTAGCAGAGGTAAATGAGAACAGAACTGAGACCTTTAGCTTTGGAATTTCCTAGTGGGCAAGGCTTTGCCTGAAGACAGGAATGAGATTCCCACTGCTGCCAGTGCAGCGAGGCTGGATCTTCGACCCGTAACCATGGTGCTTTATCGGAGGGCATTTCTCCCCATCTGTTTTTTTATGTGGTGAATCACTATGAACGGAATAAATTACAGGAAGAATTGCAAGATCCAGAGTTGGAATCAATGCTGACATGAAATAGGCAGCTGATTGCAGCTGTCAGGTACCTCCACAAGGAGAAACCTTGGCTCAACTTTGAGCGACACTTCAAATGCGTCAAGCCCTTGTTGTCTGCCGCCTCCCAGCCTGTGCTGCTCAGCATATAAAGCATGTTCCCCGTTGTCACAGTGACCTTGGCTGCCGTCTGTGCCTTGCCCTCTCCAGCTGAGCTGGTGCTACAGACTTTTTTTGGAGACTTTCGAAAGTTGCCTGCACATCCAGCACCACTTTGCTTCCATGGCGCTCACGACCGAAGGAAAAAAAACCCAGTGGATATTCTTTTTGTTTTTATGAATCATTCCCACCGTGTTTTAAACCTAGAATTCTTCTGCTGAACTTGTCTGAATAGAAGAAAAATTGCACTATGCTTTAGAGTGAAGCACTGAGGGATTGGTTGCATAAATCTCACTGTAGACAGCCGGGGTGGGAGGATGGTAAAGGAGCTGTGGGATGGACCCAGGGGAAATGCCTACAGGGTGATGACATGAGAATAAAACTATTTTTTTCAAGGCCTCCTCTTTGTCAGGTGACCCTTCTGAAATGCCCACGCTGCCAAAACAGTGCCATATTATTTCTTTAACACTGAATTAATTTTGAATAATCTTTCAGTTTTCTACAAGAGAAGCTGGTGTCCTGAACTCTGGGTTTATCTGCCTCAAATAACACCAAGGCTTTCAGCCACAGACAGCAAGAATTCCTGCTCAGCTGTTCCTCTTCTGCTATTTATCTCTTCTTTGGCTCTGCCACCACACCTGTCCCTCCTTGTCCTTTGTGATATTTTCCTGTCTCTCTCTTGCCCATTTGACATTCACCATCTGCATCTCTCCCACCTGCCCTATGGGATCCATACTTCTCATGTTAATACTTCATGGTGGGAGAACTCTGGAGGAAAGGGTGGAAGTGGCATGGACATACAGATGTCTGAAATCAGAGACTATTGCTGGCTGAAGCCTAATAACAGTGAGCATTTCTTGCTAATAAATACCTGTGCAATAACATCAAAAATATCCTGATATGAAACTTCTCCTTCTATATTTTTGTGGCTATTCACAGCTGGAGCATTGAGATCTCCCAGCCCTGCACTTCTGAAAGAAAAAGCTGAGACCTCCAAGGTCAAAAATGACAGAAAAAAGACTTTAAAAGTGTCTGGAAATGCTAAATTTGGTATGTCCGGGGGTATCAGATGTATAGGGGCCAGTGCCATATGTTTGCACAGGAAGGCAGCTTGGGGAGAGCAGAGGATGCCAGGATATAGTTAGAGCTCCCTGGTGCTGTTCTCAGCTCAGGTAAGTTTAAACCCTCCTAAAGGGGTTTAAAGAGATAAAATAATTTTCTTTTTAGCCCTGTTAAAAGAAAATTATAGTTCAGTGATGAACGTTAAATGGTTTAATATAGAATTATCCAGACTGAATAACTGCATTGTCCTGATTGAGACTCCTCTGGATTCAAGCTTCTGATGGAATTTATTATTTAAGGCCACTTCTCAAAACAGAGAGCTCAGTCTTGCCAAGAGAGGAACCTGATATCCTGCCCTGGCATAAGGCCCTGTGTGCTACCTGTGCTCCCACAGTGCTGTTGGGCTGCTCAAAAACCTTTAACATTCTCTCTTCAAAATCACCTGGCCAGGTAGTGCTTGTCTTCCACAATTGCTCAGCCTTGTTCTCCTCTTTGCAGCCTTTGCTCTTTCACTCCTCAGGGACACTCCCCCAAATCCTTTCCTCTCAGCAAGGACAGATGCCCTGTTTTGTCTTCGTGGGAGGACAGAAAGATTCACAACGTCTGAGGATGAGCCAGTATTCCTCATCTGCAGTTTGGTTCAGACTGGAACCTCCTCAGAGCACTCCTGGGTGAGGGCAGCTGGCACGTCCTGCAGGGAATGAGGTGCTGGTGGAGGAGAGCAGCAGGAATAACTCCAGGTGGTACTTCCTGGTGTCCTGCTGGCACGGGGCCACTCCCGTGGGAAGCGTCCATGGAGTGCTCCCAGTGACCTGCTGGCATTTCCTCTGCTGGTGGCACTGGGTTGGTCTGTTCCAGGTGATGTGTCCCCTTCTTCCACACCCCCCAAGGGGTCAGTGTGACCTTGGTGGCTGCTGTGCCTTTAGCCAAGCCCTTCTCACGCTGCTCGCTCGCTGTTCCCAACCCTCTGCTGGCCATGGGCCCCTGGAATGGGGAATGTGACAAGGACTGGGAGTGTGGGACCCTGGAACCAGCATCAAGGAGGATCCTGGGCTCAGCCCAGGCCAGTTATGGCTTGGTGGTCTTGCTGGAGAAAGGAGAGGTTCATCTGAACGTTGCAGGGCTTTGTGCCATCCCAAGCAGCAGTAACTAATGGTTTTCCCTCCCTAATAAGCATGGATAATGAGCATTTTGCAGTTTCTATTGGATTTGTAAGTAAACTGTGAACTGAGAGCACAACTTCACTCCTGTCACTTCATTAATATTGATCTGATTTCATTACAGAAGGTAATGGATGTGAGGCTGAGCCTGATGCAATATTGAGGGATGGCCACTGTTCTTTAACCTGACTCTGGGCTTCTCGTTTGGGGTTTGCTTTCCCAGAGCTGTCAGCACTCTATGGGGTGAGGTCTGGGTCCTTTAAAATGGAAACACTTGGGACAGGGCTGGCCATAGGGCCAGCAGAGCCTATTCCTTGGAACACCTATTGTCAAGACTTGTTATTGGTTCTTTGAAACAAAGACCTCTGGAGAGGCTTCAATAATAAAATAAGCACATTTGAGCACCTGGCAGGAGCTTGGCAGGTGAGAAACTTTCTCAGCAAATGCGACCCAGATCAATTTTGTACCAACAGACATTTTCAGGCCTGTGAGAATGAAGGACATGGATCTGCCTATGGAAAGGTCCATGACTGACATGACATTTTCAAGGACAGGAGTTACCAAGTGAGCTGATGACAAACTGAGCTGGAGAGCAGTGCCAGCACTATCATGCCTGTGGGGACACCACCTGCAGTGACAAGGGACTGGAGAGCTGTTCCAGCAGGTCTGGGGAGGGAGCAGGACCCTCAGGGGTTGGGGTTACAGACACCAAGCTTCCATGAGTATGTGGCTGAGATGTGCATCTCAGCAAGACAGAGGCAGCAAAATGCCATGAGGTTTCCAAATTTTAATAGCGCAGAGCCAGCAAGTCACTCTCCCAAGGCTCCCTCCTGCTGAATGAAGGATCACTTGCTTTCTTTCCAAGGAAATAGATGCATGAAACTGCACACATCTTTCCTGGAGAGTAAAGAAAAAGTATAGTATTCAGAGCAGGGCAGGAGCCATGCTCCAACATTGCTCTGTACATTGAGCCACTGATTCCCATAGCTTAAAGCAAGAGCTTTTGCAAACACTGAATAAAAGCACTGCAATTTCCAGAGAAAGTGCAAGAAATGGCATTAATTATACTAACGTTATTGTCTACCAAAGCTGCTTTCAATCATTTTTATATTCAATAGCATGCATCATCATGAATTGGTGATAAATATAGATGAAAAAAGGTAGTGATAATGAAAGTTATACAGGTGTAAATTAGAGCATATTTTTAAACGGCTATGAAGTCACAGCTTCTTGAGATAACACAAAATTATAGGATATGTGCACATCCTAAATTGAATGCTGGAGAATTCTGTACTGTTCTTATGCTGGTTGGTTATCTCTTGGGCAATGCTGTCTGGGAAAGCAACAAACCTCTGTTCCCAAAGCTTCCTAGTGCAGACCTCATGCTGGGCCCTGGGGAGCCAGCGTGGGGACAGTACAAGCCACTGTGTGCCGCACACATTCGAGCCACGGTCACTTACTATTTGGGGAGCAGCTATGGAGGCACTGTAACCTCAGGTCCCCAGCCTCAGCCCTCTCCTCCTCAGCCCTGGAAAAGAGAATATACAAGTAGCACCTTTAACAGAGACAAAGGCTGCTCCCAAATGTACACAAATAAGAGTCCAACGTACCTGGGCTCCTCCATCTATAGCCAGGCCCACCATGGAGATGGTGATGGGCTCAGGAAGGAATTGGTTCCCCTGGCTTTGCCCCTCTCAGGGAAAGCTCATGTAAAGAGGCCATGGGGAATAGAAATGAGGGGCTCAGGGCTGCATCTCTCCACTCTTTCCCTCTTCAGGATGGATCTAAGCACTGGGGCCCAACAGCATTGTACAGTATGTGCATGTTGGAAGTGGGGATGGTGCTGCTGCTGGACCATTTTAGTGCCAGTCCATGTGATTTCCAGAAGGAGCAGCTCTGTGGATAAAGTTTCCTGTGTTGCAGAATACAGTGCAGAACCAATCCGAGGCAGGAGGTTGCACTCATCACTGTGCAATGATGAAAGGGGAATGGGAAGATTGGAAGTATTGATGTCTGTGTGAAGAGCTACTGTTTCTGCCAATGGGAGGTACATTAGGTCAGTAACTGAAACCCTGTTCAGGTACCTGGGTGACCAAGGAGGAAACCAGAGCAAAAGGTTGGCATGTCTTTGGAAGGCGTTGGTATGATCTGCACATCTGACACGAGCACAGCGGAGTCAGAGGAAGCAAGCTGTGAGTATGATATATTACAGAAATGTGCAAAAGGGGAAAAAACAGCGTGTGAATGATGATTTGAAAAGTTCTGGTTCTCACAGTGGTGGGAATAGTCCTGATTTATTAGCTCTGCAATAGCTTTGGTCCTGCTGTCTGTTTCAAACTGCTCCTAGCACTTAAAACTACATTTTCTGTCCCTGCAGAGATATTTTGTCTCCACTGCTATCAATGGCAGTTTGAACTCAGCTCACTCCTGAATTTCACTAGTAGCATCTGCCTGCTTAGGTTGGTGTTGCAGATCAGAGTAAGGGCCCTGTCAGCAAGAAAAATGTTGTGAAATCAGCTGCAATGGCACAATGGGTGCTGATGGACAGCTGCAAACGCTGTGCTACGGATGGCTGAGCTGGGGGAGGCTGAATCTTCCAGATTTATTTGCTAAATATGTTGGTTTAACATCCCCTGGTAAGTGAGATTGCCTTCACAGGGAGCAGGAGCCTGGATAGCAGACTGAGACAGGGCTGTGCTGATCCCTGGGGTCCCCCCTTCCACTGGATCCAGGGTGGGATAACCCTCTGAACCCTCTCTTCAGTGGCCTCAGCTCCAGGGGACTCTGCAGCCCAGACCAGCCTGGATGCACGTCCAAAAGCTGCTCTTGTCCTCACTGAAAGAGGGCCATGGGTAATTCCACTTTCCTCACATCACTTCACAAACTTTGCATTCCTTGCCTGAGGCAGTGATGAGCTCTCCACAAGGATCTCACTTGGATTTGATTTCCACCCTTTCAGACCCCGAATCCCTCACCTCAAGCTTCAGCCCTCACCTACCTTTCCCCCAAGGCTGGACATTCTCTTGTCCTCCCTGGAGCTCCTCCTGTCCTTGTCCCTGCAGCTGTGCCCCTTGCCCAGGGGTTCCCTCTGCCCCTCCAGCAGTTCCTGCCCTGCCCCCAGCAGAGCAAAGGAGCAGAGAGGAAAATTTTCATTCTTTACCTGAAAGCAAAATCCACCAGAATCCTGGGAGAAGGGAAAAGTATGTTGGGGAGGGTGCCTGAAAAGTTTTTTTTTTTTTAAATATATGAATAAAAGAAGGCAAGAAACTGAGAACTTGGGAAAGACGTTGAGTCTGGGTAAGCTGGCTGTGCTGGCCCTCCCCTGGATGGATGTGCTGATGGTGTTGCTGGAGCTGGTTGGTCTAAACCAGCAGAATTCATGTGAATGCATCTTAATTATTACACAGCCGTAGGACAAAGCTGCCAAAACAGCAGGGGAGAGCTAAAGCTGCTAAAACAGCAGCTACTAAACAGCTGGGCAGGAGAAGAGGAGAAGGTCTGTCACCATTCCTGCAGCTGTTGTCACAGAGATTATCAGAGTTCATGGGAGAGAACAAAGAATCCCTGTCCCTTTGGCTTTTCTGGAGGGATCCTCAGAGCAGCAGGGAAGGGAGCAGGAGGGCAATGAGGGTTCCTCCTCTGCTGGCTGGGGTAAACCACAGATGAGGGACTGTGCTCATGACCACATGGGGCAAGAGTGTTCATGTGACACAGAGCAGAAAGAGAAACTGGGAGGGATGGAAGAGAGATACTTGTTATGAACTGACACCCAATGAACTAAAAAAAATGAAAACAGTGAGCAAAAGTTATAGACAAATATTCATTTCAAAGGAAAACAAGAAAAAAGGAAGAAAAAACACTTGAAGGACAAAGACTGAAAGCTGACTTTGCAGATAATTCTGATATTTTTATAGAACACTTAAAACATGAATAATACCTCCAAGTCTGTATGATTGGCCTGGTTTTCTTAGCGTTACCCTGAGGGCTGTTGTACCTATTATATCTGAAGTGCTCTGGTATCTTTTGATTTTATCCTGTGAGCTACAGAGTATGCTTTGTCTGGACTTTTTGGAGTATCCCAGGCCTGGATAGGACATAATTGTGTGTAACACCAGGAATCTTTGATTTTTTTCAACAGCTGCTGAACTCTTTTCCCATTTCCCAGTGAGATGCTTGGCTGGTGAGAGGCAGAGGATTTGGATGTGCTCCTGTGTGAGTGACTGAGGGCTGGGTAACTCCAAGTGCTGGCCAAGGTGGAGTCAGACCGGGCTGTGGAGCAGAATTTGGAGTGTCCACAGACATTCATGAGTGTTAAAGGCCTTCCCCATGTTCCTCAGAGCAGGGGCTGCCCTGGGCATGTGGAGGCTGAAGTGAAGGAGCAGCAGAGCCACAGAGGGTGAGGCTGCTGTGCCAGGGGAGGGAATGGGAGCTGCTGGAGGGGGGATCAGCACAGAAAACCATGGGATGGTGTGGCTCATCCCCTGCACCTCCTGCTCTGCTGGGGACAGGAGCACAGCTGGTGAACTGGCAGCTCTTAAAGGACCATTTCAGCTCTCACATCCACATTTCCAGCAAATCTTCTGCTGTTATGTGCAGTTGCATGCAATTAAAATGAAGCACAATACAGTGATGTAGTTGAGGAAGCACATGCAGGATTAGCAGCATTTTACTGTCAGGACTTTTCATGAAGCAAATTTCTTCCCTGGGAGCGGGGGCCTGGAGGATAATATTCCAACAAAAAAGTTTTATCACTCAAAATGGGGCTGACACATTCCTTCCCTGAGTCCCAGACGATAAAGGGAGCTGTTGGGAATAATGATAAAGCTTTAATTTTCAGCAGGAAAGTGCCTGTTGCACAGGGTGTGTCCAGCACAGAGGTTGGGTGTGTGATCCAGGGGGTGCTGGCTCTGCACTGAGCCAAAGGAACAGGCAAAAAGGGTGAAGATATGTGCAAAGTAACTGGAAGGAAGAAAGGCTGGAGGGTTTTATTCATGAGGTATGAAAAGGAACATGGAGGTGGAGGAGTAGGAGGGAATGTGAAGTATCCCTGGGTATGTGCACAGGAAGGAAAGAGGATTTATTTTATTTTCTATTTGTGCAAAGGCAGATGGGAGCTCGGGGAAGCTGTGTGGGACTGAGGGCACCCACAGTGTGCAGCAACAGGGTGTTGATAATGGACAAGCCTGGACCCCTGCAGCCAGAGCATTCCCAGGACACAGTAGTGAAGCTGAGCATGAGCACCATCACTTTAAAAATTAAAAAAAATATATTGTATATTGCTGCACAGCTTTAAATCTCTAGAATGATCCCATGGTAACACTGTCTCTGGGCTTCCTATTATGTATTCAGATACAACAATTAAAATAATGTGATATAAAAAAGGCAAGTCATAATCATGAAGTTAGGGAACACCACATGCTTGAGCTGAGTGTGCCAAGTGCGTGTGGAAGGGCTGGGAGGAGGTGACCGAGGAGGGAATTGTTGGGGGTGGAATTGTGTCATGTTGTGAGGGCAAGAAGAACACAAATCAAACCCACAATGCCCATGTGAGACAAAGAGGTCCCTGTCCTCTGGGACATTAGTGTATTTTGCTATTTACTGTTCCAGAAGGGGCAGTAGTGGTACTTCAACAAGTTTCCTTAGCATTTCCCAATCTAACTCAAGATACTGTTCCTTGTAATTCTCCTGGGCTCTTATCTGCAACTCTCACTTCAATAATTTGTCTGGTTTCCCCCCTGTGTGCTGATTTACCCTGAGGCACACATTGACCCCTTCCTCTTCACTGTGTCTGGGCTTTCTTTTCTCCCACAGAGAATTTTTTAGAATTCACTGTCACGTCCAAATGCAAAATTAGGAAAAATTATACTTGTTTGCCTCATTTCCCTTTTCCTTGCAGGCTGTCTGAAAGGTAGAGTGAAAACTTGGATGATAGCAGAGGGATAACAGCAACAACAGAATAATAAACAAGACAACCAAGGAAAAGCAATACTGATGGGAGCTGTCATAGGAGCAATAATCAGGAGAGCTCCTCACTCTGCTGCTGAAATGCTGATCATTCCAAACCCTCTGTCCCCTCAGAGCTTCCCAACCCCTCTCTTCCACCATGGAGAAGTTGCCCCACTGGTCTGACAAGCAGCAATGCATCCTGCTTATATTTTCTGTCTCCAAAATACCTTTATATCACTTCAGGCCGCAGACTTTTGGTGAGGATTTTCTGTGCTTCTCAGCTCTTCATGCTGTGAAGGCCCATCACCCTGTGGAGCCCATCCCTGCTGTGTGAGCCCAGGATCTGTGTGTTCTTCACAATCCACAGCTTTAAACAAAGCCTGAACTTCCTCACCAAAGAATGAGGGCAGGAGGTTCCTGGAGCAGCCACAGGGGCCAGAGTGACAGAGCATCTCTGGGCCTTGGGACCCACCAGGGCTCCAGTGTGGCAGGGTGGGTGGCACCCTGTGGGTGTTGTGCTGTATTTGTGTGGATTTGCTCCAGAGGATGGGTCGTGCAAAGCAGACAGGGATGGATTGTGGGCATGAGATCATGGGAGATGGCAGCTCCAAAGTGGCCTGGTGGTGGCTGGAAAATGCCTCAGCAGCTGTTGGGATTATTGGGATTATTGGGAGGTGCCTGTTGCACGTGCTGAGAAAGGACGGATGTCACATTTGGTACATCACCACAACTTCACCTTTCTGGTGGGGGAAAGTCAGCATACATTGGCAGCACAGCTTTTTGTGAATTGGGTGTACATTGTAAAGAATTTAATGAGTATAGAAGAAAGGGTGGGCACTGAGACATCACAAAACTTAAGAAATACCAAATCAAGGAGGACCTTTTGCATTTGCCTTTCACACACACCTTTCCCAAGTGTCTCAGAGACTTCACCCACGAGTGGGTGAGAGCCTGACTTTTCTGACACCAGCAGAGTCCATGGAAACCTCCCCTGCTGGAGTGACTGACTGCACTGACCTTTCTCTGAAGTACTTGATAGCCTCCTGGTCTAGGAAGTTCTGCTCTTCTCGGAAGCCCTGCTCAAAGATTTTGCGCTTGTGCCTGAACTCAATGACAGTCTTGGTGTAGGAGTTGAGGGTGGTGACTGAGGCTGCCATGCAGCAGGTGAAGGAGCCCCACGCCAGACTGTGGAGAGAGAAACCAGCAGACACAGCTGGGTTAACACAGCAGCAGCTCTTGTCCCATTTCTGACACAAACACACCGGGCAAGGGAGGGTGGGGGTGACATTCTGCTCATCTTACCTGGGAACACTTGTGGGCCCTGCACAGGCTGGGCTGGGGGCTGGGAACAGCCCTCACCCCATGGAGAACCCTGTGCTAAGGTGAACACTTGGTGCACTCTGACAAAAACCTCCTGATCACCCTCAGAGCCTTGCAGACAAGTGCTAAAATGCCCACACTCTTGGAGGGAGCAATGCTGTCTTTTGGAACAGTTTTCCAGCACCCATGGGACACTGGCTGCACAAGGCCACTACAGGATGGTTTCTATTCCGCTTTTCATGCCTTCATCAGACTGCTTTCCTTTTTTCTTGGTTCATGGACACCTCAGGCATTCCTGGCTGGTGTCTGGTCTCTGGAAGACTGACCAGAATAGAAGACAACACTCCCATTTTGTGGAGCCACCAAGCTGGGGGTCTCCTGACTGATCCCCCTGGTGTGAAGGCAGTACCAGCCAACCTTGGCCAGCCAGGGGCAGGACACCTGCACGGACCAACCAGGAGCACAGAGAGGCAGAGGGAGAGGGGAAGCAGAAACAAAAAAATGACTAGCCCGGAGCCAAGCTGGAGCAGTAGCAAGTGTTGTCCTGGGTGTCCTGGCAAGCAGGGCCAGCTGGGAGCTGCTCTGTTCCCTGCCTGTGCACAGGGCTTCACCCCAGCTTCTTTTGCCCACCCTGACCTCATGTTCAGATTGGGCTGGTGAGGGACTCATGGCCCCAGGGAGCTGAGATGCTTTTTGAGCATGAAATGAGCCTGCCAAAAAATAGCCCTGAAATCTTCCTTTTGTCTGCAGAGCTTCTCTGGCTTCCAGCTCCCCTTGGCTTTACACTTGGCCCAACAGCTCTGGCTACACATACTTCACAGTGGCTGCCTAACTAAGCTGGATTAACTCCATCAACTGTGATGGTGACACACTTTACCTGCTTCTTTTTGCACTTTTTCTGTAACAAATTGATCTGAATTATGCAGAGCAGAAAGAATCCAGCCCCAGTAGCATTATCTTATAAATAAGCATTGTCAACACAGCCCTCAGCATGAGCTATTTTCCCATTCTGCAAAGGACCTGCAGACAGGGAAGCAGTTTCTCATTTCAAATTAGACAAAACTTGAAAAAGAGCACATATTCATGGACTGAAAAATCTGGGGGAAAAATGGCTCAAGTAAACAGAAATGGCTCATTTCAATGATTTCAAAATTCAGCTTATAACAAGTCCTGCAGGGACTCCTGAGGCAGCGAGATGTGTGGAGGCAGCTCATTCCCTGTCATTTTTGAACCTGTTTGCCAGATGCAATCAAATGAGAAGGGAAATGTGGTGACCCCTGGGGTGACAAAGTTCCCTGAAGTTTCCCATGGCTGGGAGAAGTGGGAAGGGAGCTTGTGCTGGGTGTGAGTGTCCAGGCACAGCATCTCCCTGGCCTGGCATGAGTCTGCCTCCCACGTGGAGTGTGGGGAAGAGCTCCAGCAGCTGCAAACATTTCCAGCTCAGCTGGGCTCCCAAGCAGGATCCAGGAAGAAGCCAGCCAAAACCATGAGCCTCACTGTGCCTGGGAAGTGCTTGTGGAATGATCTTTGAGGGAGAATTTCTCTTGGATGTTTCTGATGGTTTCTAATCACGAGATCAGAAGAGCTGAAAGGTTCAGAGAAGGAAGTACAGAATGAAGACTCTCAGTGCCTGGGCATTTGGGAAACCATAGTAATTAGGCAGTTAGGATAGATGTACTTTAGTTTTTATGGCCCTTGGTTAAATGCTATTTATTTTGAATTGTAGAGAGTGGTTGTCCTACCTTAGGAGTTACACCTGCCTTAGGTGGAGGCCTCTTTAACAGTAATGTTAACACTCCCTGCCAGCTGTGCCCCAGATGTGCTGGGAATGTACCCATAGACCCTGCTGTAGCTGAGCTCAGGGCTGGGCTCCCAGGTTCCTCCATGGCTTAAACAGCTCAGGCTTTTTATATTTACTCTCTTTAGAGAGTCTGAACTTGGACATCTACTGATCCTCTGAGGCACTGAGATCCCCTGCCTGGAGAACCCCCTGGCCCACTCCTGACTCATGCTAGAGCCCGAAACAACCTCCAGGCTTTGCCAATGGTTTGGGAATGGGGTAGGATAACAGACACCACCCTGAGACATCTGAGCAGAGCATGAGCAGCCTTTCCTCATTTTGGGAAGGGGAGATTTTATCATTCCCTTTTGATAGGGGGAAAACAGAGTCACAGAAAACTTGGTTTTCCCACAGCCCCTTGGGAAAAGGATGGCAGTGTGGATCCCCAAGACCCTTTGGCTCTGGGCCATGGGGACAGTGCTCCCTGGCCCCACCTGGCAGGGCTGTTTCAGTTCTCTGGGCTCTGCCCTGTGGCTGGGTGCTGCAGTGGCACATTTACAGCAGGCTGGAAATAAGGATGGTGGTGACAACTGCTGGGTCAAGGCTTCCCAAAGCTCATGTTCCAGGACATCACCAGAACCCAGGTGGAGCAGGAAATAATTCCTACCTGTGTGGTTTTCCACGTAGCTGGGTGGGCATTTGTAATTAACCCTTCTTAAAGAAGGTGTTTGGGTCTGGGTGGTGCCGGGGGAGGTTCTCTGGTCTGTACAACAGTGGTGGCTCAGGGTTAGCTGGAAGGCAGAAGCCTTGGTTTGCTTCTTTTGGTGTCCAGCCCTTCCTTTTTCAGGTCTGCTACCCATCGTTAGCATGAGGGACCCTATGGCCTTCCCCAGGCTGCTGAGCACCATTGCAGGCTGAAAATGCTGCTGCTGCTCAGCCCTGTCCCAGCTCAGCTGGTGTTTGCACTGTGCCCCAGAGCCTGCATGGATAAATGTGCTGCCTTGGAAGCATCAGGGAAGGGAGAAAGGGAGATTATGAAATGAAAGGAGCTTTGTGGCTGCAGGGGCTGGGGTGGAGCTCAGCTCCCAGGTGGGCTGTGTGGGGTGAAGCTGAGGTCTCACCCCAGGAATCTGGGCCGAGGGGAGGTTGCTCCCACATATTTCCCTGCTTGTGGGTGTCTCAGAGTCCTCTGCAGTGAGATCTAATCCAGGGGCAGTCCTGGTCCCTAAACCAAAGCCCACTGTGCCTTCCCTGGCTGTGGTTGCCCTGAGAGAGCTGATGGAGAGGCTGCTCTGGGACAGGGCTGGGGTCTGGGCTTCACCCCCCATGGAACACAGTTCCCAGCTCCATCTGCCATGGCACACAGGTCCCAAACCCATCTTCCATGGGACACCATCTCCCTGTCTCTATTGGACACCAGTTCCATCCCTGAGGGACGCAGCTCCCAACCTGATCTCCCATGGGACACCAGCTCCATCTCTATGGGACACAGCCCCCATTCCCATCTCAATGGGACACCAGGTCCCAGCCCCATCTCCCACGGGACACAGCTCCCAGCTCTATCTGCCACGGGACACATCTCTCAAACCCATTTCACATGGGACACAGCTCCCAGCTCCATCTCTGGGGGACACAGATCCTAGCTCCCTCTCTGGGGGACACAGCTCCCATCCCATCTCTATGGGACACCAATTCCCAACTCCATCTTCCATGGGACACAACTCCCAGCTCCATCTTCCATGGGACACCCATCTCCCCATCTCTGTTGGACACTAGTTCCATCTCTGGGGGACACAGCTCCCAGCCCCATCTCCCTTGGGACACCAGCTCCCAGCTCTATCTGCCTTGGGACACAGCTCCCAAACCCATTTCTCATGGGACACCAGCTTCCCATCTCTATGGGACACAGCTCCCATTCCCATCCCTGGGGGACACAGCTCCCATTCCCATCTCTGTGGGACACAGCTCTCAGCTCCATCTCTGGGGGACACAGCTCCCAGCTCCATCTCTGTGGGACACAGCTCTCAGCTCCATCTCTGGGGGACACAGCTCCCAGCTCCATCTCTGGGGGACACAGCTCCCATTCCCATCTCTGGGGGACACAGCTCCCAGCTCCATCTCTGTGGGACACAGCTCCCAGTTCCATCTCTGGGGGACACAGCTCCCATTCCCATCTCTTGGGGACACAGCTCCCGCTCCATCTCTAGGGGACACAGCTCCCATTCCCATCTCTGGGGGACACAGCTCCCGCTCCATCTCTAGGGGACACAGCTCCCATTCCCATCTCTGGGGGACACAGCTCCCATTCCCATCTCTGTGGGACACAGCTCCCTGCTCCATCTCTAGGGGACACAGCTCCCATTCCCATCTCTGGGGGACACCAGCTCCCATTCCCATCTCCCATGGGACACCAGCTCTATCTCTATGGGACACAGCTCCCATTCCCATCCCTATGGGATACCAGATCCCAGCCCCATGTCCCATGGGATCCCAGCTCCATTTCCATGGGATACAGCCCCAGCAGGGAGTGTGGGTGGATGAGTGGGCCCAGGGAGAGCTCAGGATGCCCTCAGGGACCCTGATGCCCACTCTGAGCCCTGGGCGCTCTCGGCTGGCACAAGATGAAGGAGAATAATCTAATGAGTGTTTATCATGCAAGACATTTACCAACATTTCAAAGTTTGAGTATTGCAGGAAATTACAAAGTAGATTACTGAAGACAAATACTCCTTATTATTTAAATCTATTGAAAATTATACAATTATTGTGACAGAGTTGTTATAAATATTAATGCAAATATTATAAATATGTGAATGCAATGTATTTATAAGTCCATCATCACATGCAATAAATATTCATTACTGAGACACCAAATAAGCTGTATTTTAAATATAATGTGATTTGTATTTTGTAACATGTTGTTAAAATGGTAGTAACTCCTCCTATGAAACACAGTACAAAGAGGTGAGAAAGAAAGACTAATAAGTCCCTGCAGTGCTGTGCATAAGAAGTATTTATTTATTGGTGTTAGCAAAGATTGTTGTCTTTGCTTTGAGATGGAAAGAAAATAATGTGCTATATTTAGAAATGACAAGAAGGAGGTATTTTCCCTATCCTTCCAAAGAGGCTGGTGCCTCTGGAGGACTGGGGATATTGTTTGCAGGTATTTTTATCCTCCACAGCCTCCTGCTTTTGGTAAGCTTCTTATAAATTTGCAAGCAATATAACACAGTTGCTGTGTCTTGGCCAAATTAGTTTTATGTGATTTTAGAAGAGAAATGGGAAAGGTTAAAGAAAAAAAAAAAAAAAAGCCATGTCCATTTTCCCAACCCTTCTCCCCGTGATCCACAGGGAAGTCTCATCGTGCCAGGAGCACTGCACCTTCCTCTGCACTTGTGTTCAAAGCTGCACTGTAAGGTTCAACTGAGACATTAATTAAAAACAAGGAGAAAAAAAAAATAAGCGAAAAAGTCTCAGAAATGCCATGGCAATTATGTTCCTAAATTGAACTTTAATGAGAGTGCTCAATCTGTGTTGGTAATTGTGGGTGCTGTTTATTTACAAATGCTCTGTACCTGCTGATAGCACAGCTGCTGCTGCTGCACAGCCACCCTGAACTGTCCCCCACACCTCAAAACCTGCAGGGCCCTGGGGGCTCGTGCTCCTGCAAGCTTGGCAGCTGGAAATCCACAGGGATGTTCCTGGCAATTGGAGGTGACAATGTGCAATGTCCCAACAGGCTGAGGAGACAGCTCCAAAGAGAAAAGGGATTAACTGGGGGTGACACTTACCAGAAGGACCATCCATAGTCCCAGGAATGTGGTCGCCAGTCCTCTGGCCCAAGGCTGACTGTCACTTGGAAAACTTGAGTGTACATCATGTGTGCCACCATCCCCAAGAGACCTGGGAAGCAGGGATCAGAACAGGAATTTTTGTGCCAACGTTTTTTTTACCATTCTTGAGGGAGCTACTGCTGTAAGTGCTTTGAGAGCTCCAAAAAAGTCTTTGTTGTACTTTTATGCCTCCTGTTCCACTGTGGAGGAGGGAGCTGCATGGGCAGAGGAAAGATGTGACTGAGAGCTCATTATTTTACATCATTCTGACTCCTCAATTAAAAGAGAAGTCGAAGAAAGAAAATCGTTGAAGAAAATGTTGCACAGTGAGCATCCCCAGCAACCCTGCTGCTGCTGCAAGGCAGGGCTGTGCCGCCCACAGTCATCTCACAGCCCATCACAGACAGGCCTCAGGTGAGAGAAGGAGGGGAGAGGCTTCTGCAGGCAGTGCAGGCTCAGTGTGCTCATGCCACACAACCATATTCTGTCCCAGCAGCTGCTAAGATTTATGAATTTGAACACTCAGCAAACACCTGGAAGTTGCCCCAGGAAGTGAAGTGAGCTTTATTCTCCTGATGATGTGCAATGAGAGGACACCACTGGGATACTCTTGGTGGTGCAGTGCTGGTGATGCTTTTGTGACACTGCCAGAGCTCACTGAGAGAACTGCAGCTGGCATAGGATGAGACAACATGTTAGACCTTCAGTCTCTGTCATATTAAAGAACAAGGCTGCAGTAAATCACAGGGTGGCCTGAGTGACTCTGCCTTTAGCTGGCCACTGTGGTCCTGCAGTTTAAACAGGAAAATAACACCTTAACTTTATATTTAACCAAACCTTTGAGGAAAAGCCAGCACCACTTTTCAAGCAGTGGTGGTCAGGAGCAGCTCCAAGGCTTGGAGAATTTTCTAGCTACAGTAATTTGGGATGTTCCTGCCATGGCACCTGGGCAGTGCAGGGGGATGATCCCCACTGAGCTCTGGGAAGTGTGGGCTCAGGTCAAGAAGGTTTCAGGGTTCAGGCTAAGGAGGTGGGGCTGGATCACTGCATCCCAAATAGTTCTTGGACCTACAGGTGTGCAAAAGCCTCCTGTGCTACAGTGGCTGTTCAAGGCACTTAGAAATACCAATATTCTGCCATGGTGGGTACAGTGAGGTCTGTGTGTTACATTATGACCATTCATTCACTTCTCTGTCTGACCATCTAATTTTTTCCATGGTTGCCATTCCTGTACATGGAAGATCCTGATTTCCCTCCCCCAACCACACCCAATTTTTGCCTCTTCTTTCCTTCAGAAGCATTCCATTAGTCTCCTCAGACATGTGGATGATTCAGGGCAGTTCTGGGGGAGGGAAGCTGGGGAATGTTTGTGTTGTGGGCAGGTTGAGCAGGACCTTCAGCAGGAGAAATGTCACATTTGATACAAACAACTGCAGAGGCTGAGGGAGGACATTGTGTTACAGGGAGCTGGGGTGATTTTGCTCAGCTGCCTCGTGTTGGAGTGACACACTGCAAAGATAGGAGGTGGAAAGAGCAAATCACTCCAGGAGAAATGAGATTTGGGCAGGGTGGGTGGCCTAATGGGAGCACAGCAAAGTGCTGCACACCTTGCTTTATTCTGGTTGTATTTAATTTCCAGAATGCACTGTGAGCTTGCTGAACTTTTAAAATCAGTGGGTTTTTCTTCAGCTGACTGTGGTGCCTTGATCTTAAGTTTGGAGTTTGCTGTTTCTATATGTCCTGTCAGTAATTTTTCAACCCTAATAAAATATTACAGCCTGCCCTGAGAGCTGTCACAGTCACTCAGAGGCAGCAGGAGGTTTGACACAGCCAGAACCAGCCTCAGCAGGGCTGAGCTGCTTGGTTCTGCCATTCAAACCTTGTTCAGGGTTTCAGGCACCTGCAGCCCTGTGGCTGTGTGGGAGGCTGAGGTGACACTCACTGATCCAGGTGAGGAGGAGGAGGAGGAGGAGGTCACCAGCAAACCCTGGAAATGTTCTTTGGTTTATCTTCCTAATGGCAGGGCAGGATGGGGCTGGATCTGCACCTGGCAGGGCTGTTGGTGCTGTTGTGCCACATCCAAACTAAAGCAGAACAATGCAAATCTTTTGTTGTGCTGCTTTATTCACTTGTGATTTGGTCTATTTTAGCTGTGCCTTGCCAAGTTTTCTCCAGGGGAAAACCCTCTGCTACCTTTTGCTGCACATTTAATGGGCTAAAACGAGCTGCCTGTAACACAAATCAGCAAATGCTCCATGGCCAGGATCATCTTTTCCCTCAGCTGGTTCCTGGAGGCTGGGCAGGGAGGGCACAATGCCTGTGCCCATCCAGGCTCCAGGGCAGGAGGTGTTTGCAGGTGGAAAATCCTGGTGATGAGGTGTGCTGGGGTGCTTGGCAGTGCAGAA
The DNA here is from genome assembly GCA_037834095.1 of Argya squamiceps. Lineage (NCBI taxonomy): Eukaryota > Metazoa > Chordata > Aves > Passeriformes > Leiothrichidae > Argya > Argya squamiceps. The sequence goes on from JBBMKD010000040.1 coordinate 3,195,182, forward strand.
ACACTGATCATTCACAGCCCTGCAGGACCAGAGCTGCTTGGAGGTGTCAGTAATGGGAGGAATTAAGGAACTTTGGAAAGCTGGGGATGAAGGAAATTTGGAAAAGACAATGTATTTTAAAGCATCTTCCCATATTTTTTTTACTAGAAATTCTATTTATGGAATGTATCACATTAATTAAAATGTTTTGTTATAAATATTATGTGAGAGACATATGTAAGTTTTTTAGTTTGTGTAAGATTAAGGATACCAAAATTGTGATGTTGTGGGGTATTTTTTAGTGGCTCATGGGAACAGCAATAAGTGACCACACTATTGGGATATTTTTTCCTAACCTTTAGATGTTGAGCTATGAGAATGTGGAGATCTCATTGCACTTTTATGAGGGAACTGAAGCATGAATTTAATGAGGAGTGTTATGCTCCAATGGAAAGTCCTCTTCATTACCTAATTTCTATTAAGCTAGTCATTATAAATATGCTAAGCTTAAATAAATATAGTTTTCTTCTTTCCTCTGATATCCCTGTCATTGAAAATAACAGCTAGCAGTGTGCTGGGGTTTGGGGTTTTATCCCTGTTTCAATTCCTCTATCATTTTTCCCTGTAAAATTTTGAAGTTTATATTTGGACTATCTTGGCAATGAACTTAGAAAGAGGGAAGGCCAAAATAAAAATAGAAAGTTGTGTAGGAAAGAAAACTTCATCATTCTTACAAAAGTTTAATATTGCAGTTAATGGTGGAGGGAGAGAGGAACAGCATGGAAGTAATTGATTGAATGCTGAAGAATTCCACATAGTTTGATTTTGAAAATGGAACTAATTTTTTTAGGTTCCAAATTATATCCAAAGCTGAAAAATATGCTTTGAGAGCTCTTAACAAATTTTTTGTCACTCAGCTCTGCTTCTGACCTTTCCTTTTTCCTATTATTTCACCATTTGCAGCTTTCCCTGAAGATACAAAGTCCTTCCCAGAAAGTACACTGCCTGTTGTGATGCCTTCCAGGCTGAAATGCAGCAGAACAAAATGCACTTCTACTGCAGAGATTCATTCCACCAGAGAGGCCCATGGCAGGAGTGCTCACACGAGTACCCTGGCTGCTTGTATAAATCCTGGAAAATGGGGATTTTAACCAGAAAAAGCCTCACAGAAGTGAAGGGGCACTTAACCACATGGTTGGACTTCTTTTAGAGAAGTGAATTCCTCAGGTTCATACAGTGAGGGGCCCCAAGTTCAGATGGAGCACAAAACCAGCCCAAAACAGTTGTTCTGAGAGATGTGCCTGTCCCAGACCACTCTTGGGGCTGCTCCTTAGTACCGTCATTAGAACCCTTTTCAGCCTCAATCTTGTTAATTAACAAGAGGAGATCCTTTCTTTGGTTTTCCAACCTTCAACTACTTTCAAGATCAACACAGAAAAAAAGACTTTTCAGCGTTACATGTTTTTAATTTTCCTCTGGAAAAGGAGTGTGATGATGCTGCAAATGGAGCTGAGGCTGGAGCAGTGGTAATGGCTGTGCAGGCTGGGGAGGGATAATTACTGCACTGCTGCTGTGAAATCAGGAATGAGGATGTTCACTTCTCCCTGGCAAGAGGCGAATTTATCATGCAGTCTTTGTGCCAAAGGAACAAAAAATTACAGTGAAAAATTGCGATAGCTAAATGGGGATAAGAGAGCCTTGGAGCCTCCGGTTTTTCATTCTTTCAAAAGTTGTAGAATCTTGCTTTGTGGTGGTAAAAAGGGGAAGGGGAGGTTCATACCTGAAAGCACAGTGAAGACAGCAGCAAAGGCATTTAGCTTGAGCCCATCTATGACACTGCTTGAATGAAAGAGCTCGAGGCACATGAGGCTGAACCCGACGACCAACAGCATGATGTACAACACCTCGGACACCACTGAGAGCCACAGCACACCTGGGGACAAAGAGCAGCAACCAGTCATCACCTGGGGAATGCTTTCAAGAGGGTAAAGTTGGCAAAAATTAATTAGGAAATCAGGAGTGTCTAGGAGTAATTATGTATTAGGATTTTTTCTTCTTTTTTTTAATGCTTGTTGTTTTTTAAGGTCACCAATTGTAATTTCTTTTTTTTTTATGTTTATCACATCCACTGTAGATTGAGAAAAATTTCTTTACTGGAAAAGTTATTAAGCACAGTCTGCCCAGGGATGTGGTGGAGCCACCATCCCTGGATGTGTTCAGAAAACAAGTAAAGGTGGCACTTCCCAGTGTGGTTTGTGGGCATGGGGGCATTTGGTAAAAGATTTGCCTTGATGATCTTGGTGGTCTTTTCCAGCCTTAATGATTCGGTGATTCACAGAGTTTAAACTCAGCAAACCATGGCCCAAACTCTGAAAAGCAGAAAAAGCTGTAATGAAGATGTGAAGAGTGGCAGGGTGGTAAAGACACTGCAGGAAGAACAAGCTGTTGCTTGTTCTTGTTCTCAGCTTGGCTACAGAACCTCTGTGGGTACGTGTGAGAACCTCTTGGCTCCTCTGAGCCAAGGCACAGCTCACAGAATTAATTTCCCCACCTGTGCCACAGTTTAGATGAGCACAATCCACCCCACAGGGAGGTGATGGCACGGGATACCTGCCTGGCTGTGTGCTGGTGGGAGTTGGACAGGCCTGGATGCCTCTTTTCCACAGAGAAAATATATTCAGTCCATGTTTTAACATTCTTGCCACAGCCTAAAGCTGGGGGCTGTTGTCAGAAAGTGGAGCCCTGCAGGATGGCTGTTCTCCCTTGGGATCCACCTCACAGGGTTTGTGCCGTTGGGGCTGACACAGAGGCTGCCCCAGCTGCAGCAGGGTGGGCACACATGTTTATAACATGCTCAGCTGAGGAGCTGCAGAGGAAAAACTCAGCCTGGCTGGAGTTTCCTCAGCCCCTGGGTGCAGCCCTGACAGTCCAGGGCTGTTTTTGAGCTCTGCAGGACTCAGGGCAGTGCTCAGGGCAGGGACCACGGGGCAGTGCCCAGCAGGGACTGATGCACCACCAGGAGATGTCACCTCTGGGAATTCCAGCACAAAACCTCCAGCAGATTCTGCTGAGTCTTTAAAAGTCACCAAGCCATGGGGTAAATTGGAGAGGATGGGAACAGATGATAAGATTGAGTCCCTGCCCAATTTCCAATTGCTGTTTCAGCATGAGAATCTGCTCGAATTCTCCAGTACATTTGCTAACCTGATTGCTAGAGAATTCACCTGGAAACAATGAGCAGCGATGGAAAATTTCAGCCTAAGCAGTTGAAACATGGAAAGTTAAGCATCTGAAGACAATGGCTTATATTAGAAAATGTTAGCTGTAACCATAGAGACAGCTACAGGCTTCACTTATATTAATACCTTCTCTCCTCTCTGTGAGAGCACATGTGTGATAAAGCCTACAGTCCAGCTTATCAAACCAGATATTCAGTCTCACTTTTATCAAATATTTGAGTGTCCTCTTGGTGACCAGGCCAATCCCAGCTCATATTTTGTCTGTGAACTCATCTTTATAATTACATCTAATGAATATGTGCTATTCGTTGTTGCCACTGTAGCTGACCTTTTGAGTTCTTAAACCACACTACAGAGATAGCAATAAATAAAGCTTTTAATTGCTCACTGTGGCTGTGTGTGCAATATTGCATCTATCAACAGCAAACAGCTGCTTATCTCACTCCTCTTAGTCAATTTGGTATCAGGCAGCTGGCACACTCTTCCAAAAAAGAATGCAAGTGAGAGAGAAAAAGGGTGTTGTTCTGAGATACAGCAGGGTCTAGAAGGGATTTTGCCTCATTTTCTCAAACCAGCAGTGTCTATGATGAGAGAATGATGGAATGATTTGAGTTTGGAAGAATCAGATGATGTAAACCTGACCCACAAACTGAGGCAGCAGAGAGCCCTAACTAATGAACTGTAATTCATTTTGTCCACACTTGAACTATTAATGTACAATACACCTGCCCAGGTGTTTATGGCCCTGAGTCAACCCTTGTGGACCCCACTGGTGCTCTGTGCACACCAGGGCAGTGCTGTAACACTGTGGTGTGGCTCCATCTGTGCTTCCCTGGGGGAACAACTGGGCTCAGAGAGCTGCAGTCCATGGGGTAACATCAGGCTGGTGGTGCTCAGGTTTAGGGCCAATTCTCTTGGATGTTTGGACCTGGACACACTTAAGGAAGTTTGCTTCTGGTGATCCTAAATCAGGAGGAGACCCTGAGTCCCTTGAGAATGGAGGATCCTTGGAAGGAGATCTTGGTAGATTTGAGTGTGTCACCAAGCACAGGAAATCTAACAAGGACAGATGCTGTGTTCTGCTCATGGATGGTAATCCATGATGTACCTGCAGAGAGGGGAAAAAGAAGCTGGAGTGCAGCCCTGCAGGAGGGGTCTGGGGGATTGGTTGATGGTTTTGGGGCTTTGGTTGATGGTTTTGGGGGTTCAGGTGATGTACCCAGCTCTATATATGCACATTCTATTTGTTGCCTACCTATGACCCAGTTCCTGAAGCTGGTGCTACAGGCACAAGTGCAGTGATTTTGGGAAGAGCAGGGAGCTGGGGAGGTGCACATGTCCCTGTGGCAGCATCTGGGTTTGTGTGTCCATTGCAAGGAGTCACATTCAGAGGGACAGGAGGGCTCTGGGAGCTGAGCCTGGAGGGCCTGGGGGCCCAGCTGGTGTCCTTGATCCTCCTAAGGAAGGAGAAGGGAACAGGAGGGAGGAACACCTGACTGTGTGGCTGGTGTCACAGGCAGTGCTTTGGCTTCCCTTCCCACAGGCTGGGATAAGAGTGGCTTTGCCAGCAGGATAACCTTGCAAGGAAATGATGAAAAGCTCAATGAGATGTGAGTTTTGCTCTCCTGTAAATCCTTTTTTCTGATGAGACACAAAGGCTGGGTGAGTTTGCTGTGGGAGGCATAGTCAATTACTACTTTTTTGGGGCCTGTTCATATCTACTGAGGAACTGTCTTGTCTTATTCCATGGTGTAACTGAATACCTGCTCTGTGCCTTTTTTTAGTGCATCTAATGTGGGGAAAGGCAAGCCCCACATGCAGTGTTTGCATAGTTCTATGTCCTGTCCTGCTTCTCTGATTTTGAATTTCATCTGAAATAATAACACACAGAAAATGCAACCTGTGCCTGAATTTTGCATTTTTCCTGTGGATGCCTGAAGCAGAACAGTTGCTTCAGGTTATTAATTCAGGAGACAGAGTTTTTCTGTTCTGTGCTGATGGTGAAGTGATCTCCCACTGCTCCTCTCTCAACATGAGATTCATGAGGCAGTCACTTGGCATCACTTCCACTCACAACCTCTTGCAGCCTCCTTCCTACAAAGTAGAGAGCTCCTTGTCTTGAGGGGACCTCAGTCATTCCAGGTGACAGGGAAGAAGACCTCCAGGGGATTTTTCTCTTTTCCAATCTTCTCTGCTGTCATCTTTCCTATCTGCTTACTCCCCTCCAGCCTGTGTCCTCTGCCCCAGGGATCTCTGTCTGGCCTAACTCAGCTTTTATGAAAAATCTTTCCTTCAGAAGAGTCAGTACTTGGTTTACTTAGGGAGTTCTACCTGCATGGCCTGTAGCTGAGGATCTGTAGTCTCATCAATCAACAGATTCCTCTCATCTTTTGGTTTTCATCCTGATCATGCATGTTTTTTTGTCCAGCAAACCCACTGCTGTGCAGAGAAAGGTCTGGGGAGGAGCTCAGCTGGGATGTGCCACTGTGCCAAGGACATTCCAATGTGAGGCCTCCCAGGAAAGGAGAGTCTTGGATTTTAAAGCCAAAACTAAACCAAAGTGGTTTCAGTGACACTCCTGCACACACGTTCTCACGAGGGTGGGTATGTGTGAGGAGCCCACCCAGCCCGCAGGCACCAAGACACGACGTGTTCAGCCAATCTTTCCAGGATTCCCTGGAATAATGCAGAGGATGACAGCTGTCAAGTCCTCCTCGTGCCTGCTGGGCTTTTTTTAGGTGATAAAAACGTGCTGGGTTTGCATGTTCCCTTCTGTGCTGGCCAGGAGCTGACAGGGACCTGTCTTGCTGTCCTGTCATGTCTCTGTGGCACATCAGCTCGTCCTGTATCTCCCACCCTGGTGTCTGAGAAGCTGCAGGGAGGTGAGCACTGTGGTCTGGATGACCACTGACATCAGTACCATCAACACCTCCTGTTCTAACACACCTTTTCCTGTCATTTTTGTCCCTGGTGCTTCTCCCCCAGCCAGTCTGTCACTCCTCAGCAGCGCTGCTGACAATGACAGAGCAACTCCTGTGCTCTGTGGGACACTTGTGATCTTTGCTCCCACCCCACAGATGTGCTGTATGTCCCAGGTGGGATTGCTCTGACCCTGAGCATCACAGATTGTGAGGCTTTTCCTGGAGGAAAAGGGCTCACCAGCTTCAGGACAACCGCTCTGTGAAGCAAAACCCCTGAAAGTACAGGGCCTGGGCTCAGCTTCTCACCCAGAATTTGAGATTAAAAAGCTGGGACTCACCAAAAGATTTCACATAAATCAACTTATGTCAAAGGGCTCGTGCATCTGAAGGAATCATATCACATTCATATCATCTGATCTCATGGCAGGAAGAAGATCAGTGCTGGGACATTAAAGAACTTTGTGTCTCTGAACCTTGGTATTTCCTAATCAATGTGTGAGAGACTGTCTTCTCTGTGGAGTTCATGATGGGAAGCACCAATGCCACCTCCTTGAGGGCTTGGCCCCTGCAGCAGCATTGTTGCAAGGAAATTAATTTTCCAGCACTCTCCAGTGAAGTGAACATATTCTTCATGTATGAGGGGAGAACTGTCCCCCACAAGATCGCTGAGTTTTAGATACTCCATGAACCATCTGGCAGGATCAGTCCCTTGCCTCTCTGTCTGACAGCAGGGAGCAGCAGCATTTTGAAAGGAGATCCACAGATCTGAGTGCTTCTCTGCAAAGATAGTGATCAACTTGAGTGCATCCACCTGAACTGAGATGTTAGAAAATGGATATCCCAGACAGTCCTGAATGGATGAAACAAAGGGAACATTCTTTCTGACAGTGAGAGAAAGAACCTTCAGCTCAGCCTGCAGTGAGTCTCACAAAGTTCTGCCCAGAATCCGGAATCACTTCAGGTCAGCCCTGGCTGCTGAGGAAGGCTCTGTGAGTGGGCACACTGTCACCTCCCAGCACAGAGCTGTAGTGCTGAGCTTCCTGTAAAACAGGGATCCTGATCAAAATCATGGGAATCCTGCTCAGAGGAACTCGAGGCGTTCAGTGAGTTCCTGATGAAGGAATCTAAAGAACAGTGTTGTTAATGACTTCCAGGAGGTTTGAGCTGAGTTTGACTGCTTGATACCCAAAGTTCATTCCTTGCTCAAATCCACTGCCATTTCCTGACTCAAAACAGCAGCAGTTCACCCCATGTTTTCCATGAGAGAGCCCTGGTTAAACTGGGGCCTGTCAAGCCTGACATGTTCTTTTGTGCTCCTTCCCCACAAAATGCCAAGATAATTCTTATGTTGTATTAGTAAAACCATTCTCAGGCTTGTTAGCAATTTGGATTGAAACACCAAGAACTTGGATAACATCTGAATGGGATTATGTGCAGAATGATAAAGAAACGTTTGCTGCTGTTTCTGGAATGCCAAACTTCCATAATTTCAATTACTCTTGAGTTTTTGAGATTAATGTGGCCAACAAACCAGTTCTGGAGAGATTAAATCACATCTATACCTCCTACCACCTACAGTCACATGCAACCATGGAGTTTGATGCATACTTGTCAAATCAGGAAAGGTGGGTTTTGGTGCCAGCTCACTATGCCAACGGGATCTGACGCCAGATTTTGAGGTCCTATCTCCAGATGAAATAATGAAATCCTCTTCTGGCTGCTCCTTCAGGCTGGTCAGGCCATGGAAACGACTGTCAAAGATCCAGTGCTGGTGCATGTTCTCAAGGAAACACTGAAGAGGTGGCCAACAGGGGAACTGTTGGGCGAGTTCAAAGCATTTTGAATCCATAAACATGAGCTGTTTGCTCTTAAAGGATTTCTTCAGGGAAAATTATATTGCTATTCCTGAAGGATGTTGCTGAGTCATGTTAACCATGTTATACCCAGCAAAGGCAGGGATTGTGTGCCTAGAAATGTCTGTCATGCACTTTGGAGAGTGGCTTGGAAATTATCCAGCATAAAGAACCTCATAAATGAATGTATGACCTGACATGCTGTGTGACACTGCCTGCTGAAAGCCCAGCCTTCCTGTGCCCAAGGAGAAATGGTCTGGAATCTGTATTGATTTCTGAGGGCCCTTTCAGACAGAAAATTAGCTTCCTAATTGGGGCAAGCTCATATTCAGAATGCCTCAGTGGGAATTCATCCTCCTTAGCAGCACCCACTGCCTCAGCCTGTGCTCCCTGTGGATCTGTGGCTGCTGCATCCCAGCCCTTCCCAGAGCAGAGCTGCCCTTGTGGGCTCAGGAGGCTGACCAAAGCAGCCTCACCTGAGCTGTCACACTCTGCCACGCTGTCCCTGAGCAAGTGACCAGGCTGGACAAAGCTGCAGGCAGCCAGAGAGCTCTGGAAGAGGTTTGGAGCTCCTCATCACTCAGGGTCACACGTCTGCCCTGACAGCCAGGGTCTGTCTGAGCTAGAGTGAGACACCAGCTCCAGTCACTCCTCTGCCAGTTCAACCTTGGAGCTGCCTGAGAAAGTCTGATGCAGGCAAGTAGAAGCTTTGGGGGTTTTTCTGCATCACAGTTCATCATATGACAAAACCCCTTCTATCTGCTCAAAACAGTGGAGCTGAGCAATGTGTGCTCCTAAATAACCACTGACATCCTCGTGCCTGACTGAGATGACATCAAGAGTGTGGCACTTGAAGGACAAGCCAGTGCTGCCTTGTTGAGCAGCTGAGGAGACATCAGTGCCCAACAATGGAGAGTGTGGAAACTTTTCACCTCCCCACTGGCAGCTGCTAACCCAGACACTGCTGCTGCTGCCTGGGGGAGAAAGTGCTCCTCTCACCCTGTGGTTCCCAGTCATTGTCCCCCAGATCCCTGAACGGCCACAAAACACAGGGAAAACACAAGAGGCTGTGAGAAGTCAACTAGACAGATGTTACCCCCTGTGGGAGGAAAAGATCCATGCTTGAGGGCCAACCCTGCTTCTGGGTGGGGTGAACTTGCACAGAGGAAGCCCTGCAGGTGTCATCTCTTCTTTGTGCAAAAGCATTTCATTCTCCTCCTTGGTCTCCATTCACACTGTGGCAGCCAGGGAGATGGGGGAGTTCACAGAATTCACAGAATTCACAGAATCACAGAATTCACAGAGTCACCAGGTTGGAAGAGACCTCCAAGGTCATCAAGTCCAACCCAGCCCCAACACCTCAAATAAACCCTGGCACTGAGTGCCACATCCAGTCTTTGTTTAAACACATCCGGGGATGGTGACTCTACCACCTCCCCAGGCAGACCATTCCAGTGCTTTATCACTCTTTCTGTAAAAAACTTTTTCCTAATATCCATCCTATATTTCCCTTGGCACAGCTTAAGGCTGTGTCCTCTTGTTCTGTCAGTTGTTGCCTGGAGAAGGAGGCCAAACCGACCTGAGCACAGACACCTTTCAGGAGGTTGTAGGGAGTGATAAAGTCACCTCTGAGTCTCCTTTTCTCCTGGATAAACAACCCCAGCTTGTTACCCTTGCTCATGTTAGCAGCAACAAAAAGTTCTGCTCATGTCTCTCCTAGTCTGTTTTTGCTGTTCTTGTGTTTCTGGGCTCATTGCTCTGCTTTTTCAGACTTTGTGACTTTGTTGGAACTGACACCTGGATCTCGCTTAAATCTCTCTCTTCTTCAAGAGAGAAGAGAGGAAAAAAATGAGGCAAATGGGCACACACTGAGCAATGTTGTGCACATTGTTTTGGAAGAGCAGTAAGGCCAGCTTCACGGGAATCTCACTCTCTCTTCCAGCGCCATTCAGATGGCTTTAGTCATCTGCTCTCCTCTGCCACTCCAATACTGGCAATCACAAGCCAGAAATACTGGAGTGATCAATAAAAACTGGTGAAAAGAATCAACCCTGAGCATGTTGTTGTGGCTGGCAGCGGGACGGAGCACTGCTGGTTAATGCGTCACAGCAGAGCCGACCATCTGCCCGCTCCTCCCGTGCTGCAGAGAGGCACACCACACAGCCAGCAGGGACAAGGCAAGATTTGTGACCCTAAATGTCACCTCAGGTACCTAAAGCTGCCTCTTCTGGTCAACCAAATCTACCAGCAAGGGTAGGTAGGTAAAGGGCTGGCACCCAGACAAGAGACTGCGCCTTCCAGAACATGGGAAACCAGAGGAGAAATAGCTGACACTGCTGAGGGGAGAGAGGAAAAGCCATGTTTTGATTTTGTTTAGCTTCAGCTCTTCATTAGCCTCTTTATTTTGGAAGGTGAGGTGGAGCTGTGACTCATAAAATGATTCTCTTCTATGTGATGATGTGTTTTCTCTGACTTTTGATGGCTCTGGCATCGAGCAGATTGAATCCTGTGCATGACACCGAGCAGACTGTGGGATATCTTTGTATCCGTATTCTCTTTTTCCTGGTGTAGTAGTAATATAATGAGTAGAGCAAGAGAGTGGAAAAGATGATGAAAAATACTCTAAAGGAGGACTATCCCATGTACCTTACTAAATATATTTGGCTCAATGTTTCTCTTTGAAGACCACCAGTGCAGGGCCTGTGATGTACTTCCACCCTCAGCACTGGGCTGAGAAATAAATGGTGTTCAAACCAATGTTCCCCACGTCTTTGGCATCCCCAGTGTGAAAAACAAGGCTGTTTTCTCCTTCAGTAATTAGGAATTTAGCTTGAATTCTGCTGGTAAGAATGGTTTCATCTTTGTATGTGTAATTGCTTTTTAAAAGTAACTTCAGTGATTCATAACAGATGTGTAAGAAAACACAGATAAAATAAAAGTAACACATTTTTTCCTGCATACTTAATCATAGCTCTCCTATGGCAAATGCACAGGTATTTGTCCGTGTGGGTATGGACTTACCCCATTGCAGATACATGAACAATAATGCAATAGGAAGTATTCAAGAGGAATATAGAGCCTGTTTTGGAAAGTGTACAGTTCTTTTGGGAGACCCAGTTACATTTCTTTTTACTGATGCAGGTCTCTAAGTGCTCCTCTTAGAAAATTGATCCTCTCTTTTTCTTCTTGGGAACATCTACCCGGTACATAAAAAAGGAGGTTTGTTTTTTAAGTTGGCTGTTACAAGTCTTGTTTGTCTCTTTTCTAGCCTGAAATCTGCTTTGCGTTGTCCTTCTCATACAAACAAGCATTTCTCTATTTTTGACCATAAATGTCACTCTTCTCTCCATGTCTTTAAATTTTATTGTCAATGCTTTGAGCTGGGGCTGGCAGGGGAGGGATGAGAGGTGCTCACAGGGAGCTGCAGGTGGGTACAGCGTGAGTGCTTATGGTGGCATGGTGACTTTTTTGTTTTGTTCTTTGTTTCCTAGGATGATCCTAATATTTCTTTTTCATCTTAATCTCTGCAGAGCAGTGAATTAATGTTTTCATAGAAGTGTCTGTCATCGCTCCAAGAACTCTATCCTGAGGGGAAAAGCTAATTCAGAACCCATCACTATATATGTAAAGGTAGGATGACTCCTCATGTTCCCCATCTCACATTTATCAGCACTGATCATTATCTGCCATTTGCTGGCACTCAGTGAAGGGTTTGTGCATGCTTCAGAGGCCTGCAGGATATCCACTGCTTTTCAGCCTTTCAAGCTTCAGTTGTCCTTTTAGCTGAACATTTTAATGTGTTTTAATCAGCATTTGCTTTTCTTGGGTTTCCTTCTTCACAACTTCTAAAAACACTTTTATTGCTTCTGAAGGATGCTGAATCTGTTAGTCAGCCATACCAGAGATCTCCCACTAACATTTTGAATCAAATGCAGGGGTAAGTCAAGAATAACAAGTTTCCCACTAATTTTTCCATGCTCATATCCAAATTTTGTCTCTACATCATACATAGCATTTCTTGGTCTGTACATGGTGTTTTAGAGTCAGCTCCTGCTGCTTTGTTTTCTGTCCTTACACCTTCTCTGCTATCAAGCTTAACCCTCCTGTCTCTGAAGCTGTCCCAAGGGGTGATCACTAACATAATTCTGCATTTTTTATCTGAACATGGAATCCATCCACAGAGATTGTGTTGCTCATTAATGACATTACCTTGTTATTCTGATTCAGCTTTAGTACATGACATCTGCTTTGTATTTCAGTGTAATCAGCACCAAGACGTTATTGTCCCTCTAATTATCTTTCTCCCATCATATTTCTGCTACACCTATTATGTCAGGATCCATTAAAATCAGGCATCTAGTTTTTCTCTTCTCATTAATTGCTGTTGGAATGCTGGTTTAGGAGCATGTACAGAACTGGCTTAGCTTTCTCTTTTTTCTGTGCTGTGTTTAGGTGAGACTTGATTTGTTTACTTGCTGTTTACCATGTGCTACTTTAGCTCTGCCAGCCACTTTTTTAGGCAATACAGAATTGTTATTGCTTCCTCTCTCCAGGATGCACCATCACAGACTGTGTGGAGGATGTGCAGGAGGCATCTCCTACCTCTGCCAGGACAGTCTCTCATTTAAAAAGCCCCCCTGTAAGATTTTGGACTGTTCAATGTTCACTAGCCATGAGCATTTTCCTTCTGCTGGGTTTTGCCTTGCCTCAGCCTCTGTGGTCTCTGAAGACCCTTGTTTATTTTATGTGTGTGAGTTTGTCAATAGGTAGGAAGCAGTGCAATGCAGGCAGCTGCTGATGGCCTCCTGCCTTGCCATTCCTTGGGGGAATTGTTCCACAAAATCAGGGACTGCAGAGCATTGGAGTAACCTGGACCAGACTGGAGCTCACCCTGGGAATCCTGCCCTGTGTTTGTGTGGCCATCTCTAAGTTTTGAGCCAAGACTGACATGTGAGCCTGTTCCTGCAGCAGCATCCCCTCAGGGCTCTTCAGGCCAGAGCCTCTCATTTCCATGCTGTGGCCACTCCAGGTGCTTGCAAAGTCACAGCCTCCAGGAGCACCATCCCAGAAACTGTTTGGACACCACATTTCCTGCAAAGCCCTGTTCTTCTCCAGAGAAATGCTTCCAGAGCAAGTGCTGCCTCCAGCTGATTTCTCTTGCCCAAGGAGCTGGGCTGGGCTCACCCTGTGGCTCTCCCTGGGGCTGACAGCTGGCAGTGATGCATTCAGAGCAGGATGCAGGAGCTGGAACCCCCACACAGCCCCAGGCAGGGGCAGGAGCACCTGTGGATGTGTCCAGCTGTGGTGTTATTGACTCACTGAAGCCATTTATCTGATCATTTGATCATTTGATGGCGTCACTGTGGTGTCATGGTTTCCAGATGCAATTTTTGGTCTTGGTGTCTTCCTTCTGAACGTGTCTTCTGTGGCCTCTTGGGATTTCTCTTGGGCACAGATTTGAGGCTGTGGGAAAGGGATGACAGGAGGTGCCATGAGAGGAGTGTGCCAGCCTCAGTGTTCTGGTGGGGCATCACAACAGGGACAGAAGTGTCCCTCGCTGGATAGGTCACCCTTTTCTTCCTCAGGCAGCAGAATATTCAGCAGCAACAAAACTTTGATTAAGTTCTGTGGAGAATATCCCAGAAGCAGCTGAGAACTGAAATATCAAGTCCAGCCTACTTTGACAGCTCCCTTCCAACTCCTTTTGGAAATATTTGCTGTCTTACTGCTCATGTCTGTAGTGAAAATTAGAGCACTTCGTGGGCCCCAACATCTGCTCTCTGAGAGCCCATTAAAAGTCCTGGCCACTGCAACCAGCTATTGCTCTATCATTTTTATCAATAGCAAATGTAAACTCTCATAGGGAAATGGTTTTTTTTCTAGTTAATATCTACCATCATGAAGCTGATTTTGCTAAGCAGCTTTGGCACTAAGAACCAGCAACAGCTAATAAATTCAATGTTAGGCTTTTGAGGTTCTGACAGATTGCTGGCAGCTGCCTTAAATGCAGGAAAAAGCTCTCCTAGTGTGGGTTGGAAATGCTTATTTATACCATACTGTGGGTCTGTTTGCCCCAAATTTTGCTGCCTCCTTTTAGTAGATGTCATTGGTGAGATATATGAAAAGGGTACAATAACTGATCAGAGAGACAGTTTCCAGCTACACTGGAAATCAGCACTGATGCATAAAGATAGGGAGCTCAGCCATAAACTATCAGATTTTTACTGTAAGGATTTTCGTTTATGAATGCAAGCTTTGTGGTAAGGATGTGACTAGACCTCATCATGGATGGTTTTATTTATTGTGAATTTTTGTGATAGATTTTTTTTTTCTATATCAGAAGGTTTTAAATGATCTGCAGGAGTTTAACACCACCTTGCTGTTAATTGGTGGTGGACTCAAGCACAGATGGACTGTGCAACTACACCAAATTTGTTCTTAACTGGTCTTAAAGTGAAAGGTGACATGCTCAGAATCAGGCATGGGCTTCAAGAGCCTGTATTTAGCTTAGAAGTTGGTCAGACACAGATCCTCTTTGGATCAGGTAAAACCAACTAAAAGGAAAACTTTGGGAAACCTGAGTGCTCAGCTGCACTGAGCTTGTATTGCAGAGACATTTCAGATAAACAACCAATTTTTGGTGGTAAGTGATGCTAAGAAAATGTACAGCAAGTGAATGAGTTGCAGTCTCATTGTGAAGGTAAGTTTAGTCCCAAATTTCCCAATTACATGATTGCTTGTGAAAACCACAATGTTTGAACTGAACTCAAATTTGCTATTCACTGCATTTCATCCTTTCTCATTTATTTGGACTGACTGGTACTGAACAGTTGATAAGCCTCTGACCATTAAAGTCAATGCTGAGAGAGGGGAGGAAGAAATTAAAGTAATGGGAAATTCCTTCTAACTGGAAAAGAGCAGATTAAGTCAAGATATTAAAGAATTCTTCAGTGAAAATAAATCAGGCATCAATTTTCTCTTCACATGTGGTGAAAGTAGCTCTGGAGAGTACAAGACTGACAGTGAGAATTCCAGATTAACCATGTTGCAGTGTCCAACTTGATGCACAGTTGTGGAATTTATCCTGGTTATGTTTATGAGTCTGATGGTCAGCACTTTCCATCTCTGACAAAGCATTCCCCTCTTTTTCTGTCAATATGCCTTACAACTCCATGGAAAGTCTTCTGGAATAGATAGAATTTTCTTTATAACATTACACAGAAAGAGCCTTCCTTCCTCAAAAAAGAAAAACAGAATAATCTAGAAATATGCACTGACATCATGCAACAACTCTAAAATTCTCCTGGAAAAAAAGAATGCTGACAGCATTTCACACAACCAAAAGAAATCCTAAAAGTAAAGCACTAAATGCTGTTTTGGAAAGTGTGTGGGTGATGCCACCAAGCATTATGCACCATAATGAAGTTCCATAGAAAGGGGATAAAGCAGAAAACCACACCACTGCCTTTAGAGCAGCACCTTGTGCTCGCTGTGCTCTGTCTGCTGGAGGGGCCACGCTGTGCCCACAGCCCTGGGGATGGCACAGGCAGGGAACTTCCCTTCCCCAGCTGCCTCTCCAACTCCTCTCACACCCCTAACACTGTCCATGCTCTCTCTGTATCTCTCCTTCAGGGTGCAGCCCTACTCCCATCCTTGTACAGAACTTTCCAGAACTTTGATGTCCTCACTGCTGTTCTGGGACCTGCACTAACAAGCACAAAATACCCCACTGTACTACAGCAAAGTGCAGCTTTCAGCTGTGTGCAGGCTGCTCTCTGCCCTGCTCCTGATGATGCCTTAGCATTTTAACTTTTATATTTTTCATATATTTGTAACCTTGCAATTCTTCAGTGTGTAACTCTAAACTCCATACACAGTGTGAGCTGCTGTTCTCCCTTTTGGTCAGACACAACAATTCCTCTCCAGGCCTGGGAATCAAGAACAGCTCACTGTCTCAGGCCCTGAGAAATGTAAACAAAAGTGAGTTGGGGGCAGCAAACTTGAGGTAAATGCCTTCATTACCTGAAGCTGTAATTGGAAGATTAACCCTCAATATGCAAATGGACCAAACTTATAAAAGTGTGAAAACCTGTGACCCATCTCCCATTTTGGGTGCAGCCCCTGGGGGGCTTCATCTGCCCAAAATGTACCTGAAGGCCCTTCAATAAATATAAATGCTTTTTATTCCCTTAACTCTGTCTGCCTCTGTTTTTAGGTAGCCCAACAAGGCATCACTGAGTCCTTCTGTGACGTTTTCTAGCACAGAGTTTGTTTTCTGCTGGCTGCTGAGTGTTGAGCTGGTGGTTTCATAAGAGCCTCTGTGCCCCAAGGTCCTGTTTGTGTGTGTGAGATTTAACTCGGAGCCCATTAGCGACACTAATCCCCGGCTTGTTCTTCCCTTATGTGCATAATTTATTTGGGTTTGCTTACAATGAATTTCACAGAGGCTGTGTGGCTCTTTCTCTCCCTGCAATATCCCCCTGCTTTATTAGCAGTAATTGCCTTTCTTCCCGTTTTCCAGCGGATCAGCAATTCAGGTAGATTAAGGAAAATTGTTCCTTACGCCACTTACTGCTGCTCCACCAAGCCTGGGGAAGGCACTCTGTGCCCAAAAGGTTTTGGGATTTTCTCAAGTGATCTGATAAAATATATGGGGCCCCTAGTCAGCTGGGACCAGGATGGGCTCAGTTCACTTTAATTGAACTTTATGCATTTTTTGTCCCTTATAGATTTTCAAATGTAGGATAAAATGCTTCTGAAAATGAAAGAAATCTCAATAATTAATCAACTAAACTCCAATACCAGGGTGAGGAAAATGGTTGCAACCTGCTTCTGTGCACTTGAATATGTAACTTTTCACAAGGCTAAACCAACCAAAGAAGCATCTGGATGATTCCTTCTCACAAACAGATACTTGGTACTGTGACTGTATTTTTCTGACCATAAATGTCTTCATGGCCTGAGGAGACCATGCAGCATTTCCTTCCTCATTAGAGGAAGAAGAGAAATGTCTGTCTTATAGTACAAATCTTTCTTTTTCTTGAATAAACCCATCTGAATTAAGATCAAATAAATGACAGACCTGCATAAAGTGAGCAAACAGCTGCCACAAACCCTTGGTGCTTGTTCCAGCTGGCTGTGTGCAACGTGGATGTGACATGTGGGTCCCCTGGCCCTCAGGTACCCCAAGACACAACACTGATGCCATCTGTGCAAGGGGAAGAAGCCTTGGCTGTGTGGTCTTACCTTTTTCAGAAGCCGGGGCAAGGTCAATAAAACTTCGGCATTTTTCACCTTTAAAAGAAAAGGATTGTTTTAGGAGACAGAAATTGGTTGGTGTCACTCTGCCTCCTCTCTCTGCCCAGGGCTCCTGCCCTGAGTCCCACCCCAGTCTCTACAGGACCTTGAGGTTGTCACACACTGGGGACAGACATTCCCCTGTGCCCCCACCCTGCCCAAACCCCCGAGGGCTGGGCTTCCCTTGGCATTGCAGCCCCTTGAGCAGGAGTGGGGGTTGTGGGGAGTGAAGGAAATCCTTCTTTGCTGCCTGTGGTGCCCTTTCCCAAGGGTAGGAGCAGGGCTGGTCTCTATGCAGGGTGACACAAACACCTCAGCAGGTGGCACTGGGAGGGTGTGGGACTCTTTCACCCACATTTTTGCCTTTGTTCTCTCCACCAGACAATGCCTGTGCCCACCCAGTGTGACCAAACTTCCCAGTGCTGGGGCACAGAGCTCTCCACAGATAGATGTGACACACATGACTAAGACAAAACCTCAAAGAAGCTAAGCAAATGTAGAAATGTTTTAACAAAAAAGTTTAAAAAGCAGGCAAATGCCTTGTTCTGAGCATCACAGCTTGTGCCACTCCCCGTGCTCCACTGTAAATTAAACTCTGTTTAGGACCCCACCTTTGGCCTTGCAGGAATTTTTGAGGAGTTTCTGGACAGGAAATGGATCTTAGGGTGGATGCTTTGGCCTTTTTTTTTACTTCTTCAGGTAACCAAAGGTGATAAAATAATTCCTGTGCCCAGGGTGCATCCCTCTACCAAGTCTATGTGATCCTTTTGGTATGACGTGCTCCCAGGTGTGCTGGCACATCTGCCAGAGGTCATGGAATAAAGTCCATTTTGCCCTTTAAGATTTTAATTGATGCAGAGGCAGTTATAGGACTAGACTGTTTTTTTTTTTCAATTAGCTTTGTTCATTTTTAATCACAAAGTTCAAAAGACTAATTTAGGAAAGGTGAGCCATTAAAAAAGAATAAACAGTCAAATGCCACAGTGATGGTGAAGTCAGTGTATTTTTTTTCTTATTTGTAACTCAGTATACATAAAAACCAATATAAAGTATTCATCTTTCTGGTGTCTTTGCTGGCAAGATTGAGATAAATGTAATCATTCAAATGATAGCTGTGCTGACATAAGAATCTATTATTATAATGTCATTATTACTACTTTTTATTTACTTTTTGCAGTTTAAAATCTATACTAAATACACTGAGAGGTGATGTGTACATTTCTGTAGTCTGTGTATAAGCAGCTATAAAAGAAAAGGTTCACTTGACATTGAAATGCAGATTTTGATATGTCCAGGGGAAGGATTTCTATGCTGTGAATACAGAGGACAGCCAAGAAAAGGAAGTGACATTTGGCTTATCAAAATTGCCGTCTCTGTTCCCAAAGGGGTGGGCAGGGCAGGCTGTGTCTGAGCAGGACTGTCAGGTGAGTGAGTCAGTGAGTTTTGGGGCAGACAGATGGAAAGGTAACTGATGGATCACAGAAATTACCAGCCCTGCACATTTCCTGTGCAGAGCAGGGCTGTGACTTTTCCCTTCTAAATTCTGAAATGCTTCAAGGATGGTGGTACCCATCCCTCAGTGACTCAGACATGGAGTTTGTTCCCACTCTGGCCCACTTCTGGAGAAGTGTTTCCTTATACCCAATCTGAACTTCTGTGGCTGCTCTGGCATCAAGGCAGTCATCCTTTCTCTGTTTGTAGGGACATGAACAAGGTCAGGTCCCCAAGGTCCTTTACATTCTTGACTAAGAAAGCCAGATAAATAAGTGGACTATAAAAGATACTAAGGTGTAAGTAGAAAACATTCTCCTCCAGAGCCTCTGAGTTTTAGGGCATGAGATTTTTCAGGAATTTTATTGACATAAAATCAAGGGACTATAGGGAGAGTGACCTCTAGATTTGGACTTGACATAAGCAGATTAAGCAGGATTTTTCGTTCTAGCTGCACGGATCTGTGGCTTGGGTCTGGTTTTTGTGGTGGTTGTTTTTTTTTTTTTTTTTTTTTTTTTTTTTTTTTTTTTTTTTTGTCAGATGTAAGTTATTACTTTTATCACAGTTTTATCTGAACCTGACTTCAAGCTGTCTCTCACTGATCATCCCTCCCTTGTGTTACAGTGAATCCAAAGCCATATTGCTGGAAACCTTTAACAAATACCTGACTTTCCAGAATGTTATCCCAAGAGAGGCAAAGGGGAATGGCCTTTGCTCCTAGAAAAACTACACAGACTGCTCTGAGAGCTGGTGCTGCCCTTCAGACAGAGGGATAGAGTTTCTCTGAGCAACCAGAGTGTTTGGCTGGAGGTGCCTTTTCTGCAGGACAGAGGAGAGGGTGGTCACAGGCTGTTGGGAGGAATGTGCATCCTCTTCCTCCCTCAAATTCAGCTTGCCCAGAGCACCATCTCTCCCTGTGGTGAGGCCTCCAGTTTAATTAGCATGGACAGAAAATGCTGGAGTGTCCAGAAAAAGTCCTTTAGGAGTCATAGCCAAAAGAATGACTGGGGACAGAGAAGAGCCTGCATGTCTCCTCACTTTCAGTGGCTGATTGTGCCTGGCTTGCTGCTGAAGGTCATGGTAGAAAGAGCACAAGCAGTTCCTGACCCTTCCTTTTGTTGTCCCTGCTTCTGGAGCACTGGAAAACCCTCTTCCATTTTCAGTGGTAACCTCTGGTGGTATTTATAAAGCACAGCCACACTTGCACATGCAGACATGCATCTCGTTGAGAACTGAAGATGTCAGCAGTGCTTTCACTGTTCCTCTTAGGATTTATTCTAAGTTATTTTTGGGTATCTTGTATAACTGATCTCTTAAGCCCTCTTAAGTTTAATTTTAGACTTGGCAGAGTTTATCCTGCTGTGCTGTCCTTTTCCAGATGCATCTTCTCCCCCTAACCAAGCTCCTGGAGAGTCTTTGGAGAACACAGAAAAGATTGCTCAGAGAAGCAACAAGAAGAGTCTCTGGGATTCATCCCCTGAGAGTCCTGCCTTCACTCCTTTGTGGCTGAGATCCTGACAGAGAAGAAAGCCAAGGAGTGACCTCTCCTGCACCTCACTCAAGCAGAAAGAAGAGGTGGGACCTGGCTGGAATTCTCTGCACTCCCACACAGGAGCAGTGGCCATGAGCAGTGCATGTGAGACTCTGTGGAGCTCAGCAGTGACAGGGAGCTGCTGGAGGCTGAGGAGAGAGGGCTGACCAACACCTAAGCAGCCATAAGCAAAGCTCTTGGCACCAGCTTCTTCTGTGGCTTCCCAAGGGAGAGGCAGAAACATCATCTGTGCAAGTCCTTGCAAACTCCCTCCTAATCACACTGACCCTGCACAGGCTCAGCTGTGCCTCTGCTGGGCTTCCCAAGGAGGGGACATGGGTCACAGGGATCTACAGGACTGGGAGCTAGCAGGAGTCCAAAATTTATCTGTGGCTAATTAATCCTAATTAATTAATCAATCTAATTCTGTATATGTGCACGTCTATGAGTATTTGTAACTTGCTGGGGAACTTCAAACTGGAGCAGCCAGAGAGTGGGAGGAGACAAACCTGGGAAGGCTGAGCTGGTGGGTGGGGAAGAGTCTGGAGGTTGTGTGGGTAATAGATGTAGAGCCCATGAAAATATCTGAGGGACCACCAGTGTGATGTCCCCATGCACCTGCAGCAGGAACAGGTGGAGGTGTTTCAGCAGGCTCTGCAGACCTGGACAGGCAGAGGGGGAAGAGGAGTGAGTTTGGTGCTGAGGGTGATGTTTCTGTGGGTGCTGGTGAAGGCACAGCTCTCCCTGAGGGTCTGTGTGGTCAGAGACATCAGAGTTAGGCTTGCACACGTGTGTGTGCGTGTGTGTGTATGTGTGTGTTTGAATACTTGCTCAGCCTGCATGGGAAGGGCCCAGCAGCAAACAGATGAAGGAAAAGGAATTCCCTGGGCCTTAAAGTCCCCAGGCTCAGCTTCCTGGGATCACAGTCAGCATCCTCTCAGACAAGCTCTCTGAGACTTCTCCCATCCCTTGGCTCTGCAGCTGAGGAAGACCCCTCAGCTCTGCAGGGCAAATGCTTTCCTACAAAGTGGAGGAATAGAGCTGCTCCATTACCTGCTCCACTGAAGAGTTGTCAGAAAAACCCTTTTTCTGACCCAGAGATTTGGCTCCTGAGAGATGTTTTAGAGACTTTTATTCCATTTGCAATCTCATGTGAAGGGTGAGACAATACAGATGTTACCATTCATGCCATCACAATCAGAAGCCAATCTATTTCCTAATTACAATACATTATAAGTGTTTCTTAACCTATCAGCTTTTGCCACTCAATGCTGCTAATGCTTCTAAGCCAATCATTTATAAAAATACCCCATGTGTGTCTTTCTACAATACATCTTTCATAGTTCTATTTCTTTAAAATATTTGGTCGATCTCCAAGGTCATCATTTGAAACTTGTTTCTAGTTCAATTTCTCTCTCCACAATGTCTGTCCTATTCCATGGCCTTTCTAAGTCAGCACACTTTATCTCAAGGTTTGCACAGAGGTGCACTGTGTGAGCCTTCTGTCAGGCTGTGAGAATCCTCTACAAATCCATTTCTCACATCAGGTCAGTGTCACACACGCTTTGGGCAGCTGGGACTCAGCTGGAGGCAAATCCTCACACCTTCCCAAGGCAGAGCTCAGAGTTCAGCATCTCTCCAGCCTGAGCAGAATATGAAATCCCAAGTTGCCCCAAGTTCAATCCTGCCAGAAAATCGAGGCAAACGTGTTCCAAAGAACCATCAGGTCCCAGGGTTTGCTGCTCCAGGGCCCTGGGCTGCCTTCCCTGCCCTGCCCTGCACATCTTGTGGGCACATCACACGTGCCTGGCTGTGGCTTCCAGCATGGAATTCCTCCCTGGGCCCATGGAATTAGAGAGCTGCACAAGGCAGCTGAAAGGCAGGTCTAGGGGCACATAAATTGGGTCTGAACTCCAGCACACAGCTGTTCATCCAAGCCCTGTGTGCCTTCTGCCTTTTAGTCTTTGGGAGACCCATGTTCTACTCCTTCCTTCACCTAAAAGGTTTGCTCCTGTCCTCAGGACCCCACACAGGCCAGGAACCTGGTTTAGACTGGAAATGAGGAAGAGGACAGAAAAAACATCAAAAATTGCTTCAATTTCAAGATAATATTCTGTTTCTAACATGGCTGTTGTCATAGCAAAGAGCAGAATTTGATGTTCTGGGTCCTACTTATTGGTCCTGCATTCCCCAGTTCTTTCCTCTCTGAGCCAGGAGCAAATTAGCCTGATTAATAATGAGAGCAGCAAAATAAAAACAACCCTGAAAAATCCTACTTTGTATGTCTGGCAATGACACGGTTTGAAAATATTCAAGTTAAATAAATTGACTTAAAAGAAACCTGGTAGTTCTGGCTGAACTCTGTTATAACTCTGCTTTTCATCTCGCAAAAAAAAAAGAAGAAAGAAAAGCTGTCTGTATCTACTTACTCTGCATAAAATTTTACGAGTTCAAAAGTGCAGTTATGATGGAAATTTAAATGATTACATTTCTTTTAAACAACATTCCCTTTTAGTAACACCCTGGCTCCCAGCCTACGACAGACAAGGTCCCCTTTTTTTCCCACTAGGCCCTAACACATCTTTATCTCTCCAATTATATCTGGAGTCATGTGATTCTGATGAGATCCCACATCATCTACTGAGAGTAAAATCACTGTGTTTTTCTAAAAAAAGATATAACCCTCAAGGGATCCCAGCCTAGACAAGGCTGAGGACTCCAACACAACTTTAGTGGAAAAAAAAATACTACATGAGGGAAAATACAGGTTAATGGGCTCACTCAAACTGAGTTGTATCAGGTTAATTACCAACTGAAATATTCAAATTTTGATTAAAGTCATCTCAGAGCACTTAATCGACTTTTTTTTCCTAATTAAAACTAGAGTGTTAATCTGTAAAATCAACATTTTCCAGTTGACCCTGTTGATTTTGCTGGAGCAATATTTTTTTTCTGGAAAATAAACAAGCTCACACAGAATTGCACAAAAATGTCTCTTGAACTATGCAGATAATTATTTTCTCTTCCTCTGACAGCTGCCATTCATTGCTGCTGCCCATCAACATTTCTGCTACGTTTAAATATCTCCAGAATTTGCCCAATTTCTCAGTGATTACTCACAGCCTGTATTGCCTTTGGGATTGCTTTTACACCTGAATTCTCCTTCAGCAAACCCAATCCCTTCCAACTTCCTCCGTTTCCAAATGGAGAAAATGTCAAGGTTCCCAATTTCCATTTCAGGTGTGTGGTTTGCACATTCCCAAAGGAATGTTGCTGATTTTATCCCAGAGCTCCCATTCCCATGGTGGAATTCCCTCTTGGGTGGTTGGAGCAGGGAAGGGCAGTGCAGGGCAGGGAGTGTGGGCAGGGCTGGGAATGCTGCTGGTGCTGCCTGGGACTATGCCATGGCAACTGCTTGTTGCAGGCTGCAACTCTCCCTGATGTGAAAAATCTTCCCCAGCATCTCAAAGCAAACATCTCCACGGGCTGCTCTCAAATCATGGCTAATTGAAACCCAGCCAAGTCCCAGTATTCAGCTGATTATCTTGGTGAGACCTGGAGGATGTGTACACACATCCATCACTTGGAGAGCTGGAAAGGAGTTCAGGTTTCCAAGTGATTGTGAAAACCGGGGGAACAGCAGTGCTGAGAGAGGTTTTCAATGATTTTGGTGTCAAATTAGAGCTGACTTCATTAAATCAAGGAGCTCTGAGTTGCTTTAAGTGTTTGAAGTTGTAGAAGAGGAAGGGGAGGGTTTCACCTGCTCACCCCAGAGGTGACACTCTGTGCTGACCCTGAGTCAATGTAAATATGCTAAATTAAATTAGATATTGGCAATCCAGGATCCCTGAGACACACAGAACACTGGGAAAGACAAAACCCAGTGCTCTTCACAGAGGATGTAGCTGCTGTATGTCCCTCACCATATGAAGTCTTGCCTTCTCCTGCCCTCCTGGGCCTGTCCTGGCTGCTTTTTGGGTTGAGGTGTCCTGTTTTCCCAGGCAGCAACCCCTGGCCTGGGGTATGGAAACAGGTAACCTCAACCTTTTCTCCATGGCTTTTAAAGGTAGTGAATTGCAGCACACTAGAAATAAATATCCAGTTTTTGAAATCAAATGCAAAAAGTTGTGCTTGCATTTCCTCTTGTGAACCTTATTCCCAAGCACGTACCTAATAACTTTGAAACAAATTCTAATAAGAAATTGTTTCAAAAAAACCAATTCTTATTAGTTTTTTGTCTGCCTGGGTGATGCACAGTGAAATCAGTCTGTATGTTGTGGGGTTTTTTTGGTCTCTCCAAACCTAGTGAGTCTAAGCATGGTGGAATGTCTCTACCTCTCAATTGATTTTCCACACTGTAAGCATGGTTTGAGTCCTTCTTGTAGCCAAATGGAAGGTGGAACACAGGAAAGTGGATTTTGCTTGCCTGTGACTATTCTACAAGCCATGTCATTCCACAGTAATTACATCTGCTTCTTATTACTCACTGGCTTTTGTATTCCTTTCTAAGCTAGATCAGCAAAGACTGATATTGCCTTTTGGTTTAGCAACAAGAACACTGATGTTACACCAATTTGTGACTAGCAGAGGGTGCTGGAAGAAGCAGCCCTGTTCCCTGCTATCCTGGTTTCAGCAGGGATAGAGTTGATTTTGTTCCTGTAGCATGTCCAGGGCTGTGGGCTGGGTTTGGGATGAGAATAATGCTGATAACACTGAGGTGGTTTGGTTGTTGCTGAGCAGGGCTTGCCCAAATCAAGGACTTTGCAGTGTCTCATGCTCTGCCCCTGAGGAGCTGCACAAAAAGCAGGAGGCAGCATGGCCAGGACAGCTGACCCCAGCTGGCCAGGGGGATATTCCTGACCATAGAATGTGATGCTCAGTGTGTAAGTTGGGGAGAGTTTGCTGGGAGCTGCCAGTTGCTGCTTTGGGATGGGCTGGGCAACAGTGAGTAGCTGCACTGTGCCACACTTTTGAGGGATTTAGTCATGTCTCTACCCTTTTCTCTTTTTTTATTGC
>JBBMKD010000040.1:3220608-3272455 GCA_037834095.1 Argya squamiceps
ACAATTTTGGGGTCTTTAGTCCTCTCTCTCCCCTTTTCTCTTTTTTTATTGCTTGTTGTTGTCGTATCCTATTTTATTGCAATTATTAAGCTGTTCTTATTTCAATCTACTGGTTTTACCTTTCTCTGACTCTCCTCCCCAGCCCACTGGGGCAGGAGTGAGTGAGGGGCTGAGCAGTACTTAATTATCAGTTATTAAACCACAACAACCTGTATGTCCCAATTCTGAGATCTACCAGTTCTCCTAACTCCACATAAGCAAAGTTTTAACACCAGGATTGGGTCTGGTGTAATTTAAAACCCACGGGGACACCACAGTGATTGATCTTCCATCCCTTCTGTATTTCCTCAGCCCTGAATGCATCTGTTCATATTTTGCGCTGACACTGGGGTAAAGGCATTTCAGTTCCCTTTGAAATCTGGGACCTGTGTGTTAATCTTCCAGCACTTTGAAGTTTATCCCATTTACAGGGAACTACCAGAACTCCTCAGATATTTCCTTCAAGGCTGCTGGGTTAAATGGCTGAGAACAGACACAGCCAAACACTCATGAGGAAGAGTAACATATCTAATAAGGAGTAGTTAGCTGCCTGGTCCCTTACTTTGCTCTGTTATGAGGCTCAGCCTGCAGGGACTTTATGTCCATGTTTTATGGATGATAGATGTTCACACGGTTAGTCTGCCCAGCAGGATCAGGAGGACCTAAAATCTGAAACTCCCAGAGCACCGCAGACACAAAATATCCCCAACATGCAATAAAAACCTGAATGTTTGCAATAAAGCAATCACCACCACAGAAATCACAGCTATCATGTACCACAGGAAGGGAGCAAGAGTCCTCGTGAGGAACACGAATAAATCTGTAAATTCCTATGGCCAGACCTATCTCATCCTGAAAGCAAAATACCAGGGATTTGTTAGGAGGAGTTCACAGTGCTTTTCTGCAGTGGATCCTTCCCATGCTGTAAAGGAAGGCAAAAATTTGTTACTCTCCCTGTTATCTAGCCTGAGGGAGATTTCCCTTCTGATCCCAAATTAGATCATCAGTTTAATGTTCAGTGTATGAGCAGCCATACCAATTAGATCCTGAGCAGCTGTAATAATGTCAGCAGCGGCAGAGCAGCCTCCTCACACACTGCCTCCACCTGGAGCCAATTTCTGCTGCTTCAGATTAGGGAAGGCATTAAAACCTCCAGAAAACGTGATGGGCCCCCAGTCAGCAGCTATTTTTTCCTTGGCTCCCACTGGTGCCCAGCAGCCACCCCGGAGCAGAGATGTCCCACAGCAGGGATGTCCCACGTGAGCCAGGGAGGCAAGAGGGCTCCTCCCAGACCGCCTGAAAACACCAACACATCAGCTGTGCAGGGTTCACTCCAAGCTTCCTCATGCCAGAAACATTCCCCTTCTCTCCTGCAGTTCTTCCTGGGACTTTGGAAGTCTCCATTTCAGCCCATGGGTTTCCTTTGCTCACACTGCCCTCTGTGGAGGTGAGGTCCAGGCACACTGTGGGAACCTGTCCTTGGATTGTCACTTTTCCTCCTCAATTATGAGTTACTAGCGTCACATTATTTTCTTTATCCATACATGTGTAAGATACCACTACATCCCCTCTAGCTCTTCAGTCTGGTACACTACAGAACACCAGCTTTCTTTTCTTGAAAGAGATTCTCTTCTCCTTAACTGCCTTGCAAACTCCACTCTGCATCTATTTTACCTTCCCCTTTTTCTTACTATACCTGTGCACCTGTGGCATTTACAAAACACACTGGTGTTGCCTGTGGTGCTGGTTTTCCCCTGGAATAACCTTTTCTTTATGCCACAGCACTCGTCAGCTCCCAGCACCCCACAGATGAATACTGGCCACCAACTTGATTCTTATTTTCCCCCTGCAGTTGGTTCCTACCTGTGACCTCACAGAGCTTTAGGCCTGGGCATCTGGTGCTTTTAACCTTTTTTAAAATGTAATGCTGTTCTTACAACCCCATCAGGCCAGCTCACATTGTCAGTTATGCAGAGAAATCTCTGCTCTGTAATGCCAACATTCCCAGATTCTGTGTGGCGTCGTACGTAAGAGGCACATTCAAAGCAGGATTATTCTTTTCAAATTAAGATTTCTGTGTTGGGAATTGCAACGTCTTAGACAGATTCTCTTTTGACCAATGAGGCAAAAACATAATCCCAGGGCTCAATTCATCCCACAGGAGGAGCAATGTAACCTCCCATCCTCCTCTCCCCTCTGTAATGAGGATGTTGATCAGTTTGGGCACAGACAGCCATGTTTGCTGATGGCCACGGGCTGGCTGCAGGATTCATCTCACCTTTATTTGTTTAGCTGACACTAATTGTATCCCTAGCTCTTTTATTCCTATGTTGCTAATCCCAGCAATAACAGGATCAGTCCCAAAACCAAATTTGAGGACAACTATAAGTATCTAGTCTCCATTGGGATAATTCTCCCTTTTGTATTATGTGCCACAGTCTCCTTGTAGCATTGTTCTTTAGTCAGTTTACAATCTACTTATCCCAATGATAATCAATAAAAGAAAGTAGATCTGCCACACAGATTGATGGAAAAGGTCTCCCTGCTCCACTGTCTTTGTGTTGTCTCCAGTGACAAATATTTAGGGAAGAACAAAGGGGTGGGCACAGGGTGATTCTGCTCCTGCACTCCCCTTGTCACACCAGTACTGCAGCAGCACTTGGGGGATTGCTCTAAAATCATCCTGTCAGTAACAGGAATGGAGGTTTCCTCTCTGGATCCATGCAATTCCAAATTTTGGCCTTCTCAACATTCCCTGGCAGGGGACTCTGCAGGAAGGAGTACTTATTTTTGTCTGTTATGCCTTTTTGTTCTGGAGTCATGGAAGCAGTCAGTGGTGTGTGTTGTCTGAGCTGTTTGTCACTTGATCCCCACCAATGTCACATCTCTGTGCCCTGGGCGTCCTGTCCAGCTGGAGCTCAGGCTGTTCAGTTCTCCTCAGTGTGGGAGCCTGCCTGCCTCTCTCTCTGTCCTTACCATCCTCCCCACTCTCTGCAGCTCTTCTGGGAAGAATTTTCACTGGGACATTCCACCAAACGTTTTTTTGCAAATCCACAGGGACTGGATCTAATCCATTACCCTTGTCTGAGAAGTGATTCATCTTGGTAAAAGATTTACCTTTAATAAACTCATGCCTTGGATAAAACCTATTTGTCACCATGCAATGAGTGCTTTCTCTGAAAACTGTCCTAAAATTCCTGGGTCAAGTGGCCTGTACATTTTTTTCCACTTTTCTTTAAATACAGTGATGTACAGATCCTTCCAAACCTGCATTTTCATGTACCAATTATTTCGACATCCTCAGATGGAGATTATCCTGCCCCCCTGGGTTCAGTTCCTCTAGCACTGGAAATTTTATCTTTAATATAGAGCTCTACCTCTTCCATTCCTTTTACCACCCTTTCCTTCCTAACAATTTATAACCAGCAATTTTTACATTCCAGTCATGCGAATAAACCTGCCAGGTTTCAGTCATGCCAATTATATTGTATTTCTCATAATCCAGCAAGAATTCCCAACTCCTCTTGCTTTTAATTATATGCTCACAAGATAGTTCTCCCCAGCCCCTCTCTGGGCAGCCACCTGTGGTGAATCACTGTGATGTGTGATTATCACAGAGGGCAGGGGACAAAGGTGTTGCAGAAACACTTTGCAGCTGGGAAAGGCTATGGCAAGTTGTTCTGGTATTTATGTCACAGATTTACTCATTTCTGTAGGAGAAACCTCTCTCCTTCTCTACCTCCTCCTCAAGGCACATTCAGTGCCCATACTTCTGGCCCATTTTGACACTGACATCCAATCTAAATTCTACTCTACCATTTCCTCCTTCAGGAGTTCTGAGGAGAAGGTGGCATAGAGCACACAAAGGGCTACAGACCCTTTGCCCTCCAAAAAATTCAATCCAAACCCACTAAACAAGCCATGCATTACCATTCCTGCTCTCCTGACTTCTTGGGAGCATGGTGAACGTCCTTGTTTTTTCAATGGGACAGTTCTCTTAAAAGGCAGCTGGGCAGCTGCTCTTCCCCTCTGGCTGTGGATGTTAATTCTGAGCTTATCTATTCACTGGCAACTAAAGCAAAGTCTGAGATCATGTTTGTTTTTTTTTTTCTATTAACATCAAAGCAAACACACAGTTGAGCAAAACTGTCTGAGTTGTTATTGCTTCTGAGCTCTCCAGCTCCCCTGTTTGGGTTTGATATGCCACCTTGCCTACTTCATGGGTTAATTTCTTCATGGCGTGTGTGTTCTGGAGTCATGGAATCCAGCAGCTGGTTCACCACTGCTGCTCTCAGTGCTCCACTTGTGTGGTGCCCTGTGGTGCCCAAGCACAGACCTAAACTGTGTGTGCAACAAGATCTGTGCTCAAAGTCACATTTAAAAAGAAATAAAATGCTGGTGAGCTTGGCTCCGAGACCTCTGGCCATGGCCAAGGTGTTCACAGCCTCAAAGGCAGCCTGGGAGGGCAGAGCAGGGCTCATGAGCAGCACCACAGAGCTTTATCTTCATCCTCCTCTGAAGTTGGGTGTGTTGCTCCTACAGAAGGCACCTCCACCTGTGTGCCATCCAAAGCACTGAACCCACTCTGAAAGGTGGGCAGACTTTCTAGCAGACTGGGATTCAGCACACTTTTGAGTCAGAGATTGTGCTAAATGATTACAGGACTCCCCCACCAATGAAATACAAATCCTCCAGTCCCTCTTTTCCCAGAGGGGATTCACAATTACATTTCTCAGGTACTAAATGCTTTTTGAATTCTTGAGCTGTCCTAGACATGCCGGATAAAAATAAACTCTAGATTCACAAATTATTTCAGAAATAATCACAGCATTCAATCTCTGTTAGAGCTGTCAGTGGAAAGCAGAAGCTGGCACCAAGAGGCAGGCACGCTCCGCTGGGCTCTGCACAAAGTGGATGGCATGCTGCTTGCACCTCAGCCTCTGGAATCTAAACGCACATTGCAGATAAACAGGGCCAAGGAGAAGACACTCAGAAATTTGTTTGCTTGCTGCCTAAATGTCATTTTAAGGTGTGACTGAGTCTCAGCCCCTCCAGCCAACTGGGAGCTCTGGAATCCTGTTCCCTACAGCATCAACCTGCTGGGAGCTGGTCCTGTTGGCACTACAAGATCTGCTGTGTTGCAGCTGCACCAGTGTAGGGAGCAGAAAGTTTTGACAATGTGGCTGGAGGAGAGAGAAATCAAAATCCTGGTGGCTGGAGGAAGAGTTTGGCTCATAGCTGCGAAAGTTGGGAGGCTCTGGAGAGTTTTGGCAGTCCCAGGATCACACAGAGTTCCTGGCATTCACATGTGCCTGGTGGGATCCAGCACAGAATCACAGAGGACCCTGTGTGGGAAGGGTGCCACAAGGATCATCACACCCAGCTCCTGGCCCTGCACAGACACCCCAACATCCCACCCTGTGCCTGAGGGTGTTGTGCAGACACTCCAGGAGTCTTAGCAGGCTCAGTGCTGGGATCAGCACCCTGGGCAGCCTGTTCCAGTGCTCAAACACCCTCTGGGGGAGAACCTTTTCCCAAAATCCAACCTAAACCTGCCCTGATACAACTTCAGGCCATTCCCTTGGGTCCTGTCACTGGTCACAACAGAAGAGATCAGGGCCTGACCTTTCTCTTCCCCTCATGAGGAAGTTGTAGACTGTGACGAGGGCTCCTCTCATGTTGCTTAAATTCAGACATCAATGGGTCAGGGAGGAACCAGGGATGGGCTGGGAACTATGGGAATGGGGCTGCCCATGGGCTCGGGCCATATATTCTGCTGACAAAGTGCAAGGCTGTGAGTGACTGTGGAAGGGACTTTGCCTGGAGCAAGGCTGCTGCTGCAGTCACTTCAGTGTGCTGCTGGTAAAGCTTTAAGAGAGATGCTATTGACAGTGTACAGTGCATTTCAGCTGGGCATTTTTGCTAATTTAATACACCACTATTTAACAGTATTAATATAACACCTATGACTGTGTGCCCTGTGATGCCTGCAGGGCTGGGGCCATCAGGTGTGCTGAGGATGGGGGATGAGCCTCTGGGGGGATTCCTGAGGACTGGAGCCATCATGTGTGCTGAGGATGGGGGATGAGCCTCTGGGGGGATTCCTGAGGGCTGGGGTCAGCAGGTGTGCTGAGGATGGGGGGATGAGCTTCTGGAGGGGATTCTTCACAGGGAAATTGAGTGGGGGCTGTCTGTGTAAGCACAGCCCTTGTGCTCCTGGGTTGGGGCTGGTGCCTCAGTGCCCTGCAGCTCAGATAAAACGATCATCAGTCAGGCTGAAAAGGGCCATGACAACACCCTGACAGTCTGGTATTACAAACCCATCAGTCTGAGCAAAGAGCTGTCGGGTATTTTATGTTGGCACTATTAGGGACAAATTTAGACCCTTGTCCATTACATTGTTCCTGTCCTTACCAGGAGAAGATGTGGTAAATCTGAAAGAGGCAGCTGTCTGTCTAAGCAAGTATATCCCTGTATCTGCCTGAGTTATTTCCAAAGGTTGGTCACTCCTAGTTTGCTAACTGAAGAGTTTCAAATAGGAGGAAACACTCACTGAGCTGCTGTGGGGGTGTGGGGAGGGAGAAGCAACCCCTTCTCTCCTGCTTTCACCATAACTTTTCAAAGCTGGCTTCCAACTCTCTCCTGAAATCACCCACTACAGCACAGCTTTGTTTACCCAGTACAGAATAGATCACTGTGTTTCTCTTCTCCCACAGATAACTCACTTTTCTGAGTGGGCTAGAGTCACACAGTTACAACTTATATCACACATAAATCTGGACTTGGAAAGATTTCAATATCTGCCAGAAATATGGGCATCCTTGATCGTGCCAACCCCAGCTAAGATGCTCAAAAAGCCAGAGAGTCTTAGGCTGCTCACTCAGGCTGCTGTGGCCTAAGCTGATTCCCAAATCAGTAAGACAAATAAGCTTTTTTTCCTGTGTTTTTCTTTCTAACATCAAGAGGGTTGCTTTGATGCTCTCATTTCAGCTTGGAGCTGTTGCAGTCCCAAGGATGGAGTTCATGAACTTTCCTTTTTTTACATTAAATTGAGTTTTAATAAACAACTAATTCTGCAAGTACTCTCCTCAAAAACACCAGGGAGAATACACAACCCCTTGGGAAAGAGGCTGTGAGCACTTCCCCAGGTTTGTCCCATTTAATAGTACATTCTCACAGAGAATTCTATCAATTCTACCAGAATTCCACACTAAACTTCCCATTACTAGAGGGGCTGTGTTCTCAGAGACATAACACAGTTCCCCAGTCTACTCCTTGGGATGGGAGGGGAACAGCCCAGTGAGGAACAAGTATCCACAGCCCATCATCTCATGCTGTGTCACATTGGTAAACTTTGTTTTTCAGTCACATAATCTAGAGAAGAGCTCTTTCAAAAGCAGAGTGTGGATGTTAGCTCTAGCAGACAGCTCTGGGAGTAGGGGCTGTCAGTTTGCATCTGCTGAGACTCAAATCGGTCCCAGGGCAGCTGCCTGCCATCCACCCTCCAGTGTTTTATTCCTTGGGAAGTGCCAGGCTACAGCAGAGGAAATGAATGCACTGATAAGCTGGAGAGATGTCTTTTTGAGTGGTTCTCAGCAAGTAAACGGCTGAGCAGGGAACAGAAATGAGCTTTCTCGTGCCCAGTTGTGCCCTTTAGCAGCATTTTCCTGCTCAATAAACACACACTCCAGGGAGGGCTCGCGGGTGGTCATTTACTTCAGGGAGAGCAGAAAAGAGGCAGGCTGGGCTGCAGCTGGTAAAAACCGTGACCTTTGCGCTCTCCCTGCCATCCAGCCCGCCGTGCTGGGGGCGATTGCCGTGGGATGCCAGCAGCTCCTTAAGCCGCTGCCCTGCCGTGCGCTCCGGGGAGCGCTGCCCGCCCGGCGGCCGCAGTGCCCGGCAGGGTGGCCCCGCTGCTGCTCCGGGGCTCAGCTGGCTGGGCTGGACAGCTCAGACCCTGCAGCAGCCAGCAGGTAAACAAGCAAATCCCTGCTCTCGCAGGAAACAGGTTGCTTTTCAACAAAGAACTGTGAGAACCCTGCCTCTCTCCCCGCAGGGAGAATCTGCTCTAAGACGCGGCACAGAGCGGCTTTGCCCGTCGCTTATCACACCGAGGCGAACACAAAGCAGCGCAGGCTGGGAGGAAGTTGTTTTATACTTACCAGCAGCATTGATATTTTCCTCACAGGAGTACCAGATCCCAGTGTGGAAATACCTGAAAAGGAAGCGGTCATCTCCCGTCTCCCAGCTGTAATGAACCACATTCTGGTTCGTCTCATTTGCAGTCTCATTCCCGCCGTAGTTGAGGCAGTTTGTCTTCTTCTCTTTCCCACAGCTCGGCTTGGGGACCCTCTGTGTGCCCTCACACCAGTGGGTCGTGATAAAAGCTGTTGTAGAGAAGAGGAGAGCCATCAGATTCAGACTCACTGCTAGCAGGGCTCTGCATCTTCGATTTGTCTTCATGGTAAATCCGCCCTCCCTCCCCCTCCTGCTGAGAGAAGAAGTCAAAGGGGTTTGTTTTATTTGGGAGGGGGGGGAGGTTTTCAAAGCCTCTCACGATTCAGAATCCAGTTGTCCAGGCACCAAAACTCTCAGCTTCTTCCAATCTGCTGTCGAAGCGGTGAAGGAGGCTCTGCAGGCAGACTCCCATTCTTCCCCTTCACTCGTAGCCCAGCCTGTGTAGGTTAGAGGAGCAGCTGCCGGCGCGGCAGCGGGGCCGGGCTCTCGCAGCCGCGGAGCTTCAGCGCGCTGAGGGCAGCGGAGCGGCTCTGCCTCCCCAGGAGCACCAGAGGCGAGTGAACATCTGCTCGGGTACCACACATCATCCTCCCGAGGGGCTCCGCAGCCTCCTCCGCTGGGAGACACCTGCAGGCTGCCAGGCTCGCTGTCCCCTGCTCCCGGAGGATGGGCAGGAGCGTGCGGCAGAGGAGGCAGGGACAGCTGCCACCCCGCTGCCACCGTCCCCGGCACCGCTCCGAGCCCACTGCAGCACGCCGGGCTGGGGGAGGCGTCACGGCTCAGTCCCGAAAATAATTATTATTATTATTAATATTATCTGGAGCTGTGCAAGGCATTTTTCGTATACCACGGGATTCGTCCAGGAGGAGGAGGAGGGATGGAGTGGTACTTTAGCATTTCTGCTCTGAGCTAGAGAGTAGTAAATCCAGGGCTTGATCCTGCTTTCAACACAAGGGTGTAAATCTCTTTCCTCAGAGGCTTGCTCTGGCAGCCCCTGAGGAATTCAGATTTGAAAGTGTGTGATGTGTGAAACCCACATCTTTCACAACACCAAGTGGAGCCCCTTGCCCAGGCTTTTATTCCCAGGCACAGCTCTGGCAGATGTTTTGGTCAAAGTGGATTTGGAGGAAATTTTGTGGGTCCTGCTTTGTGCAGACGAACAGGACTAGTTAGAACAAACCCTGGGCTTTATTCACCAGATGGCAATGCTGAGAGCAGGGAGAGCTCAATACTCAATACCCCATTTCCAAAGAGAAGTGTACTGCCCTCTCACCATGTCCAGCTGGCTCGTAGAGTTTCTGACCCCTTTGCCCATTGCTCTGAGCTCTCTGGTGAGCGCTGAGTGCTGTGAGGAGCAGAGCACCTGATGGTGGTGGAGGCACAGCCCATGAGACTCCGTGTCCCACACTGGGACTGGCCACACTTGTCACACTACAGTCCCATCCCTTGATAGATGAGTGCAGTTTTCTGTGGTGAAGAAGCTGTTAGTGCCTTCTGAGGTGGTGTTTCCTTCCAGCCTAGTGTGCACTCCCTGCAGGGGCTGTGGTGATGCTGGTGGCCTCTCAGAGCACTCCAGCAGTGGCATTTTTTCCCTGGAAATATCCAGGACTAAGCAGGCTCATTCTGACACCCAGGACAGTGCCCACGGACCCCACAGGCAAAGCTTGGCTGTGCTTTGCTGCCTGCAGGCAGGATATGGTGGGAGCTTCTCCAGCTCCTTGAGAAAGCCAGGGAGGATGAGGTGGATTTCTCCTTAAGGTGTCCAGGACCTGTTCCTGCCATCCTGATGCCCCCTCGCAGGTAGCCACAGGACTCGTTGTGGCTCTTTTTGGTGCCTGTTCCAAATGTCTGAGCCCAACTGTAGATGAGATTTTCCACTATTTCTATGCTTACTTGGCTTTGGTAATTTTTTGTTATAAATAAACTGGAAGGTTAATTGAAAACTTTTGTGAGAAAACTCACAGGGCTCTGTGAGGACAATTGTGGTGGCAGCTCTGCAAGTTGGGTGAAATAACTTTCTGCCAGAAGCCTTTGCCTTGCCCACTCCCGCCTGTGCCTGATGGGTGCTGCCTCCTCAGTGCCAGGTTTTCCCCTGTGGTCTGCACCAGCAGAGTGCCTCTCCCCATCCCAGCCCTTTCAACATTACATCCTGCAGCCAAATAATCAGCACTCTTCCCTTGGTTTTAATTGCATGCAAGAAATCAAGGTGATACCTATTCAGAGGACCACAGGATAATTACTTCAATTATTTTTTAAGTTGCAGGACTTCTACTCAGTGATGCATTTGTGGTGTTCCTGTAATTCTCAG
The DNA here is from genome assembly GCA_037834095.1 of Argya squamiceps. Classification (NCBI taxonomy): domain Eukaryota; kingdom Metazoa; phylum Chordata; class Aves; order Passeriformes; family Leiothrichidae; genus Argya; species Argya squamiceps. Next base: position 3,231,194 of record JBBMKD010000040.1, read on the forward strand.
GGTTATCCACTTGCTAAGAGGAATAAACAAAGCACTTGAAACTTTGACAGAAAGCCTTCACAAGAAAGCTTGTGCTGTTCTTCAGGACTGTCTTTCAAGTGGCTGCCAGCATCTGAATCATCACACTTCTGCAAGTGTGAATACAGGTCTTTACAGCTCTCTTCTCACAAATTTTCTCTACCTATTGCCCTGTGGATTGTGTTTTCTGGCCTGCAGCACCAACATCTGCACACTCTGCTTCTCCCTGTGTCCATCTCCCTGAGGGGTGGGCATCCAAGATTTTTGTTATCTGGGATAATTTTGTCCTAAATACTTCTTACATTTTGTTTTTACTACTAATCCTAAGAGATACTTCTATTTCTGTTTCTCCTTATCTTCTTCCTTCTTGTTTTTCAGATTGGCAGAGCTGTTGAGAACCGACATGGTGGCAGTAAATTAAAAACAAAAAGCAAAATAAAGCAAAAATTTAGTTTGTTCTATGATACAGAGCTTTTAGAATATTAAGCATTTAAAAATAATGAGAACCAAGTAAAGTAGGCTCAGTCAGACAATTTTTAAATATGAATAATTTTCTTTTTCCTGTAGGAAATCAGGTGTTTTTTCATTGTTGGGATTACTTGAAAAGAAGGAAACTGTTCTGTGCTACACTCACGCTGTAATACTCCAACGACTTCTCTTTATATAATCTCTGTTTATCAGATCTGTTGTGTATAAAAATGGAAAGATCATACATATGTTGCAGAAGGCAGTTCAGATGCCTGGATTAAGTAGTATTTATGTGGTATTATCTTTAATGATAACGTAGAAGGGTTTGAATGCTACAGAGATGTAGTTTTCAGGTTGTGGCAACAAGAATCTTTAAAAACCTTTTTGCAGCAATAACTTTTCTCTGATGTTGTGAGAAAAATTGCCATCACAGGTTATGGTAACCCCTTTTTGCCTTCAGCATTTCTTATAGGATCAGTGTAAGTCATTATTGCTCAGTATTTACTTGTGTACAGAAAGAATTTGACCCAGAGGATTTAAAATAATGATAGCTTTTGCAAAAGGAATCTTTCAATCAGGCTCTGTTTTTTCACTAGTGGAAAACAGAGGCACCATTCACTAAAGTGAGAGGAAGCCCTACTTTTGGGTCCCCTGGTGCTGATGGGGACATGGTGAGCTCAGTCTGGGTGTTTATTTGGAACCAGCAATGTCAAATGCATGTGTTTGTATGCTGGATTTAAATCAACATTTTAAAACCCCTATAGCTTTTATTTAAATTGTCATTTCTTACAGCTCTGTCCCTCTGGGGCTTCCTCATGTGTTCATTTAGTCCTTTTCAGCTGTCACTGGACTGGATTTCCCAGGTCCTCCTGCCACTTTGAACTGGACCCCTCCTGGCAGCTCATCTTTGCTTTTCCTCAGCACCACAGAGCTACTTGTTCAATTCATTTGTCTTGCAAATGGCTCAAAATCTCCTTTTCTAGTTGGAATTTTCCTCCCTTGACATAGAGCTTTGCATAGCTCATCTTTCTCTCTCTCTCTTTCCACAGTAAATATCAATTATTGGTGTGCCCCCAGTCTTCCTCCCCTGCCTCTGCTCTGTCCAGCAAAATGGGAACTTTCTCCTTACCTCAGTCACTTAACAGGTTTTATTTTCACATTTGGAGAAGAGGGTTGGGATGGGAATATTGTCCATACTTCCCCAGATTGTGAACAGTTTGTGTTTCCTCCGCTCCAGGCCCAAGCTCCCTTTTTTTACTGTTTTCACCCCAGTTTTATCTTTTTCTTGGTGCTCTGACCCAAAGCAGTCTGTGTTCAGCAGTGATGTTTGGCACTCTGAGCACACAGCCTGGGCTGCACAGTCCTGCTCATCTCAGAGATGCTGCCGAGAGACAATCCTGATTTTCTGACAGAAATTAAGCCCTCAGCAAGTGGGGAGCCCCCAGGGGTCCATGTGAGGCTGGACTGAATGTTGATACCACAGGAAATCTTGGTCTTCACTTTAACTTATGGCATGCAGTGTGTCTTTCACGTACTTTGCTGCTGGGCATTTAGGCAAGGACAAGAGGATTGCTTGGGAAATTCTCCCTGTTCCTAAAGCAACCAGGCAAAAAATGGTTTCTGACAATACTGTAGCAAAGATCTTTAGCAGTCTTGACAGAAATGAAAGTGGTAAAATAAACTGTTGCTTCTCTGATAAAAATTTCCTTGGTCCAGCGTCACTGGACTGGAGACAAGACATCCCTGAGTGCCCTCTCCAGATCCCTCTCCTGCTCCTGATGCTGTGATCAGTGCTCAGCATTGCTCATCCTGGCTGGGACAGCAGGGCTGTGCCACTCAGGGACTGCAGACACCCTCCTGTGACAGCCCCTGACTGTCCCAAACAGCATCAGATCCATCATCCAGCACTGCTCTTTGTGTCAGAGCTGGGTGGGACTGGGATGCCAGCAGATTTGTTGCTGATCTCCTATCTGCATTTAATTCTTCCAGCAGCTGGTGGAGAGGAAGGGAGATGAAAAGAAGTGACAGGTCTGAGTCATGCCTTGATTCATGTCTGGGAGAGCTGACTGGCTAAGTTGCCTGAAGAGGCAGTCCAAAAGGTCAGGGCTGAGCAAGCACCATATTCCTGAGGCAATTCCCAGCAAGCTGTTTAGATGTGCCCACCCATGGTGGGAGTGAATTAAGTGTAATGCTATCCTGCTTTTCATCCTGAATTAGAATTTTTTCTGTCTTAGAGTTACAAGAATTATTTCTTCACAGTTGACAACTGGATTGGATTAAGATGGAAGTTTAATTAATATTTAGTACTCTTTGTTAAGGCTAACTTTGATATGTCTAAGTTATTATAAGAAGCTACAGGCCCACTTAAGAAGAACTCTAAAAGCAGAACCCACTTCATTCTTTATTGCTGCAATTAAAGAAGCATTCTTGCACATCAAAGCCTTAATGGCAGCTTCTGAGTCTTTCAATATTCCTGGGCACCCTGACCTGGCATGAAAGCAGCCCCAGAGCAAAAGCGGCCACAACAAACTGAGCAGTGCTGAGAAATGTCAAAGGGTTCATTACCCAAACACGCTCTTTTATAACCCAGGCATCTGATTTCCATATTCATATAAAGTTACATATTGTTATATCCCACTGTGCTTTTGAAGTGTCTAATCCACTAACTACGGATGAATTGATTTATATTACTTGCTTGTTGTGTTTTTAAAGACAGTTTTTCCCTTCTCTTATCAATCCATTTTTAGGAACAGAAGTTAGAACATTTAAATGTCTGTAGTTTTCAGTTTCTGCCTGGCAAAGGAGTAAACTGTGTGCATTTGGTGTCATTTATATGAAGAATAATGTTGCTTATTTGTATGGCCGTGTATTTTTTCCCTATAATTAGGATTCATCCATATGTCCAGGCATTTTAAGTGGTAGATTATGATTTGCAGTGGGATTTTAGTTCAGAAAGGAATGATCAGGGAGATTTGTTTGAGCAAGCTCTGTACCTGGACCTTCATGTTTCTGTATCTTCTCTGCAGAAATTGGACCCTGTACAAAATGTACTTGTGGAAAAAGACTTCACTTGAGCAGAGTAGAAGAGGCTGCTCATGTGCAGGGATGGCTTTTTGATGGAGCCGTGCAGCCTTGCAGAAATTGTGTGCACATTGTGTCACTGGGGGTGCATTCCATGCCAGGGCACCAAGAGCCCCTGGGATGTGCCTGTGATCCCATCAGGGTGTGATGCTGAAGGTGAGGGAAAGCCTGGCTTGCCACAGGAAGGCAGGATGGTCAGGCTGGCCCTGGAAGCTGAATGTAACAGGACACTGCATTTGGTCTACACTGAGAGAAAAGTTACAGAACACAGCAAAATTATAGAAACAGCCAGCAGGTTTTAAACATTTCAGCAGCAAACCTCAATTTGAGCAGAAATCTCTCCCCCAGGAGCAGGGCAGAATACGAAGGAACCAAACTGAAAATCAAGAGATCAATACTAAAAGCAAAACATAGTGGCAAAGGTGCCTCTCCAGAGCAAAGGCAGGTAATTGCATAACTGTTCCAAGGGGAAGAGAAAAGGTCAGCAGGAAGAAGACAGGCTGGTGCATGGAAAGCTTCTGCCTGGCTGGGGACAGCTTTTCACAGTGCATTGGAGGAAAAGTGAATGGGGAGGCAAAAGTGACTAAGAAAATGCCAAACTGCCTGAGAAGGCCTGGGTAAGACTGTCCCAAAATGGCACACAGTGTCATGGGGAGAGACATCCTCCAAACTGCAGGGCTTCTGAGGCAGCACCAAACCCAGCAGAGTGTTGAGAACAATGTCAAATTTCACAATGAAGTTGTAGCAGATGGCAGAAGAGGGAGTCAAGGCCAGGACTTGGCAGCAAGAGGGAAAATGTTAGCCATCAGCCTGTCTGGAGAGCAGCAGGAGGGAGGAGATATATAAGCAACCTGGAGGACGAGCAGGACACGCAGCAGAGTGAAAGCAGAGAGCAGGGAGGGATGGTGCAGTGGAAGACTGCTTTGGAGACCACAATATGATAAGAAATACAGAGCTGCAGGCTGGCTGGTATCAAAGACCACCCTCACAGGTCTACATGAACTCTCTGGCCTCAGCAAATGAGAGAGCAATTCTTCAAAGGGAAAATGTTATGAATCTTCTGGGAACTTAAATGGAAGTGAAGCTACAGGAGCAAAAAGTTCAGCAGTGTCATACTGACTGCTCAGCTTGGGAGCTGTATTTCCAGCCTCACAGCTGGTCATGAATATTTCCTCTTTCCAACCTCTTCCTTGACTGGGTTTGGGATGGGAAAAAATCCTTCCTATTCTTGGTGTCCTGGAAGGTCTCAGGCAGGGAACACTCTAGCTCTCCACTGGACCTCTGAGGCTGTGTGCATCTTTGAAGAGACTTTCCTTTCCTCCACCATGGTAGTGCCTAAATCATTCAGGTTTCACAGACCCTTGGTATTTTTGTGTGTTAATACAACATCCTCAACAGAGGCTGCAGGCTTTGATACAGATATAGAGCACTCAGTTAAATAGTTCTGCCAAAATGTGAATTGTTTGGCAGGTAGAATGTACTGACTTAAACCTCTGCTCAGTCTTTAAACAGGCCTCACGCTCTTGATTCAGATGTCTGATCAAAGAAAGAATAATACAAAATTTTTTTGAAAAATCAGCTACTGCCCCTCAAGTCAGCCCTTAACAGCATTAAATGCAGCCACACCAGCAGAGCTCAGGCTGGCAGTGTCCTCATGTCTCTGCTTGGTTCCAGCACTGAGGATTGTGTAAATCCAGTGAAGCTGCTGCCACCCCGGGGCTGGGGCTGAGGAGTGGGCAGGGTGTCTGTGGTAGGAGCACTGTCTGCACGGGGACAGAATGTCCTTGGCTTTTAATGAAGGTCTGAGTTGATCCCAAGCAAATCATGGACATTAAACTCCTCAGATGGGGCCATTTCTGCAGTAACAGCTAAATTATAGCCCATGCGCCGCAGGAAACCGAATTAGGGCTCCGTGTGCAGTATTTACTTGGGCAATTTCACTTAACCTTGCCATCTTTTAATTGCTTTTATATCTTGATTTAGTAATTTCTGATTTTTTTTAATAGTTCCATTTATTGAGAAACACCACAAGAGACGTGAACTGAGTAATTTTTCTCTTTCTGCAATTTTGCACTGTAATATGAACAGAATCATCTGTAGGCAAATTCTTTAAACAATAAATATCTGTCTCTTGTTTGGATGTTTATTATTTTTGTAGCAGTTTATTTGCAGGACAGTGTACCGCCTTCACAAGAAACTGAACTGATATGGAGTCAAAAAGGTAGTGCTTTTGGTTACCTCTAGATTTTTTAAGAAAAGAGACAAAACATAAAGTAATAATGCAGGAAACACGTAAAATGGTAATTTATCAAGTTAAAGATCTCAGTTTGATTGAAGAGGGAAATTCTGGACTGAAAAAAATTGCAAAAAGCAATATACTTCAAATGAAATATACTTCAGAGGAAAAATTACCCTATATTCCAGCCTGTTAGTGTCATGGAACAGATAATTGAATTCCTTGCTTTCTTGTCAATGCAGCAATATGTAACCCTGCTCAAATGCTCAGGTAATCAACAGTTTTCATGCTGATCTTCATAATTTGTTCTTTGAAAACAGTTCTAATTACCATTTCTTCTGTTCTTACAAAGTCTTCACAAAAAGGTTGGGGTTTTGGACTCACATCCCACAGGTGATGGAGCATAAAACAAAAACTCTCTCAAAAGACAATGCAGGTTTGTGCTTTATTTCCATGCAACACTTTCTGAGAAAAGCAGAAAAGTTTGTTTTAAAAGAAATGGAGTCACTTAGTACCTCATGAAGGGAAAGGAACAGAGCAAAGCTCACCCATAGAGATTCTTCACTGTGGTGACTGATCTGGGCCTGTTTGCAAGGTGGTATCGGGGGGGTGGGAGCAAAATCAGTTATCAAAGGCAGTGCTTGCCATGCCAAAATTAACTTTTGGCTAGCAGGAAAATGAATTAAGGAGTCACTGATGGCAGCTGCCTGTGCCAATGCCACCCTGCTCCTGTGTGCATGGCGGGCAGGGGAATTGCTCTTGTTCTCTACCATGGTTTTCAGGCTTAACAAAATGCAACACATTCTTCAAAAGGAGAAAGTTGAAAAGGATTTTCACCATCTCAAATTTGGCTTCAAGCTGCCATAAACTGGAATATCTTAATATAAACTGAGAATAGTCTGCTAAGGTGGCAGTGGCACTTACACAGTTCCCTCCCATGTCCCCATTGTAAGAATTTTTTCTCTGGTGTTTCTTTTGTTTAATGTTGTCTGTGCAGTTTTCTACAACAGTTTAACTGCTTTATTGGCAATGAGGAAGGACATAAAATCTGTTATTGCAAGTGAGGAAGAAACATATGCTCTATGCTTAATGTGCAGCTGGAAAATATGCATTAAAATTTTTTTAAAGCCCTTCACATTCAATAGCCTTTTATTTCCCTTCTTTTCTATATATCCCTGAACAATTGCAGGTGCTGCCATAGCAGATTAGAAGATGGTGCTAATAATGTCAAGATTGTGGGTTTGATCCCCACATGGGCCATTCACTTAAGAGATGGACTTGTTGGTCCTTGTGAGTCCCTTCCAGCTCAGAAGATTCTGGTTCTGTGATTCTGAAAATGCAGCAGTGTGGGGGGAAGAGACAGGAGTTGCTGAGGCTTCTTGGACTTATGGCATGGACAAGCCAGAGGACAATTTCCTGCATGGGGACACACCTGTGGGGTGTCTAGAAATCAAAACACTGAACTCATCTGAATCAATGGGGTATAAAATAAGGATAAATGTGATAATAATGATACCAGCCCACGAAAATGCCCTTTTCCTCTGCTTCCAAATCATCTCCAGGCCCAGCATCTCATGGGTGCTTGTAACCAGGTATTTCCCAGTTAATGATCATCAAACTAATAATGAACACTGACTCTTCAACGCCCAGACCTGCACGGATTTTCTCATCCTGTAATTTGCTCAGTATTCAGCAATATCAATCTTAAAATTCCACACCAAAGCACTGCACTCCAGTAGTGTCCAGAAAGAAGCTAATGAGACAGGAATAAACCGATCAAGTGGGCTGCAACAGGAGGATGAGGTGCTGGCCAGGAGCCAGGGAAGGCACTGCCTCGGCAGAACACAGGTACCGGCTCCTGAGTCACTTCTGCCTTTCCACGGTGCTCTGTTGCCACCCGATGGCCTCACACAAGGTTGCAAGAAAGGAACTGGAAAAGGTGCTTTCTTTGAGATGTCTTGCATGTCATTAAAACCACTGAGAGCTTCTCAGATCGATGTCTTTTCATGCTCTGCTGACACAAGTCTCTGCTTAACAGGTGATAAATGACTTTTTTCCAATGTGACAGCCATAATTGAAATATACACAGCACATGCTTTTTTTTTTTTTTTGTATTTAGAAGGAATTTCTCTTGGCTTTTGCAATTTCCTTCCTTAAGAGGACAAGATACCTGGAAGATAATGGTGTTGTCAGGCCTGGGATGGTCACTGCATGGCAATACTGTGATGCTCCATTCATCCAGCCTGATATTCCTCTGTTTGCCATGATGAGAACCACATTCCCCTCTCACTCTGGCCCTCCTGACCACAGCAACACATCTGCCTTGTGTGAAATAATCACTGTCCTGTTTCAGGTATGGTGTTGAACCACAGGGATGCCCAGCAGGCACCCTGGACAATCCTGACCACTATTCACTCATCTTTTTTTTCTCTTGTCCCGTTTCTTTTACTATTTCTGGAGCCTATCTTTCTCTGTCTTTTCCCAATCTTTCTCTACTCCAATCCTCTCACGTTTAAATCATTCACTCCTAATTTTCTTCTCCCTAAAGCTCCTGTTTTTTCCTTCATGTATACACAGCTTTTGCATTTTTGACACCCTGACTGGGTGATATTGGGGGTGTGCATTGTCAGTGATGCTGCTGGTCTTGCAGAGCTCTGCTCCCTGGAGGTTCCCAGTGCTCCCTCCAACCACTTCTGAAATCTGACTGTTTCCCACATCCCTCCTTCCACAGCACTGGTGAAAGCCAGGCATCCCTCACGGTGTTGTCTGCAAGTTTTGGTGGCACCAGCATTGTGACCTGTGCACAGATGAGGATGCTACATCCACTCACTGCCCTTTTCAAGGAACATGACCTCACTTCAGGGTCTGCATTTTCCCCCCTGGTCATTCCAGCTGGCTTAGCCATGTAAGAAGCTCTTACTGAAGTAAAAACCCCAAGGCTGAAATGATTTGGAACTAAGGGACTGGGCTCTCCGTGTCCTGCCCTGGTGAGCTCTGCCTTGGGAGCACCAGTGTGGCTGCAGAAGGGAGCCTGGGTCACCCCAAGTCTGCTCCTGGGTAAGGACATGAGGGGCAAGGACAGGAGCTGGCAGCTGTCACCTTCACTTGTTTCTGATGTAGGTGGATGGAGATGCTGCAAAGGGCCTGTTTGTTTTCTGGGGTGCTCTAAAGTGCTTTTTGAATCCACAGCTGGAGAGGTTCTTCTGGGGGCATCACCACCACGCTCAGGTCACATTGCTCAGCTTCTTCACTGGCCTGCAGGATCAGCTGGGTGGGGGGCTCTGATTCCTTCTGGAAAACAAATACACTCACTCAAACACCCTCGGGCTGCTGAGTTAATCTGCTTGTCCTTTTCCCCACACAGTGTTCCTCTGATCCTTCCTGCCACAGCTGCCCAGAGTACCCACAGAAGCTGCTAACATGCATTCTCCCTTGAATTGGATATTTAAACATAGTCCTGAGGTGCTTTTGATTGATTTCTCCTTAGCTGAGAAGCCCAGAGGGTGTAGCAGGGGACACAGAGCAGTGCTGACAGTGGCACAGCTGCTTGGTTCAGGGAGCAGCTGCTTGGGCAGGGTCAGTCCCTGCCTCCCAAGACATTTCCCCAGAAGCACCAGGAGCATCTTCCCTGTCCAGGACTCGGGGCCAAAGGCAGTGATGGCTCTGCAGCCAGTTCAGGGCTGCTGGATCCCTTCAACTCAGCTCCTCACACTGGAATGGCTAAAGCTTCCTGGGAATCTGCTTTTTCTGCCTGCCCCATGCTCCTGTGAATACCCAGCACACTAAAACCCAATAAGGCACAGTAAAAAAAGTTACCAGTGTGTCTGGCAGGACAGCAGCAGGGCAGCAGGAATATTGGAAGATTTTACTTATTTTCCAGGTGAGGAGAGGCAGGGTTAAAACTGCCACAGCAAAGGCAGCAGAGGAGATGAGGGCAGTAACCAACCACAAGGATGTGTCACCTGGAAATGACAGAAGCAACAAAACTTTTCAGAGACACTGCAGACACCAAGCACTCATTGCAGTCAGCCTGAGCCCCATGTGGCTGCTCTTCCCCCACCCTGGGGACATCCCTCCTCAGCAAACTGCAGCACCAGTGTGGGGGTGTCCTGGGGTGACTTTGTAATGCTTGTAACCCCAGCTGTCTGTTCTGTTTATGTTGGATATGGTGTTCTGTACTTTTCAGACTAGTTCTGAGAGAGAAGTGGGGGAAAGAAGAAGCTCAGAGTTTGTTTTCTGAAACTGCTCCAACTCCTCCATATTCTGCTCCTGGACTGTGTTGTCTGCAGCACAGACAGACAGCAGGAGAGTGATTTCCTTTGCTTGTAGTTAGTTTTAGCTAGTTGAGGCAAAGAAGTTCCCTGGACTGTTTTTTTCTTTTTCTTGGGACTGTTTAAGCCTGTCCTGGGCTGAAAATCCAGAGGAGCACCAGGAGCTGCACCCGTGGCCCACCAGGGCCTGGACCTCCGGAGGAATTGATTAAAGCTGAGCTACATTCACAGCAAGGACTTTCTCAATTTGCCATCTCTCCTCAGAGAGGCAAGAGGTTTTATTGTTTCATACTATTAATTTTGTAATGCTTGTGGGCACTTTGTTTGTTAAATAAATAGCTTTTTCCACTTTTCTCCAAGGAAATTCTTTCCCGGATCAGTTGAGATTTGCTTTCCAGAGGTATCCCATTCAGAGGTTTTCTTCCAAATTTGCCCTGAACCAGGACAGGGGGGCTGCATTCCTGATCCTCCCTGTTTTAGCTCTCCCAAGGAACAAACACAGCATGTTTGCAAACAGGGCAGGAGGTTCAGGGTGGACACAAAGGAACCATTTTGAGCATGACCAGAGCAGGGGAGCGGGAGGGAGGGCTGGCTCTCACCCTGTGCCCTCACACACTGCGTGGGGCTGAAGCTGCTGCTCCTGTTGATGGCCTCGACGTGTGTCTGAGCCTTCACACAGTACTCAGCTCCTGCCTCCATGGTGTCCAGGTGAACCACGGAGCTCACCTCCTTCATCACCTTCTGCTGCACCTGCCACAGGCCCAGAACAGAAAACATCAGGGCACAGGGCAAGGATCTGACATCGAACAGCAGCCCTGCTATTGATGCCTTAAAGAACCTGGAAATGAAACAACACACACTTTTGAGATAATACTATATATACTATATAATAGTATAGGAGGTAATACAAAGGTGGGTCTTTGTTGGAGGCCTCCAGGGGCAGATATGGAAAATGTCCCCAAAAGTCCACCCCCCACAGGGTGAATATAGATTTATAAGTTTAGTAAAGTAGCAAAAATTACAAAAAACATCAATTAGGAGCAAAAGTGGTAATGAAACTCCCACCCTCCTCTCCCCCCACCAAGTTCAGGCCCCTGCTAAATCCTTCCCCCTAAGATGGAACTGAAGTTTGTTGGTGAAAATGTGTCTCAAAGAGCTGGTTTTCAGCCTTGGTTTTTAAGAAGAACCAAGGTAGGATAGGGGCTTTGGCATATGTTTTGTCTTTCTGTGTATCAGGGCAGGGAAAAGTACTGGGAAATCTAGCAAGGAATGCAATAATAGGCTACAGAGCTCCAAAAATATGTGTGAAGAATACAGAGATATAGAAAAGAGAAAAGGCAAAAAATGATCCAGCATCACCATGATGCTTGTCCAGGCAGAAAAGGAGGGAGCAGCAGGGGATGTCTGAGGCTTGTGTGAGTAGAACAAAAAAAGGATGAAAGCAGCCAACAAGAAAGCACAGTGGAGTGCAGAATGAGCCCACACACTTGGGGAAGGGCAGGAGAGGATGGAAGGAAGAAGCTGTAAGCCAAAGAGTCATGAGGATGATGCTGGGCCACAACACTAGACCAGAACCTGCTACCCTGCTAGGAGGGGGATGTCTGAGGTCTGGACTGATCTGAGGTTTTTCTGGGTGTGATCGATGCCAAAATCATCACCATGTTGCTGTGATGGGGGTGTGAGATCTGTGCCAGAGAGCTCAGAGAGGGGATGGACTGGGCTTGTGAGGGGTGAGTGAATTTGGTGTGTGCGACTGTAACACACTCCAGCTAAGCTTAAACAGCCTGTGGTCATAAATAGGTCTGCATTCATTGCTAGCAAAATGAATTTGCTATTTCCAGTGTCCCCAGCCACGAGAGGATGGGTAACAGCTCCCCAGCTGCTCCTCTTTCTGTGCAGCAGATGCAAACCTGTTCTCACAGAAGGCTTGATCAGCCTCAAGCTCCACACACATATGGGAAACGCCAACAAGCCAGGAGGGCTCTCCTGGCAGGACAAGTCCTTCTCACCATCAAAATAGCCTTCTACACAGAAATACGATATGGAGGGCCATCAGTTTGAAAAGATTTCAAGGACAAAATCAGGTCTGTGACTACCTCGGGTGACCTCTTGCAAAAACATCAAATGAGACATGTCAAATGTAAAAATAATTTAAAACAACGATAAGAGTCCCAGCATAGGACTTGTATTGACCAGCAAAACTAATGTTTGCAACTGTCCAGTTGCTAGAAAGTATTCTGAACTTTGGAATTAATGTTGAGTTCATTAAGATCACATACTGAAGAAGATTTAATATTTTATTCAAAAAACACAATCAGATACAAGCCTATTGATTGTTTTTGAGGTGTCAGAAAGCCCATGGACAAGGCTGGTCTCATTTAGCTGGATTTCACAGTGGGCAGTCCTGCTCCTGATGCCTCCTTATAGACTAAAGACTTTTCTATGAGTAAATTGCTAATTGAGAGTGTCAGGAAGTCATGGTGGGGACTCATGTATTAGCAGATGTGATCATGAAGAAAAATGAAAACTGATAGTGGTGGTACCACTGCTGGTGGTACCAAAACCCCACTCACAATAGTAAAGATGACAGACAACTGTGAAGAACAGCAGGAGGATCTGATAATAAAGCAACAAATGCAATTCAACACTGATAAATGTGGAATTATGCTCATGAGAATTTTTCTCCTACATTTTCACAGCATCCTCCATCAGAAACAGGAGCCTAGGGTTCAGGTTCCATGGGACTGTCAGCTCTGTGGCAGTCACATTTACAATGGCTACAGAGACAAGGGAGTGGGAAGACTTGTTTTGTTTTATGGTGCTAACACAGAGTGTTCCTGCACCTTGGGCTCTCCAGGTTTCTCCCTCGTCACCCAGGTAGAGATTAAAATAGCTGTGAGGGCTTCCACAGGGAACAGCTAAATAGTCTGAGAGTCCTTAGCCTGGAAAAAGATACAGATATGAAACTAGTAGAGTGGTAGGGAAAGTGAATTGGGAATAATTGTTCTCTCTTTCATCCCCAAATCAAGGTTGACACTGCACCACAGTTAGGCTGCAGAATTCCTCATTGCAGGAAGTTGTACAAGCTAGAAGTTTACAGAGATTGAAAGCCAGAACAGATAAATTAATGGACCAAAAATCTATCAAGGACTACTAATGCTGCAATTTCTGGCTCAGAAAACTGAGAAAAGTTTGTCAGTACCTCAGTGTGACACCTTAATCACGGTCTGAGTAAATCAGATGATGTTCAGAGGGAGAAGTCAGCACAAACCCCTTTGGTTCCTGACTTCTGGTTTCTAGCTGTAGTTGAGGTATGTGAGGGGATTGCTATTCCCAGGGAAGGAAATGTGGAAAAAATAGACAAGCTTCTCCATGAGGAACCCACAGCAACCCACTGGTGTGTGCACAAACCCACTCCAGGCAGGATCTTCAGCCCCATAGCAGGAGCTGGGACTGGCAAACAGGCTCTGTGTGCATCCCTCTGGGGCCTCTCTGTCATTTCTTAAAGCCTGAGGGGAAAACTCACCCTGCTCTCCTGGCCCTTCTTCCAATAGAGCACCCGGAACTGGAAGGAGGGTCCCATGTCTGCCAGCTCCACCAGGACATGGTGCCCGTCTGCCACCACCCTCAGCTCGGGGGGGGTCAGGGAAGCTGCCAACACAGAAACCACCATTACCACCCAGAGACAGCCCTGAGATCCCCCCTTTTGCCCAGCAGGAGAGAGGCTGCCGTCACCAGTGGAATGACATTAATCTGCAAGAATGGCTGGTTGCCTGAGTGGGGCTGGCCACTCACTTGACTTGTTCATCCCCAATTCCAAAGCCATACTGTAATAAAAGTCAGAGCTCAAGATATATCAGAAACCTCCTGTGGTGTGTGTCAAATGTTTAAAAGGTTCACAAAAAATAAAGCTCAATGTTTTCTCTTTCTTCTTCTAAACGAAACGTTGCAAATCTTCTTAACTTTTGAATTCATGGATAGAGGCAGATTTCTTATATGGAACTGATGCACAGCTTGGATTACTCAGGTATCTATTAACCTGCAAACTGTCCCAGAATTGGAACAAAAGGAATTTTTCCCCCACTTCTCATTAACAGTGCTAAAGCATCAAACTTCTCTTAGGTTTGTGAACTGAAAATGATCAAGACATCCCAAAATTTAGAACTTAAAATTGAGATAAACAATGTTCAAAAAGCAAAACGAGTAAAAAAAATCCAGTAGTTACCCCTGAAACTCAACTGAGTATCTCACAGTTGCTCCCTGGACGACCACAGGACTCCAAGTTAAGAAGTGTTTCATGTTGGTTGAAAGAATGGAGATACTCTGAGGTGCTGGCAACAAAGCATATCCTCCTAAAAACCTCTCTGCTCCTCTTCCCTGTGTGTCCAAACACAGGAGCAGACTTTCAGCAGGAGAAGGACCATGGCTGATATTGCAAACGGGAATTTGGCAAGAGCTGAGCTGCACAGAACTTGAAAGGCTTTGAATTTTCTCCAGTGGAGGAGCTGCCTGGCCTGAGGGTCCCACGTGAACAGCTGCAGCAGAACCAGCTGGGCCACAGAAGCTGGGACACCAGATCAGGTCAGCTCTTGTGCTCCTGGGCACGAGCTCGGCTCTGACACACAGAACAGGAGATGAGAAACCACTGCTTTTCATGGGAATTTTGGCAGTTATTCAAAGGTGAAGGAAAAAGCATTATGAGCCTCAGGGTAATTCACATGAATCCTGATTTTCTTTTAGTGCCTGCATGGTTTTAGACAGACTTGGGCTGACGATCTGCTGTGACTTCAGGTTTTGGGAATGTATGCAAGTAAATCTTTAGGCGATTTGCTTCCTGCTTACTTTGATATTCAAAGCTTGGTTTTGTCTGGGATTCTGCTGTGAGGAATATTAGTGAAATGATGAGAATCAATCAAGCATAGATGAAACTGCACTGTACATTTATGAACTGGGAGGTTCAAGGCAGTAGAGAGATCATGTTTGTACTATTTATTTGTGCCATTATTCACACTTATCTATGCCATTTTTTACCACTCTGCTGTAGCTGAAACCCATTTCAACCTCTTTGCTTTCAAGCAAGGAAGGAGAGTGATCCATAGTGCCATATAGAAGAGATGTTCTTAATAGAATTTGCTCTTACATCCAGTGAATTGCCACTAATGCTGAGCAATATGAAAACATAAAATCTAAGCATGTACATGATGAGTCTGCCACAAATGGGAGGCCTGGAAATCTACTTTGTACTTTTAAATAAAAGCTGGGGAAAAAAAAAAGGTGACAATCTCCTTAGCACCATGTCTCAAAATTAAACAAACAAACAAAAAAACACCTGATATCATCTGAAGGTTAAAAGCAAATATTGTGCTAATGTATTAACAAAAGGACACTGCAAGATGCAGCTGCTAAACAAACAGGAGCATTTCTATTTAGCTCTGTGCTGGCATACCAGCTGACTGTTTGAATGTTGAGAAATGAAGAGGGTAGATTGACTAAACTGTTTGCTTTAAGAAGATCTTTTCAAGGTGTTTTCCATGTGTTATCATACTTTATGTGCTTCTACCCCAGTGCCTTGACACTGGGGCTGTGCAGGCTGGAAGAGCTGTGGGCTGTGCTGCTGTCCTGGCTGTCTGTGAGCCCCTGACAGAACCTGTGGGCTGGGTTTGGATCCCTTAGCTCCTCTCAGACTCAATGCCAGCTTTCCTAAGAGGTGTGACAGCAGAGCAGTAAAAATGCATGAGGACAAGAACTTACAGTGACTTTTCTTTCTCTTTTAAACATCTGTCACACTCACACTGAATCCCGGTGCAAGCTGTAGCCTCTGAACTGTCACAGCTTAGTCAGAAGAGTGTTTTGGGATCCCTAAGACACAGGGCCAAGCTGCCAAATACTTCACTGAACCATGAGAAGCTGCTGCTTTTGTTCCTGTCAGTCTCAGGGATGTCCTTCCCCTGTCTCTGCCTGACATTGTGGTCTGTGCCTCTATCTGTGCCTCCACAGCTGCTGGAAAAGGGAAGAATTTTTTATCTAAAGCACTATCTAGACTGTGCTTCCACACAAAGGGACACATTCACCAGCTTAGGTGGCACTTCTGATGGTGCTGCTTTGACCAAGACCTCTGTGTGGGTGAGGACTGCTCCCTCATGAAGTAGTGAGTAACTTCAAAAAATGGATGGAGTTTTAATATTGGTCAGTTCTGGTTCAGAGAATTTCTTGCCTGGCTAAAGGTGATGAATGCTGCCCATCCCACTGAGAGTTGCAGTATGACAGTGACCTAAGCAGACCTTTCCCAGCACAGTTTTTGTTGCTGAAAGCAATTGACTACATGGCAGAGAACAGAGGAAATTATTCCAGAGAAATCCTGGAAAGAGTACTCTCACTTTAGGGTGGAACATGATCCTTGGGTTGAGCTGGGCCTCAGGCTTTGCAGGACTTGGAAGGACATGGAGAAAACATCCTGCATTGCTTGGATGAAATGAATGCTGTGGGTTCCAGTTTTCTCTCCTCTTCTGAGGTTACTTCATAGATCTGATACCATGGGAAGAGGAACCATGGAGTGGGATTCTCAGGACAGTACAAGGCAGATAGAGAATGACAGGGCTGTTTCCAGAGTAAAAGCTCCCTTAGGATCAGGTTCTGGACCTCTTAGAGGTGACTACACGGCTTGGATTAAATGACAGCAAGCCTAGTTGGTCAGAAATCTTTAAATTTAAGTGTAAGAATGACCAACCTGCAAAAGGAAATTCCTTCAGTCATCTTGTTTATCTTTAAAACCCTTGAAATTCAATCCCGGATGAATTTGGCTCTGCCTCAGGATGAACTCATGTCTGAGAACATTGTCTGAGAAGAGAAACCCCAAACCCAGTGTGAGAGGAGCTGAGAAGCAGGGTGTGCTCCGTGCATGCCTGGGCTCTGTGTGCCATGCACTGGGCACAAACAGACACCTGACAACACCTCAACACCCAGCTCTGAGAATTTAACACTTGCAGAAGATGCAATTTAAGAGCAGGACTCACTCATGGTGGGGCTGAAGAAGCCCTTGGTGGTGGCCCACGGTGACCTGGTGGCCCCAAGCTCTGCCCTGACACGCAGCTTGTAGGCCACAGTGGCTGAGATGTCCTCTGTGATGTTGCAGACTGTGGCTGTGGTGAGGGAACACTCTGAGATGGGGATCCAGCTCCCATTGGCATATTCCCGTTCGTATTCCCTGGGGAGGAGAGGAAGCAGACAGGCAGATGTTGGAACCCTGGAAGCTGAGAATTTCAGGCTTTCTGTGCTAAAAGGCACTGAACCTCAGGCAAACACTACATTAAACCTGAGGCTGTAGAACAGGCTTCCAAAATTAAGTGATAGCACTGGGATTATGGGTGTGTCGTCTGAATAGAATTGTGCAATATCATAAGGTGCAAAACTTAGAATGTAAGGTTTTAGTATATGGTAATATATATAGATCAAGACAGATGATTTAGGGCATAGGCTTCTTTCACCTTCTTCTTCATGGGTTTGAGTGTTTTTTTCTAATTGGGTGAAAAGGTCTGCATTGCAGACCTTAGGTATTTGGCTATTGGGTTAAAAGTATAAATAATATAGGTGTCATCTCCTTATTGGATGAATAGGGCTTAAAAGACCTTGGAAAGAGTTAGAGACAGAGCCATTTTCTACCTTGTTAGCTAGGACTCATAACTCATGAGATTGTACTACAGATGAGAATTAATAAACATCTAAGTCTAAACACAAAACTATGACTCCCGTGCATTTAATCCCAGCTCTAACACGAAAAAAAAGAAGATAAAACGCCACATTTTAATGGCGCCCTGTGTGAGGATCAAACTCAGGAGGCAGCAGTCTGACAGGAGCTGTATCTGTGCAGCTGAGGCTGCTTGTGGGTTCTTTCCAGGTAAAACCTGTACTGGGCTGCACTGGGGCGGGGACAGCACAGGGGTTTGGAGGCAGTGTGGGTGTGTTTGAGATTTTATCTGGAGAAAATCACCCTGAGCTGAGTTCGTGAGCCAAATGCAGCTCGGTGCTGTGGGAGGTGGGGACAGCCAACGCAGTGTTGATGCATCAAGCCCTGCCCACTCACTTGACTTGATCATCCCCAATTCCAAAGCCATACTGTAATAAAAGCCAGAGCTCAAGATATATCAGAAACCTCCTGTGGTGTGTGTCAAATATTTAAAAGGTTCACAAGAAATAAAGCTCAATGTTTTCCCTTTCTTCTTCTAAACAAAAGGTTGCAAATCTTCTTAACTTTTGAATTCATGGATAGAGGCAGATTTCTCATATGGAATTGATGCCCAACTTGGATTACTCAGGTATCTATTAACCTGCAAACTGTCCCAGAGTTGGAACAAAAGGATTTTTTCCCCCACTTCTCATTAACAGTGCTAAAGCATCAAACTTCTCTTAGGTTTGTGAACTGAATATGATCAAGACATCAAAAAAAATTTAGAACTTAAAATTGAGATAAACAATGTTCAAAAAGCAAAACGAGTAAAAAAAATCCAGTAGTTACCCCTGAAACTCAACTGAGTATCTCACAGTTGCTCCCTGGACGACCACAGGACTCCAAGTTAAGAAGTGTTTCATGTTGGTTGAAAGAATGGAAATACTCTGAGGTGCTGGCAACAAAGCTCCTCCTCCTAAAATTCCCAGCAAAAGAAAAGAAAAGAAAGAATTTACTGGGAAAAAAAAAAGAGCTTAGAAGATTAGTGCAAACAGTGTTTTGCATCAGAAATAGAAATGCTTCATTTCACTACAGTCACTTCAGTGTTTGAAGTATTTTGCAGAGAAGAAGAAAGGATTGAGCAGCTTGGCTAAAAGTGCTCCTTTGCCTTATTTCAGAGTTTTCCATTCTATCACTAAAAAAGTGACCAAGAGCTCTGTGCGAGTGAGGACTGCTTCCTCATGGAGTAGTGAATAACTTCCAAAGATGGATGAAGTTTTAATACTGGGTCAGTTCTGGTTTAGGACAGACAGTTCCTGGCTAAAGCTGGTGAATGCTGCCCATCCCAGACTGGGAGCTGCAGTGTAACAGTGACCTCAGCAGAGCTTTCCCAGCTCAGTTTTTGTGGTGGGAGGAAAAGGCTAAGCAGAACTGGATTTAATGAAGCCAAGTAACTTGGCTCTGTTGCACTCCATAAACTGTCCCAAGAAAGCCGTGGTTCCAAATGTGCTGCTCCTTTCCAGGCTGGATTTGCTGCTGTGGGAGATCCCAGCTCTGGGACAGCTCCTTTCACACTGCAGGGTGCTGTGATCAATGTTTTTTTAACAGAATAAACTTATTCCATGCTCTATAACTGGAATTATTATTTTCTTCCGAGGTTTCCCCAGCATGACTATGGGATGGTGGTTGATTTTACCCTGGGGTATCTCAATGTAAAATCCTTGGCAGTATTTTGGAGCACAGGAGGCAGGATTCCCCATGGACACATCCTGCACTACACTGTGGGAACTTCTCAGACTTATCTTCTGCTACTTTCCAGGCCCAGGAAAAATCTCATTCTCTCTGGTCAGCAGGGAGTGGTCCCCAAAGAACTTTTGGGAGGGAGGAATGGATGGACAGATTTCTATCAACCCACCACTGAACACTCTCCCGAAAATAAGGTAACTGTGCTATCACAGTGTGGTACTTAAAAATATTTTTTTGACTAATTTTATTTCATTTTACCAGGTTTGTCATCCAATAGTCTTTAACTGCCACTAAAAAGGGTGTTTTCTTCTGAGCCATGTTTACAAAGTTAACCAGTAAATTGTCAGTGGCTGATAAGTCCATGGGCAATGTTTTTTGAAGCACTGGAACAATAGCTATCTAATTTCTTGTATCATATCTTTATACAGTCACCAATTATGTGGGGAACCATTATGCCAACTCTCTTACGATTCTTTGGCACAAGTCATACAGGTCTGTTGACACAATGCTCAGCTGCTCTTTGAAGTAAAATTTGGGTTTTTCTGGGCTGAGAAATTTTCTTCCTTGTCTTTTAGACAAAAGGAGGGTCACTCTCTGCCAGATCAGCAGTTCTGATAGGCTGAGGGTCCACACACTCAGAGCACTGTAGTCAAGGCACTTTTAGTATTTAAAAAATGAAGAAAGCAAAGTTTTTAGTGGCCTTCCCACTGCAGCAGAATCACAGGATGAACCAGGTTGGCAAAGAAAAGCATAACCACCCATTTGGTCTCTCATGCTCTCCATGCATCTCAACATTCAGATTTCTTGCTACTTTTCCTTGTGCTTGGTTAATTTTGGGATTTGGCATCCCCGAGTGTGTGAATTCCACACCAGATTTCATTTCCATGAACAAACACTGCTTCTCCACAGGACTCATAGACATCAGGTCTGAGCAGGGGTCAACTGCACTGAAGGTTTTCCTATTTTTCAAGTCTTGACTTCAGGACATTTTTGATATAAATTTTTTGGCATTCAGTAGTACTAAAGCCTATATTATTTAACTGTCTAGAAACCTATTTTAAAAGCAGAGACTTCAGAATTGGACTATCAGTCTTTTAATAGCCCAAGGGTTATTTCTTGTCTGGTGACACCAATCTTCATTTCCTGGCCATGCTTGGCTCAGTGCACTCTTTTCTTGTCAAAACCAGTGAGTCTTCTACTGGCACAGTGACTGCCACCTCACTTCAGCTGAACCACAGAAGTTCATACAGAAATCAGGATTCTCTCCTGCTTTCACTTGGAAAAACTCTATACCCAAAGGCAATGTACATGCCTCTATAAAAGCAGTTGACTGATTTAAGTTTCTGTTTGGCATTATTGGCATTATATGCTGAAAACTATAGTTTGGAGGAGAGGTTCATGCTTTTCCAGAGTACTTTTGATCTAGACATAATCCTGTGTCATAGCCAAGCAAATTATATTGATGGTTCCTCCCACTCATCTGTTGCAACAGCCCACAAAGCAATTGTAACTAATACAAGTTTAACAGCGGGAGGAAAGACAATTCTAGGTTACATAAACAGCGCTGAGGGCAAAGAGTGAGGTGTTTTGTTTGAATGCTGAAGCAATCCATCAGCTCTGGTCTGTTCATTTTGAAGGGAAAGGAAACAGGAATCACACAAAGAGCAGGACAGAGAGCACAGGCAGGACCCAGAGGATGAGAGCCCAGGGCTGCCACATTTCCATCTGGTTCTGGATTCACCAGCAGCCTCACAGGGAAAGCCAAACTACACTCACTCAAGCCAGGGTATTGACTCTCTCCCTAATGTCTCCAGTCATGCCAAAGAAATGGCATTTTCTCTGTAAATAGCATTTTTGTCTCCTACCCTATCAGCAGTATATTCTTTTTAATTTGTTACACGAAGAATACATTTCCATTTAGAATGGTGATGACCCTTTTAATTTAGTATTTTTATTCTCTTTGTGTTAGAGAATTACAATTAAAAAAACCCATGGTCAAGTCTAGTACATTTGTCTGTCTTTTCAGTTTAAAATACCTTAAATAAACCTTTATAAAGTTCCATTCCTTTGGGATACATTTTAATATCCTTGTTGCTCTGTGAATATAGAACAATATAATATTTCCTCATTACTTGCTGTTACTTCATCACTACTATCACCACTATTTACTGCTAAGAGTATGTGAACACTAAAAATATTAATACAATCACCTCTTTATTCATAATATTGTCTCCTTTCAGAGGTTCAACAAACACAAGAAGAAACAGCAACCTCAGATTTGGTGCTGCACAGTGTTTAGGAATGCTTTACGTGGCATATCCTTAAAAATTTTTTGTATAAGGCTGAGAAATCCTTCTTGTTGTGGTAATAAGCATTGGCTTTTTAACTTTCAGTTATTGTATTTAATCTTCTTTTGCTAATCTGGAGGACAACAATGCCACCAGTTTTTGTACCTTGGAGCATGGTCTGACTCTGCTTTTGAGGAAATTTCAGTGAAGGGGAATCTGACAAGAGAATTCCGAATTCTAAACACTGGTAACAACAAAATAGTGTCTATAACATCCTGAGAAGATAAAGGCATTTCTTTGTTAGCTGAATGTCGTAAATGAAAGCCATACAGCTCTAAGTCCTAGAAACAGCAATTTAGACAAGGATAATAAATAATGCTAAAATCTCTTTGGCTAGAATTCCAACCTGCAGGCTCTGGAACATTCGTCCCTCATCTGCTGATTACACAAACCCACAGCAAAAGGCAAGACCCTGGTAGAGCCCCCTTGGCTGCTCCACAACACCCAGAATCAAACCCAGACCTGGGCTGGACAGGAGCACACTTCTGTGTCTCCTGACCTGGAGTCTGCTCTGCACAGCCACAGGGGCGGCTTAGGGCACAAACATTGAACCAAATGAATGTTCTCTGCTCAGAAAGGAGACTGGGACATGAATTTCTCTATTTCAGGTCGAGGCCAGAATGGCAGACACAGTGTGAGTTATCCCAGCTTTCCCTCCTACTCTCTATCACAGTGTGAGATGCTGGCAGTCACTACCCACACAGGCAGCACTGCTCCTGCCCAGAAACAGCACTCAGGTAAGCCAAAACACAGTAAAAACAACCCCACATTTCTTTAAAGAATAGTTGCCCACCTCTGTCATCTTTTAAAACACATTTGTCATTAATTCTATTGCACAGAATAAACTCTCCCAGCAGAGATCACTTGATGCTGTCACTGGATTCTGTCTGAGCATCTAAGAACTATAAAAACTGAGGCAGCTGTAAAATGAAATAAAATGGAGCACAAGACAACCAGAAGGTTTTTGGCACAACCTGAAATGGCACATTCAGGAAACCTGGACCAGGGAAAACCCAAGCACACTGGCAAGCCATGTCTGCTTTGTAGAGGACTGACACTGCAAACACTTCAGGAATCACTCAGGAGATTTGAGACCAAGCTCCTCTGAGATGGGTCTGCTGTGTGGCATTTACTTGGAGAAGCAGATTAGCAGTTGCACAGACTCCTTCCAGGGTGAAGGAGGCCCTCAGAGAAACGACTTGAGCTGTTAATTAGCACTTTACATCCTTCCTCTCTGACCCTGCATGCACTCCACAGGCAGAGCATCCCTGTGCTCAGAGTGATCAGCATTGGAAGACTTGAGAGTTCAGCGCTTCTCACAGAACAGCAAAAGAGCAAAGACAATACAGCTTTATTTAAGTTCCTTCTGAACTGAAATTTCCCTTTAGAGTTCAGAAATGACCTGCAGAATGGAATTTACAGGTTGCCATTTTCATTTGCTTATTGTGATACTCATTTTAGAAAAAGAATTAAAATTCAACATCACCTGACCTCGTACTCTTTTGGCTCAAGTGCTGCCACACAAAAAGGACAGAAGACTTTGTTACTCACAGCCTCTCTGTCCAGTGGCTCAGGTCAGTGAAGATCTTTCAGCCATTTACCTGAGACATTTGGTGCACTCAGAACACAGAGGATGAAGCAGAAGATCTCTGGTGGCATTTTGCTCAGGTTTTCCCCACGTTCACACCCCATTGCACATTTGAGGAGTTTCCCCCCTCAGCCAGGGAGCCTTTTCTGAGCCAGCCATGGTGGGCAGCGACTCCAGGGCAGTGTGAACCTCCTGCTGCCTGCCTGCAGAGTGCCAGAGAGGCACAGATGTTGTTTGGGAGGGTGCAGCAGCAGGGAGTGCCCAGGTAATTGCTGCCAGCAGCTCTGAGCAGGTCTGTGCAGCTCTCTGCCGCTTGGGTAACTCTGCTTCACTCCCTGAGAGATTACAGGGCTCAAACAGAGGCCTGGAAAGAGGATGTGTTGGGTTTTTCCATGCAGCTGTAAATGCTCACTGCTCTGCTCAGCCCCAAACTAGGTAAATCCTGATGCTTCCAAGCACCAGGAAGATTTCCTCATATTCCTGTGGCATGTCTTATGTCCTTGCACAAAGGACTGTCACCTCTGGGCTGATGGAAGGGACCTGTGTCCTCCAATTTTTCTCCAATACCACTCTTCTGTGTTGGCTGTGTTGGCTGTGTGCTGAGCAGGACATTATGTTTCCAGGTCTGATTTGGTGCAGGCACAGGCATCCTGTGGTTTTGCCATCTTCCAGAGTCCATTGCTTCCCACCTCACCCAGAGTGAAGGCAGGATTTTCATCTGGATGCAGCTCTGAGAGCTGAGAACCCAAAGCAGCCCAGGCTGCAGGGCTGCAGCAGCAGCAGCAGCAGCAGCTCCCTCTGTGCTCCAGGCTGGGTCTTTCAGAGGCCAAGGGAAAGGCAAAGTTCAGGGGGAAGCTCCTCAAGGTCTGCAAACGGTCATTTAAATGAAAGGAAAGTCTGACTGTGAAGATAATCCAAGCAAAGGCCAAATCCCACCAAAACCCACCAAATGCTTTTAACTCTGAGGAAAGCAAATATTAGAAACCTCCCTTCTAAACTATTTCCTCCTCCTCACAATTTGCCAAATTAGAAGGGGTTTTTAGTTCTTAAAAAACTTATCTCCTCTTCTAACACCTTTTAATAGCAAGTACATGATTTCTGTTTTTAGTGGTGAACAAAAGGGATCTGTCAAAACTTATTTAGTACATATTTTCCAAGGAAAGAAACGGTGGGTTTTTTTGGATTTCTGAAAGAAGAAAAAATATTATGCAGTTAAGCAAAGATTTCCAGAGTCTCAGATGTGCAGGACCAGCACAATCAAAAATCACCACATTTTCTCCTTCTTTCCATCATCTCCCTTCTTCCTTGCATTTCTTCCGTCCTTCCTTTGCTTGCTACCCCCTCCTTTTTCCTTTCCTTCTTCCTAACCTTCCTCTCAATTCCCTTCTCCCTCCATCCCCACCTCTGTTCCTTCCTGCATCCCTTGCAACCTCCCTCTTATTTCTCCTCTCCATCTTTGGGACACACTGAGAGGCCTCAGAGCACTTCCCAAACCTGGGAATGTTTTCCTTCCATGGTGGACGGATGTTCTCTGAAACACCTTTCCAGTCATCTTCTCTCTTCTTGCTCTTCATGATCCCACCCTCCTGCTGCTTTTTTCCAATATCTGCACTGATAACCAAAAGGTGGTTGCTGTGGTGAGTGACTTTATTGTTGTTGTGAAAATCATGAGGTCCAAGAGGAGAACATGGATATGTTTAACAGTATTAGCAATACAACAATGTGTTTTTTGCTGGAAAACAAAAGAAAGATTTGCAGAAGAAAGGCAAAATTTACTTGTCAGTGGGAAAAAACACCAGTTTGTTCTCTTGTTGTACCAAGAAACTATAAATAAGGCAACTCTGAAGCCTGAACTGTTGTTCAGAGCTGTGTGGTATATCTGGTTCTTCACTGGGTTGCTCTTGTGGTACCATA
Source organism: Argya squamiceps (assembly GCA_037834095.1). Classification (NCBI taxonomy): domain Eukaryota; kingdom Metazoa; phylum Chordata; class Aves; order Passeriformes; family Leiothrichidae; genus Argya; species Argya squamiceps. Next base: position 3,256,527 of record JBBMKD010000040.1, read on the forward strand.
AACATGGGGATGAATTTTGATTAAATATTTTGATTAAATATTCAGACATAAGCTGAGAAGGATCTCAAAGTCTGTATGATGTACAGGAATTGTGCCTCACACCATTCACTTTATTACTCAAACAGATGTCCAGAAAAGAGTTTTCACACAGTTTGCATGAAATTTACTGGCATCAAGTCCACAGCCAGAAGTTTTGCTTTCCAAAGATTTTTCCCTGTCTGTGAGTGAGTAACACAACTTGCCATTTTCCAGGGTGGGGAAGATGAATGCAGGCCCATTTCCTAATTAATCAATGATTAGCAGTGAAAGAGAGAGTGGGTCTGCCATAACAATGAGGATTGCAGCTGCCCTGAGTTATCAGCAAGGTTCCAAAGCGAAAACTGTGATAACACTGTATTATATTTCCTGCCTTAATTACAGCCACCAAATGTGGAATGGGTAAAGAAAACTCGAGGTGGAAGCTGAAAGTAGTGCACACACAGGGCTGAGGGGTGCAAAACAGCAGGCTTGGAGTAGAGGTGTTTATTTAGATTACAGCAGCAACGAAAATGGCAAAACACCTTCTGACATTTCCCCCTGTTCTGCAATGCTGTATGAAAATACATGGTTTTATAGAGATAAAATGAACTTTCTGCTGTACTGTTCTGCTTTCAGAAATGTACCAGTTTCACTTTTTTTTTTTAAATTGCTAAAACAAACATTTTCATGACTTTTCCTTATCAATTATGGTTCAGATTTTGTCCCTGTGAAATATTTTAATGTTATTCAGCACGTGTTTCTAAAGATAAAAGATACTAAACACGTATTTCTAAAGATAAACATGTGTCAAAATAACTTTGTTTTGCAATTCTTGCCTTGCGTTTCAAGTTATTCAGGCCAGGAGTAGCACCAGGATGCTGTGGAATTGCTGTGGAATCCATTCCTAATTCAGTTTGGGTTGATCACATGAGGTTATTTCCAAGGAAAATGGATTGAAGGAACAGGAAAGAGAAGATACAGGTGACAATTTTAAAGGAAGAGCTTCAGTTATTTGAGTAGCAACCGGGCAGGGTTTTATATAATTTCCTATTATGTCCTTTGTTATACATAGATATGCTGCTGGATGTTGAAACATTTCAATAAGTGATTTATTTATATGTGTATTGTGATATGCTTAAGATTCCAATATGTGGAAGAACCTAAATAAATGTGAAAAATATAGAAAAATATTCTATCTGGACCCCGTCTCTGAGGGAGAAATTCCCTCTGATTAGGAGAGGACTTGAAGTCTTGCAAATCTGACCAGTGTATGTAGAAGTTCTGTCTTCTGGAGGTTCTCCATGACCTTGCTGTTGGTGCAGAACTCTTGCTTAAGGATTTAACCACATTGCAAAACCATTGTGTGGGAGTGGAGGGAAGGGAAAACCACATTTTGGGAGGCAGCATGTGGCTGCCATTCCCAGGATTGGAAACAGGTCTGGGAACTGCTCTCATTTCACAACCACAATAAAGTCACTCACCACAGCAGCCACCTTTTTGTCATCAGTGCAGATATTGGATAAAAGCAACAGGAGGACGGGATCATGAAGAGCAAGAAGAGAGAAGATGACTGGAAAGGTGTTTCAGAGAACATCCTTCCACCATGGAAGGAAAACATTCCCAGGTTTGGGAAGTGCTCTGAGGCCTCTCAGTGTGTCCCAAAGATGGAGAGGAGAAATAAGAGGGAGGTTGCAAGGGATGCAGGAAGGAACAGAGGTGGGGATGGAGGGAGAAGGGAATTGAGAGGAAGGTTAGGAAGAAGGAAAGGAAAAAGGAGGGGGTAGCAAGCAAAGGAAGGACGGAAGAAATGCAAGGAAGAAGGGAGATGATGGAAAGAAGGAGAAAATGTGGTGATTTTTGATTGTGCTGGTCCTGCACATCTGAGACTCTGGAAATCTTTGCTTAACTGAATATTATTTTTGTTCTTTCATAAATAAATACAAACAAACAAGCAAAACAAAAGCCCTTTCTTTCCTTGGAAAACATGTCCTCACAGTTCAAACCAGTCTCATTTTGGAGACATTGGTGATTCCTGTGCTGCTGGGAAGCAGCTGAAGGGATATATTGGCTGAGCTAGTTGGGAGTGGAGTGATTCAGATCCTGCAACTCACTGGTTATTTGGGCAACGTAAAGTTCAGGGAATTTATGGATCAGCACAAATGAGCTGTGAGGTTCCTGCTGCTGGGAAATGACCTGGCCACAGGGGTTCACTATCCTGAGCTTCAGTGGCACCATGAGCTGGGGACAAGGCTGGCACAATAAAATAAATTACCAGAGAGAGAAGTACTATAATAAAACACAGTGCTGGGTTCTTCCAAGACAAATTATAGTGCTACCTGAGAGTAACTCATTGCTGTATATCTAGAAAGCATTTTAAAAACTCTTTAAAGGAAGGAAGTTTGGTCAGGACAGAAAATGGACCCCTAAAGCAGCTCTTTAAATTCAGAAGTTTTGAATGTTAACTCAAGTACATTGTTGGAAAAGCTGCAGTGCTGTGTTTTCACAGGGGTTTACAGGTTTGGGCATAAAGGTATCCTGGAGCTTTCTCCAAACTGAGACACTAACTGCAAATATTTGCTTTTTGGGTGCCAATGTGCTCAATGTGCTCAATTAAATAAGTGGACTCAGGAAGAGGCTGTCATGTCCCTTTTCCCATTGTTAGACAAAAAGAAAAATTACCTCTTTTATCGATCCAACTCTCCCTCAAGTCTCTGATCTCCACTCTTTCAATGCTCCCAATCCTGTAGATATTAATTTGCTGCTTCCACTGAATGGCAGCCTGTGATATGGACCAGATGAGTACAAGAGCTGCTCTGCTGTGCTGGAAATGACATTACCTGGATGCCTGATTTTCTCCTTTGCTCTTCCTATAAGCATTTTCTCCATGAGAACTGGAGATCCAGCACAGGACACTGCATGCACCCCGGAGTTTACACATCAGTAGATATGTAGACCTTGCCAATAGGCTAAGCTGAATAATTCTGTTTGAAAACAGGGCCAAAAGTCCTTTTAGGTTCATATGATCATTGCCAAATCTGATCTCCTTTCTTATTATAGATGGAGTCCCTGAAATCAGAGTGAAAAAATCCCAGAGGAATCATTCATTTATCTCATTATAAAACCCCAAAGGAGCTCAAAGGCCTAATTTCACATGCAATGGTCAATTGACCTTCACAGAAGCTGCTTCTGTATGAGCAGTGAGGTGGATTGACAATACATAGGAATGAACCCACAAGTGTTTATGAGGGATAAAAAGATTAGGGGGATGCTGAACTCAGAGAGGCTGAAACTTCCCCAGGAAATGGGAGATGTGGTGTGTAGGTTCCAAAATGTGCTTCTGGTATTGGAACCTTTGGCTGCACACACTCAGTGTTGACCATTTCCACTCCTGACACTCTGCTGAAGTTTTCCTAAAACCTACATCAGAAGGAAACTGTTTTGAAGCAGAATAACTCCATTTGCACTGTTGTGGGGGTTGTTAGAGCTGTCTGTTCACTCTGCTGAGGGGCTGACCATGGCTTTGGGTTTTGCTGCAGGGGAAATGATGTTGGTGTTCCTGAGCCCGTGAAGGGACCTGCCTGCGGTGTCAGAGCAGAGCAGGCAGCAGAACTCAGCCCTGCTCATCCTCCAGCTCAGTGTGTGCAGAGCTCTGCAGTCATGGTTTAAATCTGCAGCACCAAAGAGATTTGCTATCAAATAGGAAAGGTGGACTTTGAAGGAGCAAGTCCTTCTTACTTAGAGCAGAACAACAAATGAATGATCCAAGCTCTATGCCAGAGTGTTGACATAACAAGTGAAAAATTAAGGCAACTAATGGAAATAAGGGGTGCAATCTGCACTGCTTCAGTCTGATTCTCTAACAAGGAAAAATTTCTCTGATTATTAAAGGTTTTATCATGATATGCAAAAGATTTTCAATGAAGAGCCTCAAACAAGTTTTGTTTTTAAAATATCAGTGTTGATTTATTATAGAAATAGAGCATTTTACCCCCTTACAAACACTGGATTACAATATACAAAAGAATGGGGAGAGAAGGGAGGGAAAATTAAGAGTTAATTTCAGTGTGGGTGACAAAGTCTGTTAAATGTTCCCAGGGTCATTAAAGGAGCAACAAAATTTAGGAATTGTTTCAGTAACCACTGAATGTCACTGTTGCTCCACAAAATGGCTGTAGGCCCCTTGTTTTGTCAAGGATAATTTGACTTCTCAGACAAAACCCTTGGAAGCTGTAATACACACTGATGGATATATTTCTGTTACATCTGTGTGAGACCTATACCCAGCTCATCCAGAAAAAAATTTCACTTTATAGAAACAAGCACTTTGTTAAACCTGTACATGAGGTCAAACAAATAAAGGAGCCCTCTTTTTTCTTAAGATCACTTGATTTCTGGTATGTTTTCTGGAATCATAAATCTAGAAATCCTAATGTAACTGAAAAAAGTGCTGGATTGGGTTTGGGGTTTTGTTCTTGTTTTGGTTTTTTGTCCCCCAGAGTAAGTGTAACTAAGAGAAACAAAATAAAGCACCATTAAGTCTTAGACTGTATTATGGCAATTTCTAGGAGATACATCCTTCAGTGCAAAACATAATGAGGGAGCCTTAATTTTGGAAAAAACTTTGTGTGTGTTCTAGTGAGGATTAGTAATTCCATGTCTGAAAGAAGTATGGGTGAATATTTAAATATTTCAAACTGGCCCGAGATAGCCAAGCACAGTGAAAAGACACAGTAAAACTCCAATTATCAGAGAATATTTTTCTTTCTGTGGGGTGAGATGTTCATGAATGTTTTGCTGTGTATACAGCTATTGCTTTTCATGAATTCCATGTTAGGTTTTCCAGAAGTATGGAAATAAGGAGAAAGTGTAAGTTAAAAGAAATGAGATCTAGAAGGATTTGAAGAAAAATTGAGTTAGCAAGAAAGAAGCATGCTTTGAAATATTTACAGAAGTGCAGGAGCCAAATTGCTGTATTAAAAGTCTCCTGGTGTCCAGAAAATATGTGTAAGCATTCTGCTACAGGACAATTCTTACTATAAATCATGTTTCTTTTCTTAATCATCTCCTTTTTTTTAACCTGCATATTTCCAAGGATGATATCATGGGAAGTACTTATTAATTTGTTTTTCTGAAGTTCATCTCTTCTACTTAGTGTCATTTTCTAAAGCATTTTTATGTGCTCTGGTTCTTTCCAGACACAGCCAAATTCAGTGGAATTGCAGTGGTCAGTCCAGGAAAATCTTCACCCACCTGAGATTACAGCCTGGGGCTGAAGAGATCATTGTGAGATCACAAATGTTGATTTTTGTTCCACAGGTGTCTTATTTTCTGCATTCCAGAACACTTAGAAGCCTCTGTAAATGCAAAATGTGCCCATAATAATCAGGGTTACTTCTCTGATTTTCAGCAACTAAAATCAGGATACCTTTCAAGATTACAAACAGTGTATAATATCTACTGGGACTCCACAGTGAGAACAGATTGGTATTTTACAGAGTAATTTAAAAACAAAGACTCCAAAGCCATGAAAGACCATCCATGATGAATCCTCAGAGCAGATGCAGGAGGGATGCATACAGATTTCTGAATATTCTTATCTTTGGGTGTTACAGGAGAAACCATTCTATATTGTCAAAATTCTGTGTCTGGCCTGAAGGTCAGATATTGGCAGGCAAATTGGAAATAAGCTCAAAACCACTTCTGCTTAGTTCTCATTGGGACTAAGGATGAGGAGATAAGAATTTTAAAGAAGCAAATCCTGATTGTGCTGAAAACGGTTTCAGGAATTAAACTGAAGAGCAGAAAGGAAGTAAGTCAGATAAAATAGCTGTGATCAGTGAGAATAATCCCTCTGGCACTCAAAATTGTATTCTAGATAGTTTAAAAGATGTGCTTAAAAGCAAGCCCATCAATTCCACCAAATCAGTTAAGAATTACAGTGTTTCCTGTCTCAGTCTGTTCCATCAGCTCTTGTACATCTGACCAGCACAAACTGTCTGGATGATGAGGGGTTTCCCTCAGGAGAGTAACCTCCATAACCTGTAAATTCCATAACCTGCTGCTGCTGCTGAGGCAGGAATGTCCTTGTCTTTAGGTACTGCCTCTGCTCTCTAATGCCTGTTGATCAAAGAACTTTGGCTTGGATTCTCTGCTGTTGCTGTTCACTGATTTCAGCTTCCAGGGCTCCTCAGTTCCTGCAATGCCATTTTGCTGCACACCACAAATTTGGGAGGATCAGGACTCCCTGACTGGAGGTGAAATTTTCTGCCATGGGGCAAGAGCTGCAGTTCAGACATTTCTGGCTCTTTTGCCTCTTCACTTGACTCTCACTCTTGCACAGTGGGTGAGTTTCTGCCCCAGTTAAATGAATCCATCAGATCCTGCTGGCATCAGTCTGCTCTGGTGACTGGAAGTGAGACACTGCACATGAAATTAAAGGGGGAGAAGGGAAGGGAAGAGTGAAAAGGTGCCCAAACCATCACTCTTAGATCCCTACAGCACAAGCCCACACTTTACACAGCCAAAATATCTTTTGGCATAAGCTAAAGTGTGATTCCTCAGCCCTCCATGTGAGCAAGAACACACTAAATTATGATATTCAAGTTAGTGGAAATGACTTTAATAAAATATAAACCATAGTTCTGTCTTAGGCTTCTGTTCAAGGAGCCTGATAATTTTCTTCACATTTGCACAGAAGAAGAAAAGTTCGGGCAACCTTAACTTCTCTTTGAGCAAAGCCTGAATTGCCAAGGGCCAAAGTGTCAATTTTCATTGATCTGATTCAAAATAGCCTCAGTCACCTGGAATCATTCATGAAAGGATCACGGTTTCTCCTCCAGGGGTACAAGGAACAATGCATACACAGAGGAATGTTGTGACATTTTCCTAATAAATTTAGCCTAGGCACAGACTCTAAATGTCTGTGATTTCTCTGGCCATCTTATGCTTAACTCCTCTCAGGAGTTCTGAATTGGTGTCTCTGATTGTGCTTCTTTCCTGTGGCTCAAAGTGGAAAGAACCAGAACGGAGACTCTGAGGAACCTCCCTCCAGGAAGATTCAGATTTTGTCCCAACAGAACATTTTCTGTATCCAGCCAGATTTTCACCTCAAATAATAATTCCATTGCAATCAATGGTCCAAGAGTGAAATCCCTTCTTTACTTACTGTCCTGAGTGACAGCAACTCCACTGTGGAGATGCAGGACTGAAATCACCATAGTGCTTTATTTCCATTTTAAAGCATGGCTGATAACAGGCATTTTATTTTTTTTAAATTGTGGTCCTGCTGATTATGAATAACCACCTATCTATATCTCTGCTGACTTAAAAACAGAATTTCACCTTTCTGATGGAAGGTTTTAGGAGATGTCTAAGTGAACTTGCTAAGACAATACAGGAATTCAGTGATCTTTAACATAAAGTTCATTCAAGTTTATTAGGCCTTGAAAATGCTTTTATTTGGAAAATTTCCTTTGCAGCTTAAGGTGTTTGTATTGACCAGAGTTCTAGAAATGCAGCACAAAACACAGAACAAAATGTATCCTTCCGATATTTTCCACTCTAATTTATTATTATACAGAATCTAATATGATACATAATCTATTTTTATTATCCAAGGCCCTTGTACACACTACATCATCAAAGCAATGCACTTTGATGACTTCTGAGTACTTTTCTAAATTATTCAGACATCTTTTTTTATATCACCTACTGTGGCATAAGCTAGGGACAAAAAAATATTACAGACATGGCACCAATAAAAACAGAATGCATAATCAGTCTCTAAAAAGTCTGTATAGTCTGCCAAGTTCTGCATATTGCTGAAGAATACTAACAGCCCCTGGATCCCTCTAGTTTGAGGGTCCTCTTCTACAAAAAAATAATTATTTGACCAACTGCAGCCCATATTCTACTTTCATAGCTGTGATTGATTCCTTTTGAATGCATGGTTTCCTTTTAATTTGGAGGGGTTAGTTGGATTTTTTTCTATTCTAATATCAGATTTTTAAATCTTGTGGAGAGTTTGTTTTGCTGGTGATAAATAATAAAGCTTTTGATTCACAGATGAAACAGCAAAGCACACAAAAGCTTGAAGACGTTCACACATGCTGCTGCCATTGCCAGTGCATTTTTGGTAGGGTGAATGAATTGAGAGGAAGAAAAATAACAATTTGTGGATGTTGTGACCAAACTGCAGCAAAGGCAAAGCCACTCTTCACTTTAACCAAATTCACCCATCTTCCCCCAGAACAGAGATGTTCAGCTCTGCCAGGGACAAGCTGTGCCAGAAACCTCTGAGATACCCCCAACCTCCACCCTGCAGACACCTGAGGCCTTTGTTTATCACCTAAAGACACAATATCTCACAATGTCTAAATTCAAGCAACAAGGACTGTCTGCCTTTTTTTTTCCCTTATAAATGATGTTTTCTTTTTGTTCCGTTCACTGCTTTGCCTTTATAAAACATTTCACTCTTGGTTTTTCCTTTGAATCATATATGTGGTGATGTATAAGCTTGGCTGTTCTCCTTAGCTATTCTTCATTCAATGAAAACAAAATAAAATGGTGCCAAACCATTAAAGCAATTCGAATTTACAAGGTGAGGCACCCCTCTAAATGATGAATGGCTGAGATTTTGATTTATTACCTTTCTTTTCCATATAAAATGATGACTCCACGAATAAATGAAAGCTGAAATGCTGCCAGTAGGCTACAATAATAGAATCCCAGGAGTTTTCTGTAGCAAAGGGTTTTGAGCCACCAAACCATATGGTAGCTCTTGCTAAAACTGTAAAAAGCTATAAAAGCTCTGAAAGCCCAAGGCAGCCATAACTGAAACCAGTGCAGGTACAAGTGTTGGGAGTCACCTTTCCACCTACAAACAGCCAATCAGAGATATTTTGGTAGATATTAAAAGGAACACCTGGTAGCTGTGCTGTACCTATCTGAAGTTGTGGGCTAACTCTGGAGATCAGAAGAGGTCTGGTGCAAGATGCAATAAATAAATAAGCAAACCTTATCATTTTAATTTTCTTTATTATTAGCTTTTAATCATTCTTTTGTTTCTGGGAAAGGTGAATATTCTTGCAGTCATAAATAGCCTATTTGCATGTAATTCAGATTTTAGCAGCTCCAAGAGAGCCTCCATAATGCCGTGAGTACCCTGCTCTGGACATAAACAGCTCATTGCCTGTTACATTTGGTGCAATTACCTGTAAAGACAAGAAGGGTGTCAGAAAGTAGAGAAAAAGAAAACTGTACAGAGTGTATAACTCTATATGAACTGTATAACTGAGATTATTTCCCTTCAATTGCATAAATTTGTAAATCTTCTCTAAAAAGGCAATAAACATCACTGAGTGATCCAGAGTGATCTATACATTATGTTGTCCACAACATTAGGCATAAAAGGATAAAAATCCCATATAATGTGTAATCTCATTAGTGCTGATGTGAAGCAGACACAAATTAATTCCTTTAACTCTATATTCAACTGTAAAATACAGTTGTAGAGAATACATTTAAACTGAAATAAAGCCCATACTAGAAGAGGTTTCTCTTTGCAGCATTGTCTCTGACTAATGAGCCTAAGAAGAGAAAAGCCTGGAAAAGAGGAAAGCAAAGCTAAGTTTCCAGCTATTATCTTTGCAGAGTTGACATACACAGGCTCATTATTGCATTATGTTTTATTCAACAAAATCACTTTAATGTTGCAGCTTAAATTGAATTCACTAAAGCATCTCTTGCCTAATGTGTCTCAAGTGTCTGCTTGCTGTTTGCATTTTCTTCAGAATTATGGCAGGGAATCTTTGGAAACAGCAAAATTATATGCAATCCACCAAACAATATGGCTGTAATGGGGTAATCGGCCTTCAGCGTAATTAAAGAACCATTGCCTCATCAAAGTACTTCTGCAAGAGACCTAGAGGCTGTGTTGTACAAATCATCCACTTAGTAAAATTCTTTATCTGATTTGCATTTAAAACCTAGTTATGCAAATAGCCCTGCTCAGTGGATCACAAGGAATGTAAGGACTTAAAAAACCTTGTAGTGATTAAACAAATCTGCTCCTTCCCCACAAATCACTGGGTGTAATTCACCTAGAAATATTTCAATTCACCTGTTTTTCACCTAGAAATATTTCCATCAGTCTGTTGTAAGAGGTCTTCTGCAAAGCAGGAATTGCTTTGATGTGCACACAGTCCTGTAAGACATCCCCTCTGGACATGCCAGTTCCACATCCCTGATTCCCAAATCATCCCACGACATGGGAAGAGGCAAATGCCCTTTCTCACCTGATGGTTTGTGTCAGAGCAGAGGAATTGCAGCTCTCATTTTGATCTGCAAGTTCCATTCCCAGTTTAAACTAAAGAAAAAGGCAGTGAAAGGTGACAGTCAGAGTTAGCAATGCACCATGAAAAAGTCCACTTGTACCAGATGGGAAAGTCCCTTTTCTTAGGCAAGTTTTACTCTTGAGTATGAGCACAGAGATAAGTCCCTAAAATCAACACATAGGGTTTGCAATCCTTATTTGTGTTTTGCTGCCATTCTGCAGCTGCCAATGCTTTAGTTCATGTAACCTTTTGTCAAAATACATCTTTTTGTTTCTTTCATTATTTGCTATCTCTACACGGTACCCCTGTAGTGTTTTTGCTAGCACTTAATCACACCAATCTTTCTCTTAAACATAATTTCAGCACATGAACCAATGCACTTCAGACAAAGCAATGTGTGAGGCTGAGCAAGGAAGCATTATGGATGCCTCCTTCACTCAAACTGTTTAATTTATACAAATAAACCTGTTCTTACTACTCCTGGACACACCATGACAGAGTCAGAGCATCTCCTGCCTGCCAAACCCTGGGATGGGAATTTGGGCATTCACAGCTGTTTGGGCCAGATCATAAGTGACTTTTTTCAGCTGCCCAGTGACACTGTCTGATGTGTGAGTCACAAGAAATCTCTCTTTGAAAAATCAGTAGAGAAGACTACTGAACTTAGGAGCACTGGCTATATTTTTTTCTGATTGGGAAAAATCGGATATTGTAAACTCTCTCTTCAAATTCCTCCCAGCCTCTACAAGGTGTGTGAGAGAAGGTTTCTGTACAAATGTGAAAGGCACTGTCAGCTTGTTCAGGTTTTATTGTTGCTGTGCAGTTTAGCAGAGTGGGATTGGGAAGATTTTCCAGCACCCAGGTCCTGTGGAGTCAGAGGCTTTGAGGTGACATCTCCTCTCCAAACCTGGTGTTTCCTGCAGGCAGCCAGGCATGAGGGAGGATGGCCAGAACTGTGGGATCTGGCCTGGGGGTGCAAACTCCTTTGGCTGTTAAAAGGTGGCAGGCAAGCCCTTTTGGCTGTTCAAAGGTCCATGGCTATGCTCCAGAAGCAACAAGAAGACTTTTCCTGTCAGGGGAATACCTCATGGGCTTCCTTAGCCTGAAAACCCTGAAAGATATGAGAGGAGAAAGACCAGCTGAGTAAAGATGTGTCTTTTCAAGAGAAAAACAGGCACCAGAGAATGTTATTTTCCAAAACATCATTTAGTCTGTTTCAAACCTTAGTGCTGATTGAAGAGGTCATGAGAAGAGATCATTCATAGCACAACTCTAGACTCACAGTTTATTTAAATAAACATATTTGCCTTAATAAACCTTTAGTGACTGCTGGCCTTTGGTGCCCTCCTTGCAGAATATGTGGCAGATGGATCTGAGAACATTAGAATGGTTAATGGTAAGATAATGTAAATATTACTGGGTTCTAAAGTGCAAATTGCACTGTTTTAAATTCTGACTTCTTTGACACAGACCAAACTCCCTCCTGCAAGCAATCATGAGACCAATGACCCCCCTATCCAGGAGTACCTGTGAGTTGAAATCTGCATTTCACCACAGCTGAGTTACAAAATTCTGTTGTGCACTTTTTAACTACAGTTCATCACGGTACAAATCTGTTGTGTTTTGGGATCAGTGTTTTTCCAGATCGCATCATAATTCCAAATTATTTCTTTAGTGGAGCCAACATATTCTATTTTTTAATGCTTTAACTTAGCAAAAAGTAGGTAAATAAACATAATTGGTCTATAGAGTTGACCCACATTGGATGTATTACCCCGATTGGAACAAAAGTTTGTGATGCTGTTTTACACCACCACGACAACAGACTCTGACTTCAGAAGGCTGAAATAAGACTCTTTTATTTTTGGGGTGTGTCTCCCTTATATACTATTTTACACAGACCAATTTGATTGGTGACAAAAGGACAAACTTCTTCACTTACATTGGCCAGACCAGAGGGACATCAAGAAGAAGTCCCTCCTAGGAAAAGGAATGAAAAGCAAAATACATCTTACAAACCCACTTCTTTTGTTTACAGAAAATTCCCTGAGAAAAGAATTTTAGAAAACCAAAACACTTCAGGCATGAAACCAGGGCTACAAGTTTGTCATTCCCTGTTTGCCACAGCTCCTCTGGAACAAAATACTCTTCTCACAGTCCGTGCTTTGAAGAAAACACATCAAGCTCTCATCACCTAAGATGATTTTTCTCCTGTGTCTCTCTTGTTCAAGCCTTTGCACTTTCCTTCTTCCTCAACCCCTGGAAGTGGTGTGAGAGCTGGTATTGTTTGCACAATGTGAAACTGTGTTTGTGGATCTATTCATTCATTAATTGAATATATTTTGAGTTCTTTCACTGAGTTGGTAAGAGCTATCCCTCTCTGTCTGCAAATTTGACAACCCCAGAATGACTACAGTGATAGTGTAGAAATAATTCTTCCCTCTTGTCCAAACTGTATGTGAATTTATTTGGATTAAGTTTAATAATTAAAGTCTTCCTTCCAGTGAAGGTAAAATAAATCAGAAATAAGTATTGAAAGAACTACTTTTAGTATTAATTCTTCATACCAGTTCAGTGACATGAGAAAATATTTATCATAAAGATGTCACAGCATAATAACTGCTGGCTTTCTACATTGTTTTATATTCTGTAGCTCAGCCTTATTTTCTAGAAGTACATTTTCCTCAGAACAATTAAATATTTTTCTTTTAAATTCAGAGCCGAACTGCTTTTGTCAATGTATCTACATATAAAGGTGCCATGACTTTTTTTTTTCTTAAAAAAAATTCCTCAAATACAATACATGATGCTGGGTGTCCATGAATAATGAGTTTCATATTCCAGGGAAAACAGAACCTCAAGGTATTAAAGCATTTTGGTAGACAAAGCATTCTGCTTGTCCTTACCACATAAGGGAATTTCAAAGAAACACAAAACCAGAGCAATTTCTCCTGTTTATTTCCTGTTCTTTGGTGTGAATCATGTTGACTGTAACCTTAAAAATATTTCCTAAATGCATTAGAGAAATGTATAATTCCAAGGTGATAAACTGTCAGGGATGTGACAGTGGGGCAAACACACTGGGATATTCAAAACATCTGATTTCCTCTGGAGTGGCTGAGAGCACTGCTGGCTTCAGGAAAAGAAATAAAAGGGGTGTTCTTCCAACCGTGATTTTGCTTCCCTCTTTTATCTCAAGATTGCAAAAAGCTATGGCAGGGAAGGGCTGAATGTCTTCCAGCTCTGCAGTTAAATGTCTGTTTTGGGGGGAAGGTTTCACACAGCAGGATGAGCTGCAAGTCCATGCAGGAGAATGGGAAAAGGCCCTCTGGAAAAGGAATATGTCTCTTTGAAGGAGTGACAAGGCTGGGGGAAGAACATCTGTTGGGAATTATTCAGAGTGCTGCTGGTTTATAGAGGAATGAAGCCAGACTTGGATCATGATAATCTCAATAGCCAAGAGCAGATTGAAAGAGCTTTTTTGCTACATATAATTCCTTATCCCACATATGGTTAAAAAGGAAAAGTAAACAAGAAACCTCTGCCTCAAACATCCAAACCTTCCCCCCATCCCCAGCCAAAAATTGTTCTGAAGCCAAGCAGAGCAGAAGTTGGAAAGGGAATACCTTACTGAGATCTACAAAATAGGAAGAATCTCAGCAAGTCACTTCTGGGCTATACACAGGACAGAAGACCCAAAGTGCAGCTCATGAGGAAATCCAGGAAGAGGATTTTCTGGTTTGGTTTTAAGGGTGTCCTTTATACAGGCTTGCCAAGCCTTGTACAACTTTGCAGTGCCCCCCTGTTGTGATATAACCAGCAATGATCTGATTTTTAAACTTCAGCATTAGTAAAGTTTTCTGGTTTTTTGATTTTTTTTGGTATTGTTTTGATTTTGTTTTTATTTTGTCTTTGCTGTTGTTGTGGTGTGTTATTATTTTCTCCCCCCTAACAGAGGGAGCCTTTTAAGATGTAATAAATAACTTGCAATTGAAGTAATCTTAATTCCTTCAGTGCTAAACACATACCTGGAACAGGGAATGCAGAATGCTTGGCATGGGCTAATTTAGCATGTAGAAATTGCCACTTCTTTTTAATTAACTATTGATTTGTGGAATTTGTGTGCTGAGTTTAATCAAGTTGGATGAGAGTAGATAACTTCAGTCAGTTTGTTTGAATTTAAGAACAGATGAAGGGTATTTGTATATTAGAAGTAAAACTTCCTGCTAGGACCAACCAATATCTTCCCTGGGGCTTGGAATTCAAACTACAACTCCCCTTCAGTTTATTGGAACCTCTCAATTATAAAATTTTGTGTAGCAAAAAAGATGTGATCTTTAAAAATAAGCTTTGTATTGCAATCTCTGTACATAACAGTATATATTCTGGAAATCATACACTTTTACTTTTCACTGAGGAATGGAAGATGATCCTGCCAGGGTTGGCTGAGGTCTCAGGGTTAGCTTTTGAGTGGGGAAAAGTCCAGCTACCCTTGAAAGTGGGAGTTTCTGTGTTCACAGTGAGGAAAACACTCTGCCAAAGATGCTCTTTCCTACAGGATGATCGGGAGAAAAGTCTTCTTGTACTATAGTTTGAAAATCTCACCAATTATTCCAAATTAATGACTCTAAAGTATTTAAAAGAATCCAGTAATGGACCTGTAAGTCTATTTAGACATGGTACCACACGTAAGGGGTAAATCTCACTGCTTTTCTCCTCAGTCTCCCTGTGAGCACTTAGTCTATGTGGTATTAATAAAATGACTCTTTGCTCTGGTGATACCAATTATTCCATGGTTTGGAGGTTGCACTAATAAAGTTTCTGATATTCTGAATTTTAATCCTATTAGCTGAATCCCTGAAGAGTCATCTCCTGCCTTGGTGTGCTCATCCTCCATGTATTTCAAGACGGTTATTGCTCCCCTCTGTGATTATTTAGTCAAGGTATTACACAATAAGGCTTTAATTGTTTCTTCTGGAGAAATCCCTTTAGCCCAATTTGTGGCTTAAGTATTTGTGCTTATTGACCCAAGTGCATCTTCAGTACAAATGGACCCTGCTCCTGCTAGCAAGCTTTAAATCAACAGAGCGGCTTCCAACTGGTTAATGTGAACTTTTCCTTAGCCCTCATGTATAGCCCTGGTTTTGTGCCTGAGATGTTTTGGTTTTCTGAAATCCTTTGCCCAGGGAATTTTCTGCAAACAAGAGACATGTTTTTGTACTTGTAACTTTGTTTTTAATTCCTTTTCCTAGGAGGGATGTAGGGGTTCGTGCCCCCTGACCAGCCTGCTGTATTGCTGGCCCACCTGGCTGCTTTTGGGGTATGCCTCTACATCTGCGATTTGTGGGTTCTTCTGCTACAGCACCTCGACTGTCGCTGTCACGGCTGTGATACAGTGAAAGAGGGGACCCTCGGAGACTTGAGAATTCAGAGGTTTATTGGATGGGGGGGGGGGTGACAGAGATTCCCCAGATTCTCAGAGGCCTCAGGAGGGACCTCAGGGTGCGTCTGCAGGGGATTTTTAACTGTTTCTATCCCGAGGGGTGGTTACAAGGTATTAACCAATTACACAAAGTA
>JBBMKD010000040.1:3272555-3318182 GCA_037834095.1 Argya squamiceps
TTGCCTTGCCTTGCCTTGCCCCGCCCCTTGGCTTGGCTTGGCTTGCCTTGCCTTGCCCCGCCCCTTGGCTTGGCTTGCCTTGCCTTGCCTTGCCCCGCCCCTTGCCTTGGCTTGCCTTGCCTTGCCTTGCCTTGCCTTGACACTCCCTGCCTTGCCTTGACCTGCCGTGCCCTGCTCTGCCCTGCCTTGCGTTGCCTTGGCCTGCCCTGCCCTGCCTTGCCTTGGCCTGCCCTGCCCTGCCCTGCCTTGCCTTGCCTTGCCTTGCCTTGACCTGCCCTGCCCTGCCCTTCCCTGCCTTGCCTTGCCTTGCCTTGCCTTGCCTTGCCTTGCCTTGCCTTGCCTTGTCCTGCCCTGCCTTGCCTTGCCTTGCCTTGCCTTGTCCTGCCCTGCGCTGCCCTGCCTTGCCTTGCCTTGTCTTGCCTTGTCCTGCCCTGCTCTGCCCTGCCCTGCTCTGCCTTGCCTTGGTTTGCCTTGCCTTTCCTTGCCATGCCTTGCCTTGCCTTGCCCCGCCTTGCCTTGCTCTGCCTCTCCTTGCCTTGCCCCGCCTTGCCTTTCCTTGCCTTGCCTTGCCTTGCCTCGCCCCGCCCCTTGGCTTGGCTTGCCTTTGCTTGCCTTGGCTTGGCTTGGTTTGGCTTGGCTTGGCTTGCCTTGCCTTGCCTTGCCTTGCCTTGTCTTGGCTTGCCTTGGCTTGGCTTGAGTTGCCTTGGCTTGGCTTTGCTTGCCTTGGCTTGCCTTGGCTTCCCTTGGCTTGTCTGGCCTTGGCTTGGCTTGCGTTGTCTTGCCTTGCCTTGCCTTGCCTTGCCTTTTCTTGCCTTGCCCCTTGCCTTGTTTTGCCTTGCCTTGCCTTGCCTTATCCCGCCCCTTCCCTTGCCTTGCATTGCCTTGCCTTGCCTTGCCTTGCCTTGCTTTGCCTTGCCCCGCTCCTTGCCTTGGCTTGCCTTGCCTTGCCTTGCCTTGCCTTGCCTTGCCCCGCCCCTTGCCTTTCCTTGCCCCTTGCCTTGCCTTGCCTTGCCTTGCCTTTCTCCGCCCCTTGCGTTGCCTTGCCACGCCCCTTGCCTTGCCTTGCCTTGCCTTGCCTTGCCTTGCCTTGCCTTGCCTTGCCAAGAGAATAGAAACCAATTTCTTTGTTTCTTCTCTCCCCCAGCAGAATTCCTGTAGGTCCCATACAGTTTCTAGAGCTCTCTGTACATTATAGGACTTGCTTTACCTGGGTCGTATTGGAAATTATATATAAATGTAATACGTATCCTTTACTGTAGCCTGTTAGTTCCACCGAGGTGTGGCAGGATTATTTTGTCCCCTTTGACTTCCTAACGCTGACGAAGGTACCCCTCCTCTTGCTCCTCTGTTGTAGAGGATACCAGACTGATTTATTTCTATAAATGAACATAGGATATTGTAATTCTGTTGCTTTCAAAAATACATTCTGTATGTTTAGGGCATTAATTAAGTGGAGGCTTGTGATTACAGAGCATCAATACCTGAGAGACAGGGAAAGAGCACAAGATGTGAAATGTCTTTGTAATCCAGGTTTGTTTTTTCCCTCTGGCCTTCCCACCTTTCACTTCAGTGCATACTTAAAAATATTTATTTCCCCCCAGTTGCATTCTGAACATATCACATCATTGAAATAGGTGATACTAAGAATGATCAATGGGCACTTAAGGGGGTTAAGAGTCTTTTACCTGAAATACTGGACTCACTTTGAGGCTGATGTGAGCAGATCTGCACTGCTCTGCTCTGTTGCCCTCAGGTAATTTTAAAGCAAAAACCTGCTTTTAATAATAGCAGATAGTCAGGTGTTAGTTGTGCCACCAAAACCTGTATTTTATTCCTTGGATTAGCTACTTCCTAGGGTAATATCTTGCAATTTCTGCTCTCTCTATTATAAATTGCTTATACAGAACTTAGACTTCTGAGATAATGCGTGTCTAAACGAAACAAGATAGAGCCTTGCCTTTGCTGCTTGATAACAGGAGGAGACAAATGACCTCCCTGCGTTTTGGAGATACTGGATGGGTTTCTATAATTGTGCTGTAAAATGCTTTGATGGATTGGGACATATCTGGCGATCCCACATCAAGCTGAACTCTCATCAGTTATGAGATGCTCCCACAAAAGGCACAGACAGCTCCATTCTGCCTCATGCTGAGGGAAATGGGATCTCTTCCTTTCAGGAGGGATGCTCGGAGGAAAGTGAAACTTGCTGAAAACCAGCTGGACATTTTGTTTCCTGTGGAGTACCTGTGGTAACAACTTATCTCCTGCTGCGGATCTTGGTCTTTTTTTGTGGCTCAGGTGGTAACAGCCAGAGTTACACTTTGTTTTCTTCCTTTGGTGACGATGTGAAGATTGCAATATTCTACCAATAAATGCTGCAGCCCAGTTATTCCTGCTTCTTTTGCTTTCAGATTGACCTAAACTGATGATTTTTCATTTGGACTTCACCAGATATACATTTGGTTGAAGGGTTTATTAACATGTTTGGGTTTGACCTGACTCCATCTGTACTCCAGCAGCACAAAGAATATTGCTTTTGGCTGGCAGAGCCATTTATTGTGGGGTGGATTTTGGTGGCATCTGTTGGCCCCAGTTATCTTGTGGAATCACAGAATACTGTGAGCTGGAAGATGTGATCAGGGTTCTGTTGCATGAAGTTTGAAAGCCTGAAGCCTGGCACCCTCCTTCAGAAAGACACCCAGAGCAAAGGGGTGTGATACACGAGCAAAGTGAGACCTCCAGAGTGTGAGAGCAGGAAACAAAACTTCCTAAAGGAGGGTTTGAACGAGGCTGTGCTGAAGGGAGGGAGGGAAGGAGGAGGCGTTAACACAGCAGAGATGAAGATGTTGGGTGAGCTGCAGAACATTGAGGTGACAGTCACCCTTGGAGGGGTGGCTGAAAGGTACAGCAGCCCCTTTGTCTCTTGCAGCCACCTCATTTGTGCCTTTGTCTCCTGCTCCTCCTCCAGCCAGTGCAATCTGCAGTATTTTGATGATAATGTCACCTTTTTAGCTGACTATTGTTGCAGTGCACCCCCCCACACCTGAGCAAGATTTCCATTGAAGGAAAAGGATTTCAGTTACACCCCTGACTTTTAAGGAAGAAGCACGAGAACTTTCTGGTCTTCTTTCACCGTAATTGTCCCAATGCCAGGACAAAGGCACCTGTTGGTCTCTGTGGCTGCTCCTCAGATATGCAGCCAGTTTCCATTAGGCAGCAAGTCAAAAAACCCTCGTAAAACATTAAGTAGATAAGAAAGAGGTGCTCGGGGTTTTTTGGGGTGTCTTAGCAGGTGCTAGAGGTTTCTCTGCCCTGTGCACAGCTTTTTTTTGTTGTTGTTGTTTTTTTGGTTTTGGTTTTGTTTTTGTATGGTTTGTTATTTTCTCTTTTATTAAAGCTTTTTGCTGTTCAAAGCACACCTGATCAGCCATCTCACAGTTATTTTAAAGCCATTTCTGGGAGGTTGCAGGTCAGCCCTCAGAGCTTGATACACCTTAGTGGGGGTCAAAACACTCTGGCCACCAGCAGCCTGTATCAGACTGAAATCACTGATAACGTTTCTCTTGACTCTCCTGATCAAGATCTCATTGTTACACTAACTGAAGCAGTAGTGAAAAAGGAACAAAAACCCTGCTGTGCTTGGTTGGAGCCGATTGCTGCATTGATGAACAATTGCTGCTTTTTGGATGTGTCAGGAGCTTCCCTGCTTCCCTGGGCTTCAGCACTGCTCACACACAAATCCACGATTAGTGTGAATCCATGGGTGACACTGACATGAATCCATGTCAGTGATTCCAGGGGATACCCAGGAGCTACAAAGTGAATTTTGTGTTCAGACATGGAGGAGAACAGAGCAAAGGGCAGCTTTGCAAGCCTAGCCTCCTCCACAAACACATCTGGGTAACACAAGTTTGTTTCGAGGTGTGACAGCTGTTGATGCTGAAATTCTGGAGTCTGTTCCTGGAATCTAATGATGAATGAGATGAAGGTTTTTAAGCTGCCAGTACAGTTATTAGAGCTCAGCTACAGATGGTGTAATACAAACACCAGAATCCAGAAACCTTTAAGGGAAGATTTTGTGGGAAATAGTTTTCTTGGTGGTACTATGTAGAAGACCTGACCTTCAAACATGTGGAAAATAAGATATTTCTGTATCCTTACAGAGGCATTAGGTGCTCTAAATAATTTTCCCATGCACCATTTTTCTCCCCTTTTTTCCCTTCAAGAGGAGACAGTCTGAACTAGGTTTAGAAACATCTAGAAAGGAGATTTTCATGAAGCTGGTCTCTGCTGGGCAATATTTCTCCATATGCAAAACTTCTTATTCAAAACCCTGAGGTGGAGCAAGTGCAAGGAAAGAGAAAGTCAGGAGACACTGAAAGGTAGTTTTTTCTTCATGCCTGGTTTGTTCTTGCCTGGTTGGGCTGTGAGTCAATTTGGAACAAGTGAGACAGGCTGTTGTGGTGGAGAAAAGTGCTGCTTCACTGGAAAAGGCACCGGTGTTAAAACACAGGAAAGGAGAAGAAAAGGGGGAAGAAAGAAAAACCTAATTGTCCTCTTGCCTGAGGCTGAGCCCTGTGATGAACCAAGCAGATAATATTGACTACATGTGTTACTGAGAGCTTGAGTGGAAGACATTTTTTTGTTTTATGACCGAGGATGCTGAAGGAAGAAGTCAATAACTTCCTGTACTGGTTATATTGTATTAAAAAAGGCTGTATGACAGAGGTAGATATATCCTCATCCTCCTGTCTCCCATCCTTATCTCAGTCAATTTTGCCTGCAGCATGGAATCATCTGGGCCCTGAGAGCACTAATGGGCCTTGATAGCACAGAGCCAACTCAGCAGCTCCCCTCCCTCCTGTTCTGGGGCACTCTGAGGAATCTGTCAGAGTGATAGAGAGATCCCAGGAGTTTTCCAATCATAAAAGCTTGCTAGTGCCTTCTAATTATCATTACCATTCAGGAGGGCTCATGTAACGACACGTAGAACTCCTATTTCTTCAGAGGGCTTAGAGCAAAGTTTATTGAAAGACAGATTCTTTTTATACAGTCTTTTGGTACAATGAATAGGATTGTTCCTTTAGGGCACCAGTTTTGTAAACATCTCTACCAGTAAACAAGTTGGAAAAACACCAGAGTCAGGAGGAGGAGATCTACAAGGCTGTTTTGGGTTCCTCCTTATGATTTCTCAGGTCAGACTGGGAGAGTTCTGTCCCTGGTTTTTCCCCAGGCTTCAAGCTTCTGCCTGGAGCTTAAGAATCCATGTTCTGACCACTGTCAGTTCCCACACTAATGTTTTGAGAACGTTTAGCAAAAAATTAAAATTCATGTAAATATAAAAATTGAGCCTTTCTAGAAGCAAGTATTGGGAGGTAGGAGGATTTCTGGCTGGCATCTCTTGTGTGGCATGCTTTGGCTGAGGTTCCTTTTGCTGGTTTCTCTCCTCCAAAAGATACCCTGGGTGATCTGTCCAGGGATGGGGATCTTGGTGAGGCTGTTATTACATGGATATATATTAAAAACAGTGTTCAATGTGAAACTTGTTTGGGTCTTAAGGTCTGTGAACTAGCTTGAGGTGTGGGGAAAATACCATCTCCAACAGGAGCTTCTACTCTGAACAGTTAAATGAAGATGTAAAATTCAAATGTAACCCTTTAAAAAGTGTTTAGTGTCATGAAACACATAAATAAATACACTCTGAGCATATCAAGGGTTGCAAATTATTTCAGCTTTTTACTGCTTTTATATATGAGACAAAATACAGTACGTGTTTTGAAATTGGCATGTATTATGTATTTTACTGCCATCAGTAGCCTTGTGCAATAGTGGAAATAGCATTTTACACTCTTTAAGCTGGTTAAGACTTACAGGCCTGGCCATGACTGGCAGCCTGAGCACCCTTCATATTGCCCAGCATGTGGCCTGTGCTCCCCTCAAAGGCGAACACAGAGAAAATGTTTGGAATATTTTTGGCTGATCTGCATGAAAATGAAACCAACCCTCAGCAAACATGTTTGATCTGTAGTGTGAACAGTACTTTGAAACTTGTATTAAACTGCTATTGTTCTGATAGGTCCAAGTCCAAACTCCTTTCAAATTATGAAGTTATCAATCCATGATTGACATAATTTGTGCCTCTGTCCAGTGCACAAAATTGCAGTTTGCTGCCAACAAATGTGAATGCTGAGGTGCTTCTCAGGTCCCTGCTGAGTATTTGTTCTCTCTTCATTTTCAAATAATGAGTGCAAATCCTTCAAGATGCTTCTTTTGTGAGGAAGACATTACAGTTTAAGGGCATGTAAACTGAAAATTAACTTTGCTCAGGTATGTTTAACGTGGCCATGTAAGCAATATTCCATCCCAGCGAGTGTCCTTTCAGTGAGCTGACATCAAAGCACTCAGTCTGCTGCAAATGGCTAAGGAGAGCTTCCTCCAGAGCTCTTCAAACATCATGAGAGAAAACATAAGTTCTTTATTCATTTAGCTCTTATTTATTTATCTCTTTATTTATTTGGTTCTTATTTATCAGATGTATATCTAATATCGCTTACATTTTATAAAACTTAAGCTTTAATTTAACCTAAACTTAACCAGACCCAAACCTAACAGAACTTAAAATAACCTTATTTAAACTGAGAAATACTTAAAATTAACCTAAATTTAAACTAACCCATACTTAATCTTAATAGAACTTAACAATAACAAAATACTAAAATATAACTTACCTCAGACCTAAGTATAATAAAACTTAACTGTGCTTAATTCTATCAATACTTAATTAATATCAAATGAAAATATAACCTTAAGTGTAACTCATAATAAATGCAGCTTTACTGAAGAAAAAGAGAAAATTACTTAAAGTTTGATAAACTGCTATTCAACTTTGCACCATGTTGTAGATGTATATTTTGCTGCGAGCTTTGATCATTTGGACTAAGGCAAATTGTCCCATGCAACAAATTTTTTTTCAGAAGAGAAAAATTTTTTAAAATTTTTTTTTTCCACCCCCTGCAGCTCTTGCAGCCTTCCAGTAGTGGTTTGATCCTCTCTGGACATTTAAGATTCTCTTCAAAGAGAACACAGGAAAGACCTGGAATTTTGATGCTTTCTATAAAATTTGCAATGCGATAGGTTGTGTTTATAAAGCCTATAGTAATAGTCTTCATTTTAATTGGTTCTCTTTCTAAACCTATTCCAGTTGGTAAGAGTTGCACAGATGGAAAGTGATGGTGGGGAGAGGAGTTCTTTTAACCATCTGCTTTGCACTCAGCAGGTGTGAATCCAGAGTAGCTCTTCGGATAATTTGAGATGGCTTTGTAAAAATTACAGCACTGCTTTTTGGCCTGTGTTTTGACTTGAGCCACTGAAGAGATGATGCTGTGACTCTGCTCCCCAAAGAAGGATTGTTATTGCAGCAGCTTGAGAGCTGAATCTTCAAATTCTTCAGAACATCTTGGGTGTTGTTGTAGGTTAAGTGGTGTGAAAGTTCCGGTTTTTTATTTTCCTTGCCAAGGTCAGGATAAATACATGACAAATGTAGGTTTTATATCTGGACTTGGATGTTGATTGTTTCTTATCTATGGACAGACTCACAAGCTGTGAGCTCTAACTAGCAATTTAGAGAAATGAGGTAAAATGGAGTGCTTCAAACTCTCTCCAAGGTTATTTAAGTCCTAATTACCCAATACCAAGGTGACACATATATTATTTATATTTCTGACCCAATAACAACCACCCAAGGCCCACAAGATGGACCTTTTTCACCCAGTTACAGAAAACCACCCAAACCCATGAAGAAGGAGGAAGAAGGTGAAGAAGAACAACTCAGACAATGCTCAAAGCCCTCCATGCTGACTCACATGTATAGCTATATACTAAAATTCAAAAATCTGAGTTTTCAGAATTCCAACAAAGTGGCAGACTGAAATTTGATCTGAAAACCTTGGCCAAGGTAGCAGGTGGCATTCACAGCTCCTACCAGTCACTGCCTTCTGGAACAGAGGTTTGGAAAGTTTATTTAGAGGGTGAAAAGGTTTGGGTGTGCTGAGGCTAATGGGAAATTGGAGGTGGATTATACATACATTTATTATACAACGTATCTCATGTGCTTAATGGAGACCACAGGGAAAACAGCCACTGCTTGGACTGAAAATAAATCCCTTTGATCAATGAACTACCCGTGGGCATATTGGTGACATTAAAACAAACCAGCTCCTCTGGCTGAATCCTTCCTTTCTCCATTCAACATTACTAAGGCTGGAGATTATCAGTAATGGGACTTGGATGTTAAACACTCTTTAATCAGAAGCCCAGAGTGTGAACTGATGGTGGGCAAGAGTTCCAGTTGAGAAGGATTTCAAAGTGTTACCAAAAATTATGTGGAATAATTTGCTTTCTTGGGAGGGGTTTTGTGTCTGCTGCTTCCATGTGGAGTTCATGACAGAGTAAGGAAAATAAAAAAGAGATCCCAGCCCTCCTGTGGATTTGTAGCAAGGAAAGTACTGGGTCAGCAAAAGGAAGGGCTGTCTGCATTAATATATTTAATAATAAATAAAATTTATTGTTATTTTGCAATCTTGGAGAGAAACTTGAGGACATAAAAATTAAGTTGTTTCTGATCCTTCAGGAAAGGTGGTAGAAACCAAATACACCATTTGATCCCAGGCTGGAGCAGTGAGCCTTTCCATGGTCTGGAATTTTTAATATTTAGTGAAGCCCTGGCACATTCCTGGTAAAATTTAAGGAGATATTTTGGTGTCTTAGAGGTTCTGAAGGATTCAATAGTCAGCAGCATTCCCTGTTTTGCTTTTTATTATGGCCATCGTGGCAGATGTTACTGCAGAATAAGTTTACAGGGAAACCTGAAGCTATAAACAAAGGAGTCAGTGTCTCTAATGTTTGTTGGTGAACATAAAACAATAATAAAAACAATGAAATATTTATAAGCTTTCAGAAGTAATTACAATGATGAGGTGCAGAGTTTAATTTAGAAGCAATAGCAAAATAAATGAAAAATTAATTTTCCAGACTTACTGGTTCATTTTCAGACTTATTAAAAATAACTTGGCCTCCTTGTAGTAGTAAGATGTGCCAAATTACCTGATTAATGTAAACTTATAATTCTGTTCTCCACCCATTAAAGTAATTGTACAAGTGGGGAACTTGCCTGTTCCTTTTTTTTTTTAAATCAGAGAACACATGAAAAAAGATGTGAGCTTTACTGCTGATTATAGTGACTTGCATTTGCAGAACTGGCATTTTATGTTCTCCTGCAACACGAATAGACTCACAGAACCTGTGTTTTCACTGCAGAGAGGACATACATCAGAGGGCTTTAAATCAGATTAGTTTTTTATTGGCTTGCAAACTAAGGTGAGGTAAGGGAATGCAACAAGTATTCCATTAAATTAGACATCATAGTGCTCGGATATAAATGCCATTCTGAGGTAATTCCCATAATTTTACTCATTAAGACACGAAAATCAATGAACTTCTCTTTTATGGTGGTTGTGAACTGGTTGAACTGAATTGCAAAATTATTTGGGGGTGCTCTAACTCTGCTTACACTGAAACTACTGGTTTTGGTGGCAGCACAGTTAGATGACAATATAAAATCTCTTGGCTCATCTGTCCTTGAGCCTCAGAATTCACTGTGAGTGTTGTTTTCTTGCAAGAGCCAAACAAAGGGATCATTGTTGAGTCTAAGCTCTGAGAGATGGAGTGGGATCCAAATAATACACCCTCCTGCAGGGGATGTTCACCCCTGAGCTGGAACCACTGGCCTTGATCATTCAATTGCCTATTTGTCAAGTGGATACAATAAAATAAAGCTTCTTTACATCTCAGCCTTTTGAGACTCAGTCAGGAGGAGTTTTCTTGCTTTCCACCTCTGCCCAAACCCCTTTATCTATCCCCTGGTTCCTTGTATCCAAATCCCAGTAGCTTTTGGGTGGCACTTGGAGGAGGCCAGGCTTTCCTGTGGGGAACAGCACAGTTCCCATCATGTCTCCAGCTGTTTCAGTCTTTTGTTGGTGCACAAGAGGTGGAAATATCCTTCAGTCTGAGTCTCAACATCCCTATTCTATTCCATTTCATGTATCTTACAGTCCAAGAGAAGATGCTGGCTGGAGTTGGACTGACTGCTGAGAGTGGTGTTGCATGTGGTACCTGTGGAGTTTTGGCTGTTCTAGCTTGCTGCTGGTATAACTGCATTTTTTAGCAGTGATTTCAAGCAGAAGTGTCTAGAAAGCATTTTGTGCAAGGATTCCTGAGGTCTCAGAGCACTTGTCACTCACTTTCAAGTACCTCCCTGGGTAATGGTCTCTCAGATTTTAGTGACTTGTGCCAGCGGCTTTATTTGGCTCAGGATCAGTTTTGTAAGGGGTTCTGTGGGGAATCAACATGGACTTGACTCTGGAACTGCTCATGAGGTGTGAGTTCTGCCAGCAGAAGGCAAGGGGTGGGCCCTGGCCAAGAGACAAGTTCTACCACTAAAGAGTCAGGAGGTGAAACAGTAAATCAGGTTGATGTTAGGCAAGAAATGTATCAAACAGGATAAAAAAGGAGGCTGGACTTGTCTAGAGCATTGACTCTCAGCTTGATCCTCTTCTGAAGTTTATGATGATCTGAAAGACTTGAACCCTGTTCCTGCAGTGAGCTCCCTGCATGAGGCCTGGTGCCCCAGCTACGTGTGGGCTTATCTACTGGAGAAATTTCTCACATCATGGACCCTTTTGATCATGCAGACACACAAAAACAATGATTGCCTATTCCTGCCATGCAGTATTTGTGTTCTAAATTACAGGAAGCAAAAGTCTGACCCACCTTCTCTCACAAATACCAACAGAATTTATTCTTTGCTTTGCCATTTCTCATTTTCTCTGCATGAAGATGTCGGCATTTCAAAAATATTTGATTTCCATTAGAATCAAAAATGTGTTCTCTGTCTCTGTAAATTTTCATTTCTTCAAAACCACAGGCTATGCTTCAGTAACGAGGAAGTGGGTGTTTATTTTCTGATTTGGAAGAGGCTGCCTGTGCCTGTGATCTGGAGACAGAAATGTGCAGGGAGCCAGCAGTGCCTGGCAGGCAAGGCTGGGTGTGTGGCTGGGCTGGTCACTGAGCAGCTGCCTGCCTCCACTTCTAACACAAATCAAACACTGCTGCAACTGGCAAGGCCTTGCCAGGCACTTGAATTCCATGAAATCAAAGCTTCTGGGTGGAGATACGCTCCAACAGAAATTGATGCAGTTTACTGTGCAAATAAGCCTGAAGTGCATCATAGCTAAAACAGCACTTCTGTTCCAGAATCATTTCTGTCTTTCAGTATTTTAGGTGAGGATGGGAAGTTTAAGAAAGGATAAACAAAGCTCAAATAGAAAACAGGATTAAATGGCTTGTCTGATGGAAAAAGCAGCTACGAATGGTGAATGAGCCCTAGAAATAAGAAAGGCTTTTGCAGTTTGGTGGAGATGATCTAAACAGTTGTGTAACTCTTTCAGGAGCTTCAAGCAGGAGGAAAGATGGGAAAGGGTGGATCAAGTTCTAACAATATGGGAAAGAGGGTGAAGGATTTTTTGAAATCAACAGTTCTGCCTAGGGGATGTGACTTTTGAAGAAAATCCCTGTTGTTGGTCTCTACTGCTGCTCCTGTTGATGAGGATATTGAATGGTGTTTATTAATGGTTTTCTTTCCTCCTGAGCTATGTGGGAGTGGGAATTCATGGCTTTGAGAAGTGGGGCATGACCTGGATTAATCTGTACTCATCTAGGGTGAAACACTTCCTGCAATAGTTGCCTGGCTGACAATATCTTGTTTATTGAAAAGGATCAGTCATCAGCTGAGCAAGTTTCTTCTGTAGGCTCATCACAAGTGGACACAGCTCCAAATTGAAGGCCAAGCTGTGGAACTTTACCACTGCAGGTTACAAGGTGTGTGAGGCTTGATCCAGCACCATTTAAAAAATCTCCCAGATTTGTTTCTCCTCTACTGAACCCATTTGGTTTGTGTTCATCCAGCTCTGAAAGTATTTACAGCTGCAAGTCAGGCAAAGGCCAATGCCCATCCCTTTTCTAGGGTTAAAGTTAGCAGTGGATGTTTAATGTCTCCAGTTCTGGCTGTACAGATATCTGGATGTCTCAGAACTGCTCCCTCACCCTCCTGTGGATCTGCCTGGAGTGTCTCAAATGAGCCATTCCTCCCCTCTCTGTTCATTCTTGAATCATTGACACAATATTACTTGCTCAAACTAAAACCTCCTTCATAATGTCAGTGAAATCAGTGCTGGGACAGAGATTAACTCCTTCTGCTGGGACAGAGATTAACTCCTTCCTGGATTCTGGCCAGAGCTTGTTGAACAAAGCAGAAAATGGAGTTTGGCTTGATGAATTCATCCATACCTGGCTGGGCACCACTCCTGAAGTTTTGTCCCTGAGCTCCTGACTGGAATGTATCTGGATATGTGCAGTGGACTTCTTAGGGATTTACCTCCCTCTGCAATTATCTAAATCTACAAGCATCTAAGTGTGAGAAAATAGGACTTTTTTAATTTTTAAAGCCTCTACTTCATCTTGCCTTTTCTATTGGAAGAATGAGAGGAACTTTACAGTCTATTTGCCAAAGAACTAAGTTACTTTTTTTTTTTAAGGTTCTAATATTGCACCAAACCTTTGATTATATCTGATGGTGTTTTTAATAAATTATCTGAGAGAGTGAAAAGAACATCCAAACTGTCCTGTTGGGTTGCCCTAATCTCATTTTAATTTCATGCCTGCAGCTCTAGGACCAGAATGTTATGTGAAATTTGTGTCACAGCGTCGAATGTGGATTTAGAAGATGCAAAGGAAATTTACAAAGTAAGAATACCCTTATTAAAAAAACCCAAAAAACCTAAACCTGTAGTAAAATTATTTTGAAAGAAGCTGTTGAGAGTTAAGGCCACCTTTGCATTTTAATGGGTAATTACTCTTGGCATCACTACCAGTACATAACCAAAGTCCCCAGCATCCCCGAGGGACAGCGGTAAATTTGGATTTAAAGGCGGCGCGGCTAATATTTTGTACTTTAAGGAAAGCCAATTTCCGTGGATCAGGGAGAAGAGAAATCCAAGGGTTTTGACGCTGGGAGCAGCAGCAGCAGCGCGGTGCACATAATCGATATGGGAAAGGTTATTACTTTAGCTGGGAGCGGGGCTGGAGCCGCGGCTCGGTCCGCGCTCAGCGCTCGCAGCCGGCAGGAGAGGGCGGCAGAGAAGCAGCTCCCGGAGCCTGCACAGCACCCGAATTTCTATCAGCAGCGAGAGCACATCGGAGCTCTCGGAAGCCAAATCCCCTTTCAAAACGGCAGCACCAGCAGTCTTTTTTTTTTTTTTTTTTTTCCCTCCCTTTTTTCCTCCCCCCCCTTCCTTTTTAATAATAATAAAAAAAGTCCGCAACACTTTGAAAATGTCAAATTCCTGCGGCAGCCCAGAAGACGCGGGGAAGCAGCGAGGCAGAGATGGCAAGATAAGAAGGGAGGATGTGGATGATTCCCAGCCTGAGGGAAAGAGGTTGAAGCTGGGGGATGAAGGAGGAAGCAGTGGACAGGACAGAGAAGCAGCAGAAGATGCAATAATGCCTTGTTCAGGCAGAGAGGAGCCCGTGCCCGAAGGAGGTGGTGAAGGCAAAAGTGTAAGTGAGGATCTTCAGCGGCTCAGGGAAAGGGGGAAGGGCCGGGAGGTTACCTTTGAAATTCTTTGTCATCCCGAAGTTGGTAATTGGGCATCAAGAAGAGCAGGACGAGTACAACCGAGTGTCCCATCTCACTCAGATCATAAGCATGGTCCTGTTTAATTTCTGACCTTGCCTGCACGCTTTTTAGTGCAGGAGTGTGTGTTTTTATCTGGCCCTCCCTGTCAGCTGCTTGCGAGATGTGTGTGTCAGACGAGTGATTTCTTTTTTCTTGGGGAGAAGGAATATTACCTGCTGAACTTCCTTTTCAGCTCCATAGATCCATTTAGAAATTGGGTAAGGATCGGTGCTTTGAATTGGACAGTTTGGGTTGTTCATCAGTCTGTCCGTTCAGACTTCCAGCTGCATTTATGTTGAGTAGCGCTGTTTAACAGCTGGGGGTGGGGGTAGATCCTCCAGGAGATGGGGAGAACTGGTGGTCAGAGATCTCATCTGGTGAGATTATGGCAAAAAGGAGCTGCTGAGCAGTTGTCTGTATAAACATCAGCGTTCCCAGGTCCTTACAGGAGGGTAACTTTGCTGCCTGGTTACTCAGCTCAGCTGCCGTGCCTGCCAGCAGCTCCTGAGGCACAGCAGAGACCTCGGGGGACAGGGGGACAACATCTGGATCCCCAGCTGAAGGTTTGCCCCTCCTGGTGCAATTCGGGCCAGGTACTTTTCCTGGACACATCCTGGGTCAGAAACACAGGGGGAGGGTGGTGGGAGCAATGTCTTGGGTGTAGGATGTTTCCTGTGTGAGTTGTCATAGGGGGAGAGTGCAGCTTTAGAGCTCACTTAAGAGCTGCTGGAGACTTCAGTGCACTGATTTTATCCAGAAGTTCTCTGAAATGTGTTTTTTTTTCTCTCCTGGGACTGGTATCCTGAATTTAGACATGCTTCTTCAAGTGAGGAGCTAAGTAGATGCTCAGTGTTTTGGTAGGATTTACCTTTTTAAATAATTTGAAAGATAGTTTATTCTGTTCATTCTTGCTGGAAGGTCTACTCTAAATGCAACAGTTTTCCTGAGCTACTGAAGTATTTAAAATGTGTGTAGAGTGTTGGCTTGTTTATCCAAGCAGAAATCTCTTTTATCAAGCCATGTAACTGCAGAGAGTTGCACTTTGCTCTGTGTTTTGGGTTTCCTGTGCTTTATGAAGTTCTTTCTAACTCTCAGACAGTGAAGTACCACTCTTGTTCTTATATCACTTCTGGCAGAGTCTTATTTTCCTCAAAAGAAATGCAAAATACAGGAAAGTAATTGGTCAATTCACAACCCTTGCTTTTGTCTATTTTTTCCTTTTTAACCTGAGAGTAAAGACTTTAAATCCATTCTACTTTGTGATAAATATCTAGAAGTGAACACCACTATAGGTTGGGGTAAAGTCTTTTTGATGGTACATCTTATTATAATACCTAATTAGGAAGTTACTGAAAAATAAGCCTTAATTGAATAAATTTACTTTGTCTTTTAAGGGATCAATGCAGAATATATGAGAATGATGCATACCTGAATCACTGGGCTCTGCCCCAGCTGGGAAGCCTGGATTAGCCCCTTATTTATGTTCTGCTACTGCAGCAAAGTTCTGTGCTGGTGAATACCTGTCCTTTTTTTTGTTTTGTTTTGTCCTTTCAAGGACCTGGTATAGCTGCTCCGACTTTACATTCTGGCTTTTCATCAGGGGACTGTTAAAAATACTAACAAAGCAAATCAGTTAATGAACAATTATTTCACTGCTTGTCTCTCCCAAAATCTATTCTTAAATAGTTTTTGTAATAAAATAATTGTTCTTATAGTAATTCTTAAATTAAACAAGTGAAGCTCTTCTTTTCCCTCACTTGAGTGGATTCTGGCTTGGGATGTTGCACTGCATTTTGTATAAAGTCCCAGTTATATTTTCCCCTTCCAGTTTAAATCTGTCTGTCTGATTTGGAGGCATTATTAGAAATTAATTATGTGACATTTGAAATCCTGTTAACATACATTTTTTCCTTAAAGCAATAAAAGCTTGTTCAACAATGACTGTAAGTGTCTGTCACCTTGTGGAGAGCAAGCTGCTGGAAAAGATGGACTGTGTGCCCTTAGGAAACACTGGAATGACTTCATTTCTGTGCTTAGAAGAATCTTTATTTTATAGGCATAGTGGTATGGGTAATCAATGCATGCATTGGAGGAACATTTCCTAATAGTCCATTATGTCGGCCACTTTAAAGAAAGACATTTAAAAAAAATTATAGGCTTTGACTCATTTTTGGTCTAGTAATAAAAAATCAGCACAGTGTGTGTGCTGTTTCTCTGTTTATTCCACTGCTGTTTGCCTCATCCAGCACCATCCTTGGGTTTAAAGGGAGAAATCTATGTTGCTCAGCTGCTCCAGCTCATTATTTCATTATTATGGAATCTTGAATTCTGGAGAATGCAGGCACAATGTGTATTTTCTGCTCCTGAAGTGATGTGGGCATTTCCTTGGCATCCTGAGTTGACAGCAGGAGCTGCTGCTGGACACAAGTTGGTTGCAGAAGGATTTTTGTGCCCCTAGACAGAGCTCCCTTCCCTGCCTTGGCAATGAGGGGCTGCATTTGCCAGCAGCTGGCTGGCAGCAGCACCTGGAGTGGCTCCTTCCCTTGGTGCTGGTGCCTGGTTCATGCAGTAACCTGGGTTCAAACTGGAATTGTAATTTAGGTGTCTATTCAAATAATTTTGCTTCTTGCCTTCTCTTTTTGTTCCCTTCATTGTGGCGAGGGAGCTGCTGGTGGCAGGTGTGAATCACACAGTCCAAGGCCATGGAATTGTTCCCTCTGGGATGTTTCCTCCTGGCAGAGCACCAGGAGGGACTCTTTGGTTCAAACCAAGGGGCTGCAGCCTTTGTAGTGAGGTTCAGTGTGAGGAATCCTTCACTTGGTGCAGATGGTGGGAAATGGCACTGGGGAGGGTTGGTGAGTCACTGCTTTTCGTCCAGTTTGGGTGAAAGTCTTTAAGCAGGGTCTCTGGAGAATTCCACTCCCAGCTGTGGGCCTGGGGGATGACCGCAGCTGGCAGCTCTGTGATGCCACAGGGGTGATTGTCACCCTGCCTGTGACCACACACTGGAAATTGTTAAATTGGGCTGAAGTTGTATTTCCTGAAATAGGGAGTGTGTGAAGAATTAAACATGCAAGTGCTGACTTCTCTCTGGCCTGATGGACATGAGGCAGACGCACAGTTACCCATGAGTGATCCTGTAATCCATGTGTTCTTGTCTTTCTAGAATAATCCCTTTTTATCTCTCTTCAACCAACACTTTGTCCATATGCCTGCTGAAAGTTCTTTGGATTTTGGTGCAAGGATATTTCTGCATCCACAAGGCCTCCTTTGTTATGAACCAACCTTCCCCCCATAAATATTTGTGCCAAGTTTAGAGAACAAGACTGAATTTCCTGGGTTTGGTTTGACTTTTGTAGTGTTCCCACAACTTACAGCTTCCTAAACTTTGTTTTCATCTGTAATGCCACCTGTGCCAGGAGAGAGCTTGAACTTTTACCTTTTAAACAACTTTCAGAATGACTTTAATGCATTTGTCAATTAATACACTGTTTTAACTTTTTTTAATTGCCTTTGCGAATACTTGGAAAGGAGGAAAGGGTAGGAGTACCATGAAGGAAAAAATGCAATTTTTTGTAGCTAACATCAGAAGTAACATCTTTATCCAGTTTTGGGACTGTCATGTTGTAAAAGAAAATATGAGGAAAGGACCTGAAAAAGTGCTTAGTACTTTTGTAGGAGGGGAAAACTGGTTTTGCTGATCAACTCTGAAGAATTGACTACACCAAACTTGTATCATGTGACTAATCCAGCCTTCTGAATTTCAGATGTTGATGGAATTGTAAATCCAGTTTAGATGGGGAGATGTGACGTGCTATACAATGCCCTTGTCTCTGCAGAGAGAACAAATTGTACCTTGTCATTACTCTGAGTAATTCATCTGAGTATTCCTGAAGTGTAGAAGAACATACCTTGGAAAGCTGAGAAATATTGAAAAGCTGATCATTTAAAAGGAGGAGAGGAAGTGTTTTCTAGAAATTAAGATATGAGCTTGGAGCTTCAGGTCAACATAAAATTCCCTCATTTGAAGGATGGGTCTGGGTTCATGGTATCAGATTAAAGCTCTGTCAAGACCAGGTGTGGATGTAGGAGCTGAACCACATCTGGATTCACTGCAGCAACTTCAGTGTGTGCCTTCAGCAGTGTGAGCTGCTGTCCTGGAGGGGCTTGGGGTAAATAACAGAGACATTAGGAGGCATTGAATGTGAGAGTGGTGTTAATCTCAATGAGTGAAATGCATATTTTTTTATCTCTTGTGTTTATCTTGCGTTAAAGTAATTTTTGGCTCAATAACTCAAGGCTTTTTCATTAAATACATGCATAAAACATAGAATCAAAGGTAAGAATTGGATCTGGAATCTGACGGTTTGACCTTTCTGTGGATTGCCACACAAGGTTACACTGTGTTAGTGCAGTTTCTCATGCAGTTTTTCTGGTTTAGGACATTTATTTGCTCCTTACAGTTGTTTTATTACAAAACCTGATTTGTGTGTGTATGGCTTTGTGACCATGATTGCATTTATGAATATTTCTTTAAAGAGGAAATGTGTTTGAGAAGGGAGAAACTGGAATGGTGGGTTTGTCTGGGCTGAGAGTCCAGTTTAAGGTGCTGATTATTGTCTCCCAGGACTCTAAACAGATTAAACCATTCTGCTGTCAAGGCTGTGGTTTAGTTCTTTTTCTCTCCTCTTTATAAAAGTGTTTCAATCTATTGAGTTCCTTTTGTTCTCAGACTTTATGGAATGGATGTGTTTTAGGAGAGCACCATAGATTTAAAGTGTTTTGAAGAGCAGGACATTTGGAACGTTTTGCAGACTGCATCTACCTTTCCTCTCTTTCCTTTTTTTTGGGTCTGATTACCTAATTAGAGGATAACTTAAGGATTTAATCTATTGACTTGTTAGGCAGGCTGTGATAGATGCTGGAATTACTGCTTTTGTTTTGACACAATCAAATTCTGTGATCCAGGACAGAGACATAATTATTTGCCTTTGGAAGTGGGAAGAAAGGAGATGATAATTCTTCAGAAGTCAGTGGTGGTATTGATACAAGGTGCTGGAGTTACTTCCTCAGGAATATTTGCTAAATCAAAGTAAAGGAGCTTTGGTAGAAAGGTGTGGATAAATCAAAAATTGTTTTGGACTTGATTCCAAGAACAAGAACAAGCTGAAAGGAAAATGTTCTCCCTACAACTGATTCATCTTCCTGTTAACCTCTGACTGGTGTCAGCAAACTGTCAGCAAACAATGCTTCTGGAGCCTGAGCAGGAATAATTGCAGCAAAGCACTGCCTGAGACAAGGAAAGGCAGCAGAGAGAGACCCTTATGGATGACCTTGCTTTGCCATTTTTCCTCTAGCTGCACTACATGGCAGGGGATAAGTGTGCAAAGCTAAAGGCTTTGTGTGCATTATCCTATTATTTTGCCATGAGGGAAATTTTATTTAATTCAGCAAATAACTGCCTGTTTTCAACAAGCAGCTTCAACCAAGAGCAACACTGGTCAGTTGCGTTTGCTCATTGGAAGTTCAATTTCACAGATAAGGAGCATTCATGGAGCATTTCTATCCCAATTTGAGTAAACAATTGCCTAATATCACAATTTTTGTGGGGTGATGGGAATATTACTTTTGGGTGAAATTAAAAATGCATTAAAATCTTCCAGAATGCAAAAGAAGATATTTGTGATCTATGCTGAATTAGAGGAGATATGAAATTAAGATACTTATATATTGCTCTTATTTTCTCTGCTTTCTCCTTCTATATGCCAATATTGGCCATGAAAAAATATATATTTCAAGTCTCTGGGATTTCAAGATTAATAATTTTTTTTTTTTAATTTGCAGTCTTAGTCATTAGCCCAGACTACAATAATGAGGAATAAGCCCCAGAAGCTAATGCAAAAATTGAAAATGGAATCAGGCTGGTGCTTCACTGGCTGTCCCTTTCCTGTGGAGCACTCAATGTTCAGACTCATTTGGGATGCATTACTACTAAAGAGTTGCCTATTTTGTTCCATTAAATTAGGCTGCAGGATCTGCTGCACTGCCACCCATGTAATTTTCCCCTCAGGGATGCATTTAATGTGTTCTAATGTTCTAATGCTTTGCCCACTTCTTAAACAGCCCAAGGAGTTATAGGCAGTCTTGTCTACAATAAGAAGAATCTGATCCTTCAAATTCAGAATACAGAACATTTGCTTTTGATGGCTCTTGTGTTCTGATCTCTTCTGGCACCTTCAGGTACCTTTATAATGGACATAACTGGTTCAACACTTGTGAGCCAGCTGGTCACTGCCAGCAAACTTCAAATAGCTTGGTGCAGGAAAATGCAACAGTTAAATGATTTAATCTGGTGTTGTTGACTCCAAGTGCTAGATAATGAAGTAATTCTCAATTAGTTGTACTGATAGTTAATTAATAAAAGTCCATCTAAGATTGACAAATCAATGAGAAGTGTCTGCAGTCCTTGGTAAGGATGCTTTCATTCCAGTCTGAAAAGCAAAACTTGTTTAAAGTGAAAAAGATTTCCTGAGCACAATAATTCTTATCCGGTCTATTCTCCTTTCCCCTGCTGTTCCTATCCCTGCCTGTTTCCAATATATTGGATGTCAGCCCTGCTGCACAGGGACATGGCTTTAGGATCCCTAGGAAAGGACACAACCCTGCTCCCTCATTTCATAAAAAAGACCTTTCTTTACTGAGTTGGTCACTGGACAGACAAGTGGAAAGATGGAGATGTGGTTGTCCAAGGTTTTATGGCAAGGATTGTGCAGGATCATAAATGGCCTTCAGGAACTGAGCAGGGACATCACAAAATCAGCCACTGGTATGAACTTGGAAGGGTTCTCTGTTTTCCCAAGGTTCTGTGTTTTCCCTTAAGGATCTGAGCAAGGACAGCACAGGATCAACCATTAATGGATGCACTGACAGGGCTCTGTATTTCCCCAGCTCCTGTAATTAGTCTGATGTTATTGGTTACCCTTAAGCGTAATGAGACGGTGAAAAATTAACAAATTTTCACAAAGTTTCAATTCTTTTTACTGTCTATGAATATTTTGATAAATTCCTGTTTTAGCTGCGTTTGCACTGTGCATTCAACACATTTTATCTTCAGGGAGTGTTATTTTCTACAAAATGAAGGCTAATCACAAAAAAGATAAATGGATTTAGTATGTAAAATTATGAAGTCACCACACTGAGACTCTCTTAGTTCCTTGAGCTGGGCCACAGCTAAATGGAAATGAAACATTCTTATCAATAATGCACTGGGGAAGTAACATCTGTTCTGAGATGCTGAGAGGTTGCTTTTTCATTCACTAAAATATTTATTTCAACTAAAAAACCCTAATCTTTTCACTGTGTCCAGAGGGCAGAATCATTGACTGTTATGTTTAGAAACTGTCTGTGAATTACAAGAGTCCATATAAAATGGAAAGAATGCTGATTGAGCAATTAATCACTTTTTACTTAA
The DNA here is from genome assembly GCA_037834095.1 of Argya squamiceps. Taxonomy (NCBI): domain Eukaryota; kingdom Metazoa; phylum Chordata; class Aves; order Passeriformes; family Leiothrichidae; genus Argya; species Argya squamiceps. The sequence continues at coordinate 3,293,816 of JBBMKD010000040.1, forward strand.
TTTAAAATAAATAATGACATTCTAGAAAGCTGTTGCATTAGCTCCAAAAAAAAAAAAAAAAAAGACTGATTCTTGGGAAAGCAGCAGAACAAAATTTCTTTCTCTCACTATAGGCTGGGTTCCAACTCTTGCAGGCACAAAAAAAATAGTTTTTGGTGATGTGAAAATATTTTCTTCTAATTCACCAGAGTTGTGTTACACATGTGACATAAAGGTTGCTGTTCTTGGCCACCCTTCTATAGATCCTTCTTAGGTTTCAAGGCTGGAATTGAGTGCTAGACCCTGGTTTCTGGTAAAAGTTAATTCTGTTTTCCTAATTTCTTTTTGAGCTACAACATAGAATTTCTCACAAAAACAACCACTGTTGATTAAAGGCTTCAGGTCATGGGCAATCCCTCAAGTCTCCAGGTAAAATTCTTGCTGTAGACAACAATTCTTAGAATAAAAATATAAATCCTTGCCTGCAGTTGGAATTTGCCCAACTGCTCATCCCAGTCTGAGCGGAGTGTTTGGCACCAGATTTTATTGACTCCCATGATGGGAATAAACTCGTCTCCTCCTCCTGGAGAAGCCAAGCATCTGGATCCATGTGCTTTGTTTTCCATCCTGCAGGTCTGTGCTCCCCATCTAATATAATTCATCTGTGCCCTCGCTGGCTCTTTGCAAGTTCAACATTTTGCAGAAAGCTGATTCTGCTGGATGTCCCCTGTTAATATATCAACGGTTTAGGTGCTGCTTGGCCTGGGCTCCACATTCATTTACCAACAGCTGCCAGTGTCACAAAACATTCTGTGTTTGTCCACATGGAAGTGTATTTTTGTCAGACAAATTCAGAATTTATGACTCCAATTTGATTAAAATTGTCCAAAAATTACCAATGCCTTGATTTATACATACCCACTTTCCAATTCACTGGGAAAAAAAATCACTGAATAATATTCAGGGAAGAACAGATCCTTGTGGGATCTTAATTGCAGAGGCATCTTAATTGGAATGACTCTGTTCCTGCTCCTTTTAATTTTTTTCCCCCTATCTGCTCAGTTTTAATTCATTTTAAAGTGTCCTGTGTAGCTGTGCACACAAACCAATCTGGAGCTGTAAGTTAGCACTCCAGAGTGGTTGCTCAATTGTGATTTAAAAAAAGAGAAATTCTTTATGTAACTGAGCAAAGAAATCAAAACTAAATTAATATCTTGTTATCTGTTGACAAATGAATTTTGCCCCAGTGGTAGCTTTCCAAGACCCTTAATCTTCCCAGCTGACAGGTCAGTTTGGGTAATTGTGACTCAAACCCTGTGTGCTGTCTGGGGACTCAGTGTCTTCCAAGCTGGAAGCTACCCAGGCTGTTCCCTTGGGAGTATGTGCAGTGTGCATTGTTAGCAGGGAAGCTTTTAACCAAAGCAAAATGAGGGAAGAAACCCCAGAAAGAGATGATGATGATGATGATGATTATTTCAGCCCTGTGTGGCTGAAATAAACTCTGGGCCAGTGTAGGTCTGCAGCTACTTGGTGACTGCAGGGGAGGGTGTGATGGTGCTGGAAGGGATCAGGAAACCCCAGTCCCCTCTTTGCTGCAGACATTGATGATTAATTGATGTCTCAATGCCAGGTGAAAGGAATCTCCCCCCTGGAGGTGTCTGGGTCACCCTTGGGTGCTCTGAGCCAGGCACACTGTCCTGGGTTCAATGCAAGATGTATTATATTCCCATCTGTTGAAACTGGCTGGGGAGGTGTTTCTCTCCTCATGGCTCTGGGGGAGAGTGGGCAGGTGTCTGTCTGTTAATGGGCAGCTGTTAAAACCAGCTGGGGCCGTGTTCTTTATCTCTTCCACCACCCATCCTCCCTCCAGGGGATCTCTGCTGTCCATGGGCCATCCAGGCTCACTGCAGGGCTGATACAATTCCATCATCCCACTGGGAGATGCTCCATCCAGGGGGAGGAGCCCAGCATTCCTACCTGGATCAAACCTGGAATTCAGAACACCAGGGCAGCCTGTTTGCATTGGATTCACAGAGGAATATGGACACATCTCACCACCACCACTGCACCCTTCCACAGGATCATCTCTGCTCCAACAGAACCACATCTGTCACTGCAAGAGGATTTAATTGAACTGACACCAACACCCTGACCAACAGTGTCATGTTGTGTTCTGACTTTGTCAGTGTTTTTTTTTTTATTTTGGTATTTTTTCTGTTGTACTACATTTTTTTTTTTTAATATTCATAGTAAAGAACTGTCATTCCTATTCCCATATCTTTGCCCAAAGCCCCTTAATTTCAAAATTGTAACATTTCAGAGGGAGCAGGTTTACATTCTCCATTCCAAGGGAAGCTCTGGCTTTTCCCTGGCAGACACCTGTCTTTCCAAACTGAGACATACAGGGACTCAGGGACCATCAGCAGGCAGAGGGGTGAGCTCCCCTGGAGCTGCTGGCACAACTCTGGCACTTCTGGAGAAGAGGAGGAACAGGGCTGTCAGAGGTGAGGACAGTCTGGGCCAAGTTCTGGTTGTCTCTGATTTCTGCTGTGTCATAAAAACCTCCCAGTGGTATTTGTGCAGTGGCAGTGTTGTCTCTGCCAAAACACCCTGAACCAGGCTAAATACATGAAAGGTCTCCCAGCCTGGGGCATTGATTTGTAGGACACTTATGGCACAAGCTTAGAAAAGCCAGTGCCTGGTGGTGCTGAGAGGACAGAGGCACCATTTTGTGCTCTGTTTCTTTTTCCTGTTTGTTTATTTTTCACTGGGGAAAAAACATAATCCCACAGAGTAATATCTTTGCTTAAACCACCTTGTTAAAAACAGACAAACAAAATCAGTAATTCCTGATATTTCATGGCAATTGCTCAGTTCTCTCATGGCAGTCTTCATTAGAAGTCCACATACACAAATGATAGCACCCTATTTATTATCTGTTTACTTTGTTAAAGCTTGCCTTTGTAAAAAGAACAATTACTTAAATTGCCAAAGTAGATTATTTTTAAATATCAGCTGCATAATTGCTAAGCTTGCTGCTGTTAAATCTGTTTGCTAAAGGAAAGGGGCTCTTTCATATGCTATTCCTCAGCCTTTCATCTAGAGGTTCTGAAGAAGCTGTTAGAGATCACTAAATCAGTATTGAGATCTGAATGCTGCCAACAGAGAGAGGCTGCAGGATGGAATTGGTCACATATGTTCTATGTGACTGTGCAGATGTGTGCACATCCTTGGTGCTGCTTTAGTTGTGCATCAGTTTCAGTAATTGCCAGGAATACTTTCCTTCTTCAGAGCTCAAAGTCCAAAATGCTCTACTTGATTAATGTCTAATTCTGCATGCTGACCTAAGGAATGCTGGAAATTAAATGCGCCCATAAAAAAAGTTTTTTCTTTCTCAAGCACTGACCCCACTCCTTGGGCTGAAGAGCTGTTGCCTGAAGAAAATGATGACTTTCAAGGTGTAAAATCTGTTCTCTATCCCCTCAGGAGATTGCTAGGACTTTGAAAATTCACTGATCTTTTCTTTCTGCTCCTCTTTAGTTTGAATTTTTCAAAGTGATTCCCCTGGGAGCAGGAGGATGGGCACTCTAGGGGTGTGGGGCTCGGTTCCAGCTGGCAGAGATCACTGATCCCAGGTCTGTAGCAGGGTAGCTGGTAGCACACTGTTTATTTGCTCTGCAATAGCATCTGGAATAGCATTAATTTTCAAAGAAATGGACATTTGTGTATCCTTTACTGGAAATGTTAAATCAGGGAGGTGACACCAGCTCTCTGCTGTCCCAATATTGAAATTGGCCCAAGGCAGTATCTAGACCATTCCCCTCACAAAAAACACCACTCAAAACCCAGAATCACCCACTTTCCATTGAGTGCCTTGTAGCTAAGTAATTCCAAAGGCGTCTGGTGTGAAGTGCTTCAAGTGCCAAAGAAGTGATCAACAGCTTCAAGTATCAAAAACTTCAAGTTTCATCTGAAATAAATGATATAAAGTCATCTGAACAGCCTTCCTTATGAAGGCAGTTTATTATTTATGGAGACCTTAAAGGGGATTTGGAGGCAGGTTGATGAAATGTCACTGCTTTCACCTCACAAAGTAATGGTATTTTAATGAAGTAAAAGCTCTCAGTTGAAGAGATGATGTTGGCTGGTGAGGGAATACAGACAAAATGCGAGGGAATAAACTGGGGAAAGAATCGCTTTTCTCAGAGGTGTCAAGAAGAGAGGGAACTAATTCCAGGAATTGTTGTGAAGGTCCCAAGGTGCTTCACTGTTCTCCCTTGAAACCAAGGAAATCAGTCACTGAAGTCACAGCACAGAGGATGAGACGCGTCTCATGGAGCTGGATGTCAGGTTTTATTTAAACATTTAAGCTTTGCTTGGTCCTTGACAGTGTTCAGATGATTTTGTCTTCATTGCAGTGTTTGACTCGTGGTGTTTGTCAGCTGTGCCTTGGTGGCACTGGGTCTGCTCTGCAGGGGGATGGCAGCAGCCAAAGCTTCAGTGTGCAGTGCCCCAAGATCCATTCTTCTTCAGGAAATCACAAAGATGAATGTGCCTGTGGATCTGACTCATGTTTTGTTTTCTCCCTTTGCATGGTGATTTCCCTCCTATATCTTTGACTTAGAAAGAAGTTAAAATCTCTTTGCTTTTGGTTGTATTTATATTAGTTCAGTCAAGGATCCCCTGGCTCCAAAAGCACTTTCTTAGCACAATTCCCCAAGAATTAGTTGCATCACATAAAGCAAGTAGTTCAAATTCTCATATTCTAGGATTACCCATTTTTAAGCAGCAAGAATAGAAGTTGAGCATACACATCTCCATTAAGTTCAACTAAAGCTTATTTTGAAAAGCATCATGGGTTTGTCTGATGAAAAGTTCATGTAAATTTAGGAAATGTGTTTAGTATTGCTGATAATAAAAGCCCAATTTCTCCTGAAGGGCTGATAAGATACAGCTGAAAGGTGACTTCACATATTCAATGTAATTTTTTTCATTCAGTGCAGAAAGTCCTGCAAAGGCCAGGCAGACTCCCCCACCTTTGAAATTAATTTTTCAGTATGACTGCAACAGAGTTTGTTTTGCAAATAGAGCAGCTAATTTCCTTTAGTTTTGGCTTAAGGAACCTGGTTGATTCCTATATAATCCAGTAGACACGTGCTGTTTTCACTTAAACCGAGAGGGCAAAACTCCAGAAGTGACAGTGTGGTCCTCCTAAATCTCCCAAGACCTGAGCCAGAAGCTGATTTTTACATATGCTCAAAATTTTGAGCCCCCTAATACTTTCTGCAGAACTGACAGAAACGTTTCATTAAACAAATTATGATGTTTGTTTTCTTGTGTTTAATATTTTTCTGTTCTTTATTGCATGGTGCATTTGCATGAAAATGGCACTTGAAGAGTGATCTGCTCCTGATGCCAGTCCCTCACCTGGAGGCACGATCTCTGCTTGGATTTGCTATTAGCTCCTGTGGAATTGATTGTTGCAGTGGCAGAGCTGCTGCTCTGCTCTTGGGTGGAAAGGGAGCAGCAGGAGCTGATGAATACTTAAACCACCCGAGTTTTATGCAAAGATCTCTGCAAAATTACACACACTGGGGGAAAGATGGAATTGAGAAGCCACACAGACCAAGTGGAATGGTCTTAAAAGTGTTTCCATCCCTGAGTTGTCTCTCATCATGCTAGTGTCAAATTAGGAAGCAGTTGTGCTGCAGACGGAACAAACTTTATTGGAGCCTAAAAGGAAATGCCCAGAGCTGTTCTCAGACTGTTTAAATTTGATTAGGAGACCTGTGGTTGCAGTGGGATTTCTCTTTTCTGGGGGAAGAAATCATCACTTCAAGGTCTGAAATAGGAGTTCCTGAGGTAGGAATCAGGAGAAGAGTGGTGGCTTGAGCCAGGCATCAAACCCACCTCTCAAACAGAGCAGTACAGAACTGTATTAACATTGTTCAAAATCCTAAAAACATATTCAGTGAGAAAGCAAAGCAGATCTGGATGGAGGCAACTGCATCTTCTGGGAAAGTGATATTTTGTGTGCAGGTGTCTGTGCCAGACCCTCAGTTCCACCTCTGTCCTGGAAGGATGCAGCAGCTGGCTCTGATGAAGTGTAGCCTTGCACTCTGTGAGGCTGAGAACAAAGAGCTAAACTGCTTTTGCAGTCGCCTGAAGGTTTCCCTCCCTTATCGTGACTCGTTTTCTTAGTAACAAGTTGTTAGTGTGTGCCCTCCCAGCTGTCAGGAGATCAGATGTGTTTTCAGTTCTGTGGGTGTTCTAAGGATGTCTTTGGGAAAGTTACCAAGGGCACCCTTGTGTGTCATATTTGGTACCAGAAACAGGCACAGGATTTTAGTGTGTGTGGAAAATGGTGTTAAAGAGAGAATGTCTCACTCAGATAAAAGTGCTTATTTAAGTTTGCCCCTCATTCTCAAATTTATTTTGAAGCCAATGAGGTTTTTTTGTTGTGGGTTCATTCAGTTTCATCCAGTTCATTCAACCCACAACATTTAGCAGGGTTGAGGGAGATTCCTTCACAGCTTTCATGGAGATGAAAGAGCCAACACAAAGCAAAGCCACCTTCTTTCCTCCTTGTGCCTTGTAGAGCAGGGTCAGAAACTCTAAAACGCGAGACCTGAAGCAGGATTTGATGTTTCCAAGCAAACATTTCCCGACACGTGCAGCAGGTGGGTGGAATGAAGAAATTGCTCCCTGGCAAATGTACTCAGATGACTGAATTGCTCCTGCTGCCTTAGATGCAGATAAGGTGTGGCTGTGAGCTCCACTGAAGGGCAGGCTGGCAGTGCAAACCAGCCTTAGTGTCTGGGGCAGAGAGTGGGTCTGTGTGCCAATATTTGGTAATTACTAAATGAACTGAGAGAATTAGAATTGCCTTTTCTGACACAGGCTCTTTGGACAGCCTCACTGGTTTGTTCAGTTTGAATTCTGTTGCATGGTTCTGGCTTGACAGGGGGATGTCTGACTGTGCATCTGCATGGACAGGTCACATCCCAAAATAACACCAGGGGCTCTGAAACCCAAACAAAGTGCTGAGGCCATTATCACATTGCCTTCAGGGAGGGCACAAATCAATGCATCACCCTCACTGTCCTTTCTGGAGTCATTTTTAGAATCTTGGTATTTAGGAATCCCCCATGCCTGGCTCTTGTTCCCTCCTTTGCTCCCCCCTCAGCCTCCCCTGTCCTTGGGTGTCCCTCTCCCCAGGGTGGGTTTGGAGCCAGCACAGCTCCCCAGGGCTCTGCCTTTCACCTCAGACTTTGGGAGCTGCAAGAAAAGGCTGCTAATTAGAGAATGGACTCACTTTCTACCTCCATGGCCTGTTCGTCTGTGAGATATGAATATTTTAATTTCCTGGAGTGATTAAGGAGCTAATTTTCAAGCCTGCTTTTATTATATTGTGGCAGTGGCAGTTTGCTTTCTTCTACTTTGCTTTATTATTATAAACACTAAATAGCCATTTTACTGTCCCTCTGTAAATGCTGGAAGGCTGCAGTGGGAAAAGAAAGCAGCCAGCACTACCTGCTTTGAAGAATAAAGGAATTAAATAATCCTGAAGCTGATTCCTATCTCTTGTCATGTTCTGTGGGCTACACCTGTTGTGGGGGAAAAGAAAATAAATTAGTTTCTGTAAGAATGAGGACAGTTGTATCTGTGGGGACTCAACTGCCAAATGTCACCTTAAGCATTATAAACTTGCCAGGAGATTAACATTAAGAAATATAAGAAATTGTACAATTAACATGAGAAAACTCTGTGTGTGTGTGTGTGTGTGGAATCTCTCTAAATCTTCTAAGAAATATGTCGGATTTATCATAAAGCTACTCTTGGATTACCAACTCCAAGTATTAAATTGTAAGTAAACCTCTCTTTTTTTTTTCTTCACATCATGAATCTGCCTTCAATCATATTATAAAAGTAGCAATTTTAGATGCAGTTTTTCCATTAACTTCTACATTTTAAGCTGTTTGGGTGATATTTTAGTGACAGATTTATCTGTAAGACTGCAAACAGGAATGTAAGCTGCTACACAAGAATGTAAATGAAAAACTGAAGTTTTAGTAAAGCTGAGTTTCTGAAATAATTCCATTACTTCAGCTGTATAGAATTTCAAGAATAAACCAAAATGTTAATGAGAGATGATTCAAAAAGTGGAAACTTAGAAGCAGTGATACTTGCTTGAAAGAAAATTCTTTTAAATCAAGAGAAGTTTTAAATGGATTGCCAGAACAGGCTTTACTGTAGAAAAATGGTTTTGGTTATCCTTTTTATCAATAAAATGTTGAGTTCTGGCCTGCCAGGCAGGTGAGCTCACAGCACTGGTGGCCTCATCTTCTATTTCAGCAGAACCTGGAATGTGCAGCTGCTGGAACTAAGTGGGGATCATTTACTTTCTTTCAGTAGACTAACAAAATAATTTTAGGAACTTTAAGAACATTTGAAGCAGGATGAATTTGAGCACTTCACAGGGATTTGACTTGATTTCTTTTTTTGAGCAGGGTTGGAGGACAAGTGCTAAAATATTCCTATCACTATTTGGAATGTTGTTTGAAGAGAAATTTTAATTTTTACTGAGATTAAGATTGAATGTCCATTTTGTACAAGTTCTTCATTCTCCTCTTCCCTTGTTCTTTATAAAAGATTTAGGTGGTTTGGGAAGCTCAAGTAAACATTTGGAACTATTACAGCAAGACAATCTTGACATAACTTATTCAACATCAATTACTGGTGTGTGTCTGCTCTTCAGACAGCACTTGGCCTGTGTGATGGCATTGATGGGCTCACTGTGCACAGGCTTCATCTTCATAAAAAAGCCTCCATCCATCTGTGAAGTGGTGAACCTGATACAATTAGCATTCTTAAAAATAATTCACAGTAATAGTACGTTTTTGAGGGTCAGAACCCCCAACCTCTTTACATTTTCTTTGAGGCTTCTGCCATGTAAGTTCAACACTTCCATTTATCAAAGGAAAAAAACCCAAGGTGCTGCACAACCCAAAGCAAAACCCTTTGAAAAGCGATTTTTGGAATAAAATGCATGTGGAAGCAATTAATTAAAAAACGGTGACAAATGAGATGAAACCAAAGAAGCCCCTGGTTCCTCAGGTCCTGTTGTCCATCCCCTGCGGGCAGGTTAGTCCCAGAGCTGTGTGTGCTGGGGCTCCTCCTGCAGTCACTGCCATGGGCTGAGCAGCTCTGCTCCCCAGGGGCACAAGGGACCATTTGCTGCCCTTGAGTAGTGCCTCATTTACAGAGAGTAAATTGTTTTATTCTGACCTTTGTGTGCTCAAAGCCCCTGAGGGTTGATATGGTTTTTAAACTGATCAGAAGTTCTATGGTCACCCCGTTTTGCCTGACTTGTGCATTGCCTGCCCCTGTGCTATTTACAGAGTCAGAAAGGCATTTCTAAGTGGTTTGTTCCTGCTTTAGTTCTTCCACGTGGCTGTACAGCCTAATTTGGCTTTCCATTACTAACGAGGCACCAAGGCCAGAGGGAAGGGGGCATCAGCAAGGGTGAGCAAAGCAAATTCCCTGTTTTGGTGGCAATTTAGGATGTGGGAATGGGGAAGAAATGGATCCTGAGACGAAAATTAAATAGTAGTAATTAAATACATCAAATAGTAGTAACTGAGTACATTAAATAGTAGTAATAATAATAACAACAGCAACAACAATAACAACAACAACAATAATATTATTAATAATAACCCAGACCATTATTTCTGAACACCCCTTCAGAACTTGTTGAATCAGAGTTGATCTGGGCCCCAGATCTGGTACCTGCATTGGAAATATACAGTTCTCAGGACTGCAAAGAGAGGGATGGACAGAAGAAAAACAAAAGACAACTGAGCTCTGCTGAGGAGCTGCACCCACTGCCTGGGACCTGGGGCTCTCCCCACTGGAGCTGTAGCAGGCCAGGAAAAGGTGGAGGCTTGGGGTTTGTGCATGGATGGGCTGAAAGGCATCATTTGTGACAGAAATTTGGTGCTCGTGAGTCACCCTGTTTCACACTCATTAAGCTCCCCAAACTAGAGAAAGAGGTAAATGAAACTGGACCCAGGAACTCAACAAACTGATCACCCAAACGCCTCTTTTTAAGTACCAGTGATTTTGAAAGTTAGCTGGGCACACAAAGCCCCCTCCTCTGCATCTGCACAGCTTTGAAAATTCCAGCCAAAAGGATCCCCGGATTCAACTGTTATCCCTTAGGGTCCCCACACACTGAAAATAAACATTCCAACCAAATATTAAAAATGCAAAGCATGTAAAATCTTCCCAATGCTGCCTATAACAAACTCCAAAGCCAACACAATGCAACTGGAAGTTTAAGAAAATATGAATACAGTTTTTAAGGTCTCAGAGAGAAGGGAACACAACTCCTCACTCAGCCTCTGGTCTGACCTTGTGCTTTTCAGCACTGTGTAAGTTCCACTTCAATCAGTGGTACTTAAATCTCACTTTAAAATAGGGTGGATGTGATCTCATCCTCAAAGTCAGGTGCCTTTTTCATGGCTCTGGTGAAGAGAAGAGCAAACCTTGGGCACATCTCAGCACAATCAGATTTTTCCCTCTGGGTCACAGGCAGGGTGCAGAAAGTCCTGTCAGAGTCTGGAACTTGCAGCAGGGTGGTTCCAATGAAGCGTATTTTGGATCATGCTCAGTGTGTGGGGGAAATAATACCAGGAAATTTGTTGGTGGAAAACTTCAGCAGGTTCTGGGTGAGGCAGTTTCCAGGACTCCAGTATTTAAAGACTGATGCAAATGCCTCTTGCACTCAAACTATGGTTAAAACCTGCTCACTGCCTTGTCTAAAAAGTTGCCTTCTGCAGCTTTTGATCTTCATTTCCAAGCGCCTTTAGCTCTCTGCCTGCTGGATTGATTTCTTTGTTACATTCAGAGTCAAAATGAACTGTCCCCCCAACAGCACTGGCAATGCTGAGGAGAAATAGCTGATGTCTGAGAGCATGGCTGCTTCAGGTTCAGTGTTCATCTGCCAGCAGGTTAAAATTAATCTCTGGTTCCTCAGTCAGTCAGCAGGAAAGCGTTTGGTTGTGTTAAAACCCAGCTGAGTAGCTGAGATGAATCATGAGTGCCACGTGCTCACACAGGTTTGGGCTCGCTGGAGGATGTGTTGGAGGATCATAGAAACACCACCTGCTTTCAATATTTGCTGATCTATGAAGCCACTTTATTACTCAGGTGTCTAACAATATGCAAATGTGTGTATTAATGGCTTCTGTGCCATAAAAAATGGCAAGTTTATAACTCTGCACTTTATAGAGCCTGTAGAATCTAGTTAGCAGAGTGTGCTCTGTTGGAAAACAAGATTACAAATCAATTACTCCTTGCTTGACAGAGCTCAGATCTCTTTCCTGAGATCCTTGTTCAGCTGACACTGGGGAAATGAACATGCCTGGGAGTGTGACCTATTATTCAGAGAGAACTGCAGGCTAATAGCAGTTTTGATCATTGAGAAATCTATTATTTTTTGACCTGCAAGACAGCCTAAGTGGCCCACTTTTATAAAGGAAATTTATAGGTTTATGAGATCTAACATTCAAGCCCTTCTTAGCTGGGAAGTGGAGGCCAATCCTAGATGCAGAAACACAGGAATTCTCATCAAGCCCCTCTCCTTTGCTGCAGTTTATTCCCTAGGGGGGCAAAATGCAGAAGAGCTGATTTCAGGAAAGCAACTGCATCATTCCCAGCAGAAGTAATTTATCAAAATACTGCTTTGAAGAATGGCAAGGATTCAGTGGTACTGAACCCTCCTTGTGGTGTATAAAAACAGAAATCAAATCTGATTTGGTTGGTGAGGTTCAAAGATTCTCAGAGCAGACTTCAGGCTCACAGATTTTTCTGTCTTCCTTGAATATTGAGCTCTAAGAGGAGGGGGCTGACCACACAATTAGGCTGTGCCTATCACTGGAGTTGCCATATGGTGAGTGAGTTTTGCTCTTAGAACTTTTGTTTTTCAAAGTGTGTACTTTTCTTGCAGAATAATAATGCTTGGGGATTTACTGTTTATTTTTATTCCTCAGGTTTAATATTGCAGCAGAAATCTATAGCTGACATTCACCATGTTATTAAGCAAACATTTCCTATGAGCCGTGGTTTATTTTTTCTTTGAGTGACGTGTCCATACTTTCTTTTAAAACTCAGTGCAAATAAAATCTCTGGATTTAATATTCTTTTTTCCCCCCTCTTTTTATTTTATTTTTACTTTTCTCTGCTATTGAAAAAGGAAGTCACTTCAGGTCTTTGCTATTTAGTATTCATTTGGGGGTGGTGTCTGCAAAATCCTCTTTTTAGAAATTAACTATGGCTCTCATATTATAACAGGCACTTTGAATCTAACACAAAATAAAAAAAAAGTCAGTAATGAGATTTTTGTTGCATTTATACACCCATTGTTTGAGTAAAATTTAAAGCAGGCTTTTTTTTCTTCTCAGTGTTGGACTTTGCACTGGCCAATACAAGCATTTTTTTGTATTGTGTTGCTGTTTCTTTGCAGTGATGTGAGGTATGAACACGTCTGTGGTTCAAGAACTCTTGTCTTGTAAAAAACTGGGAGCATCTGACCATTTAATGTTAGTTTCTAAATATCACAGGCCCTCTGCCTGAATTAAAGGTATTTTTAGGTCATGGGACTACAGTTATCTAAACAGAAATAAGTGTAGCTATTTCACTAAGTTTAGATATTTCACTAAGTGCTGCAAAAGCCTGACTCCTACATCTCTGGTACATAAGAGCTGGAAAATGTTAAAGTGTGTATGGAAATATATTTTCATCATAATAAATCTTGCTTTGACTCATTGGCATGCAACCACCACGTAATTAAATGTAATTGAAGTACTCTGCCAGAGGAGGTGTGATCCAGAAGTAATTGCTCCTCGTGTTCTGCTCTGCAGTGGGGTCCAGGAGCTGAACTGAATTGTGTATTTGACCTGCATAAAATAAACAGCAGATGCCACTTCATCACACTACACCTGCATTTTAAATGCTGCTAATTAGTCAATTAAACTAATAATGAATAATAAACTAATAATGAAGCTGCAATAAACACTGCTGAATATATTCCAGTGAATGTAGAACTGTGGTGAATGTGCATCACCCACGTGTACCACAGAAACAAACAATTTTCTGCCCTAGTTTGTAACTAAGAGCATTTCAGGATTCCATGTGTTCTTTCAGTGATGTGATCTCTGAATTTAGTTTTTCTGTGGAAATACTGCTGGACCTGACCAAATAATCTTCTATAATTTGTGAGGTGTTCTATCTATATCCTCTGTGCAGTTCTTGTACTCTATGTTTGTTAAGATGTCTTAGTCTAAGTTTGTTAATTCATTAAATTGGACATTGTTGTGCTGCCTTTGAGCTGATATAAATAGGAATCTCCTGTTCTGCGACAGTGAGTCCTAGACTGGACATCATTAAGCATGTATTTAAAATGTAGTATTTTTTCAATTGTGGGTTGTTACAAGCTATGACCATCACTGATTTTGTTGGAGACTGAATTAAGGGTATTGTTATGTTGTGGGACTACAGGTATTTAAGCAGAAATAAGTCTACATCTATATCTATTGTTCTAGGAATAGAGAAAACTCCCTCTATAGCAAGGCTCAGATAGTGGGTCTTGAAAGCAAAACTAATTATTGCTAATGACCCTCTGATGCCACTGACTTCCTCCAGAAACACTGAAGCACTTGTTGATTCAGCTCACATCAGTCAGTGTTTCATTGGGATGAAAATAGCCTCTCATTCCACTGGTAATGTGCTTTGGAGGGGACTCCCTGCAAATTGTTGTAGAAGGAATCCAAGGATAAGGTGTTTTGAGAGGGATTTAATTACCAGGAGTCACAAATGGTTCGTTGCCTGCTGGAAATGAGCGGTGTAATTGCAAATCTAATCTGTTCATGCCTGGAACTTCAGCAGCCCTAATGTCTGCAATGGAAATTGCACCGAGGCCCTTTCCAAGGTAGGCAAGGGTATCAATTTGCTTGATTGATATCTTCCTCTTGGCCACAGATCTGTCACTGAGCAAATACTTATGACACTGGTGAAATAGTTGAAATAATGATGGCTGTGTTGTGTTGCTCTGGGAAGTCAGGTGATTCTAATGATGACTCTGAAATATTTGGAAAGGAAAAAAAAATTCAGTGCTGCCCTCAGAGCTTTTTCTTAGCCTATAAATACTGGAACTTTATGCTGTGTTGTAGCTGTAATGCAAATAACTTCAGAATTAATACATCAGAAGAAATAACATTTGTAGAGAAAAATACATATGACAGAGTGGCTTTTGAGTACAGTATGCTAAAAAGGGTGTCAATTTTACTTGGCTCTATCATAATGCACAAATTGCCTTTTAAAGAAAACTACTATTTCTTGTGTCTGAAAAATGTGCTTTAAAGTTTGTTTTGCTATTTAAAGCATTTTCCCCCTATGCTGTTACCTTTTTCTGCTGTGATTTAACTGGATTTTGCTGCTTCTCATTCCTAAAATCTGTGGGCAGTGTGTGGACAAGATCTGTCAGTGAAAAGTCTTGAGATCTTAAAACAATTTAGGAGTGGTGATCAAAAGAGGTAGCATATGCTTCCAACTCACTTTGGATTAAATATGCTGATTTCTGAATGTCAAATTTGACACTAAAGATAGATGGAAAATGAGCTTCTATTCTGGGGAAAAAAAATTTAAAATTTCCCTGAAATCTTCTTGACTTTAAACTGAGGCGGTGTCAGCTGTGTAGCCGTGAGGCTGCTGAGTGATGTAACTTGTATCTTTCCCTTATTCACAATTCACTGAAGAATCCTTCACTATTCCAATGAAAAACTCCCTTTTTCATTGAAAAATGGGAATGAGAAAGCAGTGTTTGATTCCATCCCACTTTCCCCAAACCCTGTGACTTAAGGCTGCTGAATTCTTAGAGATTTATCCTGCCTAGAATATGGGCATTAATAAATGCTAAGTTTCCAGATTTGTTTTTGAAATGTAGTGGAGTCTTACTAATTCTTACTAATTCATCCTAAATTAAAGCCAGGCAGAGGCAGGTGAGCTTCAGAGTAATCAGTAAGTGGCATCTGAAGAGCAGCACGTGCAGGTTTGGGCTGTGCTTATTTAATTCCTGTCAGGTACATAGGCATATCTGCATACCAAGCAATGCCACACATCAGCTCTGGCAAGCCAAGGTTCCATTGTGTCATACATTATATAACTAAACTTGGGTAAGGCTGGAAAAATATCTGAATCTGGCTCTCCTGTCCCTATCCTGGACAAGAAAGACGCTCAGGAGTCACCTGGTTATTCTTGAAGTTCTGTTTTCAGTCCAAGGCATTGCTCTTCAGCAGGATTTCTTTGAGCAGTGTAATTAGCACGAGTTTGACCATCGTGGTAATAGCTTGAGTTTATCACTGCCCAATTATCTCTGGGAAGAGAGAGGCAGTGTTTCCTCCGGCATTCCTGTTTAATCAGGAATTCCAGTGCTCACTGAAGGCTCAGGGAGCAGCACACCTGCACACTCTCCAAACTCTGCCCTAAGACTGGGCTTGCTAAGATAGGAGATATCATTCTTTTCCATTTTCCTACTCTGGCATGCTGCTTCTCATTATTCCCTGCTGCTGGTGGCACCTGGAGTTGGTGTTTGGTCTGCATGGTACTGGCACAGTTCAGGTGGAATGGGATGAAGGGGTAGGTGTGGAACACCAGCCCTGTGCTGTGATTTACCTTGTCACACATAGCCTGTGCTGTCCTTGCTGAGCCCTTTGAAAAGCTAAAGAACTCATGGCTCAGGAAAAAAGGGAAGGCTAAAAGCAGAGTGAAATAATGACTAAATGTCATGGGTGAGCAGTGCAGAGTCAGGCTGTGCCCTTTTACTGACAGGTCAGGACTGTCAGTGCAGGAGGTGCCTGTTGGCCACCCTGGCCAGGCTGAGATGACCCAAGGCAGCCCCTGCTGGGTGTGTGAGCCACGGCAATGCACCCATGGCAATGCACCCAATGGCAAAGTGTGGGTCTGATATTTCTGGGTCTGAGAGATTTTAGCCTGCTGGCAGCTGCTAACTTCTTCCCAAGGAAAAAATTCTCAAGAAAGCTTCTTCTCAAAACAATCTTGGCAAACAACTCTCTTTTCTTAAAACAATCTTTCTCCAGATGGTGTTTTGCTGTTTCTCTGGTTTAACCAATGGGATTACAGAGGTGTCATTCCTATTCACCAACCATGTTATGTCTGTATTGGAACACCTTATAAAAGGTAGTAAGAATTAGACAATAAAGCCTTTTTTCTATGCTCTTTGCCTTCTGAAATATTTGGAGTCTCTTGTCTTTCTTTTGTGTCCTACAACGACAGGAACGCATCCATGGCAATGAATCCATGGCAATGCACCCATGGGAATTTATCCATGGCAGTGCTGTGCCCATGAACTGCCCACTCTGAGGCTGACAGGACACAGGGCAGATCAATGCTCTTGCACATCCTGCTCAAACCTGAAGCCTTGCAAATGGATTTCTGCTTTTAGTGCAGCTGTGGGGAGGCTGCAGCCTCTCCTCCTCAGCTCCCCTGTGCTTTGACAGAGCAGCATTGATTTTATTTCATTTCTTTCTTTCTATAGATCTGCACTTGCTGTGCCCCTAAAGCTCACTGACCCGTGGTGTCTTCTGAGGGGAGCCCTCCTACTTTCCACAGACACTTCTTCACGTGGCTGCCACACTCAAGTAGTGTTTTTATTAAAAAAGGGATATTAAAGTACCTCATTCCCAAATCTGGAGCTGGCAATGCACGTGGAAAGATTCTGAGCATTTGATAGTCACTCCTTGTCCTCTTTGCTTTTATTCCATAACCTGGGGCTTTCGTTGTTGCACATTATGGAAGGAAAAGCAATTTGGAGTCAGCACAGAATTTGGATGATATTATGGACAATCCCTCTGAAATCCTGCAGTGGAGAGGCACTGCAGGGAGGTGAACCAAAACTGAGTACAGAGGGCAAGTGCAGAAGGTTTTTGTAGCCACCAGAGCCCAGTGAAGAGCTCCTGGGCAGGGCCAGTGCAGCAGAGCAGGGAGGGTGGTAGGGGCTGTGCCCTCCTCAAGGGAGAGGCTGTTTTCCCTGAAATGAACTTCTCTAAACCCAGTAACAGCTCTGTGGACACAGCTCCCTGTTCTGTGCTTCCCATGGACTTACTGTGCTGTCCCAGTGGAGGATTTTCACTGGGGATTGTTTAAAAAGCTCTCAATAGCTTTTCCCCCCCACTTTTTTTAAATTTTAAAGCATATTGATGCTGATAAAATAGGGTGGACTACTTCTGCCTTTGTGATAAATTCCTACCACCACCTTTTTTTGGTGCTATTTGCTATTCAAAGCAGTAAAATCAAGCCTCTTCTTAGGGGAGGACTCATTATTATAAAACTTGATTATATAGTGTTTGTAGCAGAAGTATTTTATGGGTCAGCAGGAAAAATAAGCAATTATTGCAGACTCTTTGCCACAGAGCACGGCTGAGTTGCTGTGTTTCATCAGGTACAGCGTGATCCAAGCTGCTGTGAGCCATTCAATCATCTCCATAAATTAAAACCTCTGCAAAAGGAATTTTCAAGCCCAGCATGTAGATTTTATATTTGGTTAGAGGAGATGAAACAGCTGGGTTTTAAGCCAACACTTAATAATAATATGGTTTACGTTTCACTTATAAATACATAAAATCTAAATTATTAAGAAACCTAAGCTGTATTTTCAAAAGTGATCTTGATTTGTGAGGTTTAAAATCTCAGTGGAAAGGACGTGATTTTGAATTTCTGAGTCAATTTGCTCCAGATCTTCAAATGTATTTGAGAGCCTTATTGCTGTTGACAGTAAGAAAAGGTTTTAATACCGAATTAGGTAACAATCTTTGTATGAAGTTTTTTTCCATGCAGAAAAGGTAAATTAAAATCTAGATTAAAAGGAGAAAAACTTGTAACCCTTGTGATGTAAAAACTGACTTCCTACTCATACATAAGTTACGACTTAAGGCAGTGCCAGAGCCTTTGCAGTGTTTTATTGGATTCCAGAGCTCAATAAAAATTGCTTTTTTTCTACAGCTCTGGTGGAAGGGAGTTTAAACACCGAGGCTACAACAGATGTTACATAATTTTGTCCCTTTTTAGACTTCCTCAACATTGCATCAAGGTGCTGGACTGGAGAGAAAGGGGGTAGGGATTCCTTCTGCAGGAGCCTCAGACAAGGGTGAGAATTCACTTCCCTCACTGGAAGGAAAGCCTTTCCAATATTAACAAATGACCTGATGTTAAAAAATTGCTCTGGTAGTGCAGGTAAATATTTTAGTTCTATGAGCTTTCTTTTTTTTTTCCTTTGCTGTGAAATAATTGTATAGAAAGACTTAATAATTCAGCTGGATCTGGATATAACAAAACAAAAAAAGACTATCAACTCTTGTTTGTTTCTCCAAAAAGTCTTTCCTAGGACTTGTATTCAGGGACACATTAAGCTAACTCTAAAATCTGAAGTGTGATTTAAGATCTGCAAGCTTCAAACAGAGCTGAGTCCCTGGGTGAGGGATGCTTTGTTAAATCCAAAAGCTGATCCTCCAGATGCTCTATCCCAGGATGTATCGATTTTCCTTTAAGGAGCTGGCATGCATCCCTGGGAAGAGGTCTTTGCTCATAAACCTTGATCAAAGGCATTCTCTGTGCTACATGCAGGTAAAAATTCTATAGAGGCTTTTCTGTCTAAATCACCAGACTGATTTATAAATTGTCTACACACTAGTGGAATGATTAACCAAAAAAAAGCAATAAATAGTTTTTTTTCTTTCATTTCTTTCAGTGAATGGGATTTGAATGAGAAAATCAAATAAAGCAGAGAAAACATGCAGCTGATGGCTGAGGTATGCACTGCAAACCCTCTAAAATTGAATTCAGGCTAAATACTTATGTAACACAAAGTATAAAAGCTTTGTCATCATCAATAGGCCACAGCATTAAATGAAAACTTAGTTTCTGACCCTCTGGAGCAACAATGAGGTTGCACTTCCACAATTCAGCCACTTCTGAGAGAATTATTTGTAAGGTTTCCCATACGCCTGATAGGAGAGCTCAGCTGTAGGAGAGCATTTATTCCTGCTTAGACAGGAAGGTTTGTACAACTTTAGCATCCTTAAATGTCTGTTGCATATTCCTCCTCTTGCAGAAATTGGGGCTAATACTCCTTGTGGAACTTGAAGGGGAAGAAAAAAAATTTGCTTTTCCTCTTTGCACTAGATCACTTATTTTGATCAAAGAGTAAATCCATTTCCAGAGAATAATTTACAGCTTCTTTCAGGATACAGGTCTTCAGCTCCTTTTTATACATCCCAGTCTTCTTTATCAAGTCTATAATGTTGCATTTATTTCTTAGGTTTGAGTGCAAACTGTGGAAAGGCAGTGTAGAATATAATTTTAGAGATTCCAGAAAGGAAATGCTGAATATTTTGCCCAGTGCTGCATAGATCCAACACAGCTGGATCTGAAAGAAACACAGCTATGAGAAGTTCTTGCACTTCAGTCTGATGAAGATGAGCAGTGAGTAAAGGAAAAGGGAAACCCCACCTGCATTAACAAGGTCTGTGAGTAAAACAAACCTGCTGGAAAATGAGAAGTCAATCAACCTATTTGTGATGATCATCGATTGCTGTGAGTGGTGTTTGATGGGAGGTGGTACCTTGGAGTGGGAAGCTGTTTAAAGGATTTCTGTCAGTGCTGCTTGCAGGTTTTTTTCTCTTGTGATTTTTAAAGCTGAGTCTTCTCAGCCACTTTATTTTTGAGAAAACGCTAACTTAGGTAAATGTCTGGGAAAAAAAAAAAGTTGTGTTTGAATCACAGGCTGGGTATTTGTGATTTGTTAGATGTTGAAGTTACAAGAATATGTATAACTAAGGAAAAAAATTATGTTTCAGTTTCTTGAGCCTGCAGATTAGGGAAGGCAAAGAAAGGTATTGTCCTCATTCTTCTGAATCTGTTGCTGTTCATAAGACCCAGCATTGCCAACAGATGCAGCAGATCACCTTTAATGTGGTTCTAGGATATTTTTAATCTAGATGCCACAGGTAAGCCCCTTTTGATTTTCAGCATAAGAAAAGCCAAGGAGACACTGATAAATGCTGCCCTAGCAATACCTGGTTACTGAGGAGACCACAAAAAACTCCTCAAGGATAACTGTGCTATATGAGAGGGCAGGAGAAATCTCAGCCTGTCACAGCTGATAGTGAGGTTTGATTTTTATTCTGCCCATCACCATTTGTGCTTTTGTATTGAGGATTTTTTCCTCTCTTACCTCCTAGGCTGCCATCTCTCTTTTTCCAGCCTTGAAGAGGAACATAAAACATTGCTGCCTTTATGGGTGGCCAAAATTGCAATATTAACAAGGAAGTGTGAATGCAAATGCCAGTACAAATGACATGTATTGCTGTCATTTAGGTTTTGAAGTTGTTACACTCCTGAATGAGGAGTAGCAGATGCTCCTGTTACCTTGAAGTGTCTTTTTCTAAGCCCCAGTTAAATCTGGCATCATCTGTTTCTCAGCCCTAAATCTTAATTTGATACCAGGCACATTTTTATCCCATCTGAGTGAATGTGAAAATATGAAGAGGAAAAAAGAGTGCCTTAGGGGTGATTTTCTATTTCTGGAAGTAATCTCCATTGATATATTGTGTGAGCCTTCAGAGTAAAGACAATTGAAGATGGGGAGTGGGTGATTCTTTTTTTTCCCCACTACTTTCCTAATTTTTTTTACAATAGGCAGGACAAAATGAGCAACCTACAGAGAGATCCTGCCTTGAGGAAGGGATGTGTTTTGTATATAGGCCTTTATTCAAAAGTGATCAGACTGGGGTTTTATTGAGGTTTGTTTTTTCTCCTTTTTTTCCCCTTCAGTATTATCATAATGAGGTGCCATGAGGGGGCAGGTTCACCCACTCCCTTATGAGCTGCTTTGTTATCTGGTGTTGCTCCATCTACAGCCAACGTGGCTCCTGAGCTGATTTTGTCATGAGACTCCAGGAGAAGTTAAAATAGAAGTGCAGTGAAGCTGGAGGGCACAACAGGTAGAGTTTGTGGCTGTCCTGAGGAATATCTGATGCTGCAGGGGGAACTCTCCATTAGAACTCCTGGTCTTGACACTTTCAGCATCACTGTTCCATTCATCTGGAAGCAGCAAGAAATGCAGGAATTGAAATCTCTGGGCTGCTGTCCTTTTGGGTTGTTAGTAACTCTCTAGCATTTTATTAGTGACAAAAATAGCCATCAGTAGAGCCAGAAACAGAGAGAAACCAGACAGGTACAATAATGGATTTTAGAGAACTTTGCTTACAATCTTGGCCAGGCAATATAATAAGCAAATGAAATGTATAGTTTAGTTACAAAAGTGATACATTTTTCATGACAGAACTTCTGAATTCTCTGAAATGTAGCTTTGAGAGGCTGATGTCTAATATTTCAGGATTAAGGTCTTGCCTTTAAAGCTGCCTCACAAGGTACTGACTTTTCAGTAAAGACACAGAGTTCAACTTTAATCTGAGTTTAAAAGATAATCTCTGCGGTTTGCAGATGCAAACCTTGTGTATGAAGGTGTGAGAAGGACACTCTCTTAGAGTGGTAGACTATTCTCATAACTTAGGACTTTTATTTATCTAAGGGAAATAAATGTATCTATTTAGTTGGAAAAATCACTTTAATTTCACCTCAGTCACTTTAACCCATAATGTTTTCCCAAGGCTGTGCATTCTGTGCACTGTGGACAGCTGAAAAAAATAAAATCATATTTCAGTCTGCAGCTTCTACCAGTCTCTGTAAAGTTAGATTCAAATTGATATTTGCCCTACTGTAAAACCCCCTGAGGGTTGTTAGGTAGAAGAGGGTTGTGTTTGCAGCCTACTGAGGGCTCTCTAACTCCACTGTTCCATCATCAGGCCAACAACATCCAGGAATTTGCTGCAGCTATAATTTGAGTATTGTTTCCATTGATTAGCGCAGGTTTGACAGAGAGCACAGTGATGCAGATATTAAAGCTGGGAAATGAGGTTTGAGCCCTGCTGTCAATAGCAGGTGGGCTGTGCTCCTGTGTCACAAGGATGCATTGGATCATAACGATGCAGCCATTGATCATTGGAATTGGGCTCTTTCTGAGAAAAATGTGGCAAGTTGGATAAGCAGGCTGAGATTTACTGCCTGAGAACATCCTAATTTTGAAAGTTCTCATTTAGAGATTATTGAAGATCCAGCATGGAGCTGGAAAGACAGAAATCAGTGGATGCAGGTCCCTGGAGTGGGAGCAGTGTCCCCTCCAGAGCAGGTTCAGTCACTTACCCAAACACAGCACATTGACCAGGCTGTTTGCAGAAGGAAATAGCTCACCAAAGCTGTCATCTGCCTGCAGAGCTCTAAAGATCATGGCATTAGCAGTTTTCCATGCTGCCTTTTGTTGTTTAAAGCAAAATCCTGATCCTAACACAGGTGTCCTCTTTGTGCTTTAATATTTCCACCTGAAAGAATATACAAAGCACCTACATTATTAGAAGTATTCAAACTTTTGTAACTGCTGCCTTGAGCTATTTTGAAAACCTGCTTAGATCCTGCTGTTTTCAAAGTGCTGCTGTGTATTCTAAATAAGGATTCCTGGGAATGGAAACAAAGAAATGCACTCTGATACAGTAAGGAGGATCCTGGTAATTACAGGCCAGTTATCCTGACCTCAGTACCAGGTAAGATAACAGAGCAGTTTATATTGAGAGCTATTATGCAGCACTTACAAGACAGCCAGGGAATCAGAGCCAGCCAGCACAGGTTTAGGAGGGGTAGGTCATGTTTGACCAACCTGGTCTCCTTTTATGACCAGGTGACCTGCCTAGTGGATGTGGGAAAAGCCATGGATGTTGTCTACTTGGACTTCAGCAAGGCATTTGACACTGTCTCCCACAGCACACTCTTGGATAAGCCGGCAGCCCACAGCTTGAACAGGAGCACTCTTCGCTGGGTTCAGAACTGGCTGCATGGCCGGGCCCAGAGAGTGGTGGGGAATGGTGCTGCATCCAGCTGGCAGCCAGTCATGAGTAGTGTTCCTCAGGGGTCTGTGCTGGGACCAGCTCTGTTCAATACTTTTATTGATCACATGGATGAGGATATTGAGTATTTCATTAGTAAATCTGCAGATGACACTAAGCTGGGAGTGTGTGTTGATCTGTTGGAAGGTAGGGGGGCTCTGCAGAGAGACCTGGAATGGTTGGATGGATGGGCAGAATCCAACAGGATGAAGTTTAATAAATCTGAGTGCTGAGTCCTGCACTTTGGCCATAATAACCCCCTGCAGTGCTCTAGGCTGGGGCTGGTGTGGCTGGACAGTGCCCAGGCAGAAAGGGACCTGGGGGTACTGGTGACAGCCATGAACATGAGCCAGCAGTGTGCCCAGGTGGCCAAGAAGGCCAGTGACACCTGGCCTGGATCAGGAATGGTGTGACCAGCAGGAGCAGGGAGGTCCTTCTGCCCCTGTACTCAGCACTGGTGAGGCCACACCTTGAGTGCTGTGTCCAGCTCTGGGCCCTCAGTTTAGGAAGGACATTGAGTGCTGTGTCCAGCTCTGGCCCCTCAGTTTAGGAAGGACATTGAGACACTTTAGCACATCCAGAGGAGGCCACGAGGCTGGTGAGGGGCCTGGGACACAAACCCTGTGAGGAACAGCTGAGGGAGCTGGGGTTGTTTATCCTGGAGAAAAGGAGGCTCAGGGATGACCTTGTCACTCTTTACAACTCCCTGAAAGGTGGCTGTGCTCAGGTGCGGTTGGCCTCTTTCTCCAGGCAGCACTGACAGAATGAGAGGACAGCCTTAAGCTGTACCAATGGAAATACAGGTTGGATGTTAGGAAGAAGTTTTTTATGGAAAAGGTGATAAAGTACTGGAATGGTCTGCCCAGGGAGGTGGTGGAGTCACCATCCCTGGATGTGTTTAAACAAAGACTGGATGTGGCACTGGGTGCCATGCTTTAGTTGAGGTGTTGGGGCTGGGTTGGACTGGATGATCTTGGAGGTCTCTTCCAATCCAGTGATTCTGTGTTCTGACTGTGCTGGTCCATGGGTTGGTGCATTTGGAGCACCATCTCTGGTGATTCAGCTGGGTCACACAGAGCTGCTGATATTTTTGTTTCCAGAGGTCACTTTCTGAGCCTCAGCCTCAAAACACATCAAAGGCACTGGGATTCACTGGAATATGAACCCTGGTACAACTGTTAATTTCCCATTAGTGAAGTGTCCCTCAGTAACTGGTGCACTTTAAGAACATGAGTCCATGTGATGGTTTAGCACAGGTAGTTTTTTTGGTTTTTAGTCTTTAGGGAAGTTGTAGCAAATACTGACAGCTTGTC
>JBBMKD010000040.1:3318429-3336506 GCA_037834095.1 Argya squamiceps
CCTTTTTCTCCCGAAGATCCTATCTCCCAGAGAAATAAACCACTACACTTGATTTGGCGAACGTGAAACCACGACAGTCCATTAGTTCAAACCCTTGTGCTGCAAAGCATCTTTGAATTTTTTTTCTTCCCATGTTTTCTTTTTCTCCTTATTAAATTATTTAGTTGCCTTAAATTTATGTAATTACTGTCTTTTCTATTTCTCCAGCACCTGTAATTCTAATTAAAACAATCTTAGCAAATTTGGTCCATGTACCTGCTGCAGTATTTTTGTACATTTACAGTGTAAAGCTTAAAGTTTTTCCTTGGACTTCTGGGCCAAATTATCAGCCAGTAGAAGTTCCTGTGACTGCCCCTGTCCTGTCCTAGTTCTACTCTTCCACAAAGCAGGGTCACAATCCCAAGGCAATTTTCCCCACAGAATTGAATGCTTTCAGACAGTAATTGCAGCATGCACATGACAGGATAACATTAGACAAAGGGGAAGTCCTGGCTTGTCCTGGTACAAGTTTGCTTGTTAGCTTTGAGTTAGCTCAGTTTGAGTTAGCTCAGTTTGAGTTAGCTCAGTTTGCAGCCTCACCTGAGGTGTCTGAATCAGAGGCTGGGAAGTGAAAATCTTCTAAAAAAGGTTCTTGTGTTGTGAGTTGTGGTGCTCCTTTCTTCTGAGACAGCTGGGAGAAAAACACAGGGAAAGACTCTGTCTTTTTTCTGTCTACTGATTCTGGCTCCTCTGGAATCAGTAAATGCAGAGACTCTTGAAAATGAAGAAAAAGAAAAGGAGAGTTTGCCCCTTTTTTTGTATATCTAAACCAAATAAGGATTATATTGCTTCTGGGAGTGTAGAGGAGACAATAGAGGATCTGGGCTCTCTCTGTGATGATTTCCAGGGTAATTCAGTAGTTCCAGTTGTTCCTGTGTAAGGTTCGTGCTGTGAATACTGTGGGCTCAAAGATGCAGATGCAAAATCCCTCAAATCCTTGTGCTGCTACTGAGTGGCAAGGGTTTACAAGGAAATTTATAGTAAATTCTAACAAGTCAGATTGTCCTCCAGCTGCTCTCCTTTGTGGGCCTGGGACTGCTGCAGCCTGGTTAGATCCAGAGGTCTATGCTAGATCTGTGTTCCCATTGAGATCATTGTCTCTCCATGTTGTACTATGTGTGTATCTTCTGGTCCTTTAAAAACAATTTCCTTGTTGCATTTCCAGAACTCTCTGGACTCCTAATGCTTTTCCTGTTACATTCATCTTAAATTTCCACTGAGCCTGCAGCATTTAATGTAATAGTTTGTGCAGTTAACATCTGAACCCGAGTCCTAAAGCATTTGAGTTCACTATATTTAGGATAGGAATGCCTGCAATTTATTTGAAACTTATATCCCAATTATCAAATCCAGTTTATTTTCTATTTCCCAGTAGTTTTTCATCTGTGCTTGTGTGGCAAACCTTAGAGGAAAAATAGAAAACTAATTTTTGAAACATATTCTTCATGTTCTTTGTCTTTGAAAGTCAGAAATCTCCATGGATCCTCTCACTCATTTTACTTATGTCTTTATTTATACTTTAAAAATATCCTCCCATCTTTTAGCTGTAGTGACAACTTCTGGGCTGTTATTCTCAGCTGCCCTGAGATTTGAAACAGTTTCCAATAGCTGCTATTCTGTTTACAATCTCTCATTTCAACTCAAACCCTCAGCTACTACAACCCAAATATTTGTATAGGAAGAAAGGTCAGCACACTCAAGATAGATATTTTTGTTGTTGTTGTTTTTCCAAAACAACAATGCAGAATTGTGTGTTGGCCAGCAGCAAGGGAGGAATAGCAAAGTCTTTGCCTGACACTTCTGTGAGTGCTGCTGGTGTCTGGCAGCCTGGATGGGCTCCTGCTGGTGGGGAAACGAGCGAGAGGTGTTAGAAAACTCTGCCTTTGCTGGATAAATGACAGAGGGCAGACACAGCTGCTGTGGTCCCCACAGGAGAAGAGCATCTGTGGTGTGAGGAGTGTTTTCTGCTCTGTGAGCATGCAGAGAGAGAGAGATTTCTGCTGGAGCCTCAGAGAGTGCCCTAAAACCTCTGGGACAGTGGGGGCCAATCCACAAACCAGCCCTGCAATTCCAGGGAACTGTTTGGAGGCAGCTGGAGGAGATGGTTTGGCCTTGCAGGTGCCTCCACACCTGTGCCAGGGGCCACTGGGATTTGGCCTTTGGGTTTCACATTCTTGCAGGAGCTGTGCTGCTCACACTTGGGGATTTGGCCTTTAGGTTTCACATTCCCTGCAGGAGCTGTGCTGCTCCTGTGCCTCCACCCCATCTGCACCTCCCCTGCTGCCCCTCAGGCACAATCCCTCCCTCCAAACACATCCATCCATCCATTTGGCTGGAGCTCAGCTGCCCCACTGGGATGGAGGAGTTGCTTGGCTTCTCTCAGCTGAACGCAGTCAGAGATGTAGGGATTGAAGCCCTTCATGGATAATGAAGATCTATTGGATTAATCAATTGGTATTCTCAGTTATACAGAGAAAAAACACTGAGTTTTATCTTAAATATGTACCTTCCCATGTAGGTCTGCTCTAACACTTGTTTTGTTCTTGGCAAATGAACCAGTCATGGAAGATGGCATCAACTCATGTTAGTAATGCCAGTTCCTTACAAATTTTGTTTTTACAATGAAATTTCCTTTCTCTTGCCAAAGAAACTTCAGTGGAAATTGCACCTTCCCACACTTAGGAGAAAACAAATTAGTGATAAGTAGCTGTTCAAAGTAATCATACAAAATACTCCTTCAGAAACAGCTGTTCCCAAGCCAGAAGTGAAACCATCTCCTTCCAGTACATGAAATTATCCACAAGAAACATGCCCCAAACATCAAGCTAATCCATCTGTCTGTGTCAGAGTTAAAAGCAGAAGAAAAAAGTGATCTTGGAGGTTGAAAAGTGCAAAGCAAATGTATGTTACAAATTAGCATGACTCAATGTACTTAACAAAATTTCGCCTCGTTATCCACATGGTTTATTAGATATGCAGAGCCACTAATTGCTTTTTGATACATGAAAATACTAAATATCATGGAAACATCTTGTTTTAGAGTATAAGACAAGACTTTTCATTGCCAGTCTCTCCAGATGTGTTTTGTTTTAGCATTTAGATTTATAAAGAATTATGTTTATGGGGTGTATTCTCTAAGGGTGTCTGCAGATTTCCATATAACTTTCAACACTACTAAGAGTAATTCATACATATTTATTGCAGCAAAACTTTCTCAGTGTATAAAGACATCTAAACCTGTCTTGTTCAAAATCACATTTCTAACATTGTTCTTGAGAGAAATATTTTGAGTAAATTTGCAGAATAAATGAGTGGTTGTTGAGGGAATTTCCTCTAGGAAGGAATTACATGGAGCAAAACTGAAACAGGTCAAAATCCCATAAGGGTTTCTGGCAGACCAAAGCCATGGCAAGGTTTATTTCAGTTACTCAAATGCTCCATAGCAGCATAGAGACATTCCAGAGAGGCAGATTGGACAGGACCCTCCTAGGCACTGCCTTTTAGGCTCAGCTTTGTCCTGTCTCCTGTTTGCTAATGGTTCTGAGCAAATTGGCTCTAATTACTCCACGTAATTTGAGTTAATATGTCACCTCCAGGCTGCTAATCAGTCAGCTCTGCATGTGTTCCTCAGTGATTACAAGTGTAAGTAAGAGGCTGGGTTTGTTGCTCATCAAAATACCTTCTTTTCAGCATCTGTGCTTTGTTTCACTGTGGAATAGAGTCTTCTGTCTGTGGGACTTCATTTATGGTAGCTCTGGAAGGATTTATATGTCAGGGCATTGATTCAGCAAAGATACTGCCTTATTTTAGATCATCTGATTCCATTTTAGGACAGGTATTTTTTATTCTGAATAATAGCATTTGATGGAAAATGTCAATTGTAGTTATTCCTACTTAACAGAAGTCCGGTTTCTATTTCCTGTTTGACAAGTTCTCTTTAATTTCTCTGGCAGAGATATGGGTAGTGTGAGCTGGGTCCTTGCAGAGTTTTGGGGAAAAAAAAAAAATTTGGGCTCAATCCTGCAACATTTGCTAACAGAAATGATCTTATTAAAGCCACTTACTTGTTAATAAGGGCTTTGAGTCCAGTTCAGATCATGAACAAAGGAATATTTTTTTTTGTTTGAAAAACACACCACAAGGCCACCTTCAGAACAAAGGGGAAATGAAATAAGGAAATGTTCCCTTTTGCAGTAGCCCAAGTTTGTGTAATTTCAGCTGACACCTGCACAGCACCAATTGACCAAACTGCACTGGCTGGTGTAGGGGTGATGCAGTTCAGCTGCCAGTCTTTAGAGATGCACAGAAACACCAGAGCAGAGGCTTTTCATTAAAATGCCTTTCATCATGCACATCAGTAAGTCAGCATTACCTGCAAACACCAACAAAAACCACAGCAAGATCCACCCAGGAGGGTTTCCAAGGATGTCTGGCCAGTGAAATGAGGTAGTGGGTGCTTTGCTCTAGTGCCTGGCTGAGCTTGTAAATCCCTTTAGTACAAGTCACTGACATGTGGGGGGTATTTTGGGAATCATGAGAATATTCCTGCAGGAAAAGATGTGAACCAGCTGGCTTGAACCCAGCCACAGTGGGACTCTCACAACTTGGAATCAGCCCCAGTTCAAATCATTGAAGAGGGTGACTCTGCCTCTTGGCTCCAGAATAGAGGAGATGAAACTTTGCTCTGGGTGGTTTGTATGCACTTTGACTCCCCAGAGAGCAGGGGAGAAGGGAATGATGGCAGAGAAAGGAACAGAAAAGGAAACTCTGGCATGTTAAGGTGGTTATAGCTTTAGGCAAAACCCTCTAGAGAAGTATGAACAATATTTTACTGGGAGACAAAACTCAGGTGCTTTTGTTTTGGGGGTGGAGGAGGGAAGGGTGTGCCTGGGATGTCAGGTTAGAGGCCAGGCCTTACATTGATCTGATACGAATTCTGCTTTGATTTTTCTAGAGCATTTTTTTCTGTAGGTCTCTGCATGTCGTTAATTTTCATTGCTTACAAACCTGCTGGAGGCAGGACTCATCCTGGCTAGAATCACACTGATGTAGATTCACAGCAATGGTGCTGAAGTCACAGCTCAGCACCAGGTACAGCTGCAGGACAGCACTGCTGGGAGGGAATTGCTCATGTATTGTAGTGCCACAGGAGGGTTTGGGCTGGAAGGGATCTTAAAGATCATCTTGTTCCACCCCTGCCATGGACAGGGACACCTTCCTGTAGGGGGGAAATGGGCCACTGAATAACTGAATCAATATGATCCCAAGAGAAGCTGTTTATTGTTCACATTACATGGCAGATATAGATTCTAGGTCTACTGTCCATGTAGATGTGGGCACACATCTCTGGGTTGTCCAAGCTGCTTCTTCATGAGGCAGGCACACATCCTTCAGGACATCCAATTGGTCAAGTGTCCATCTTCACATTGTGCTTCCCCTATCTGGGGTTTATATTTTTTGCAGACAGTTTCTCAGGCTCTCTTCTTATTTTGGATCCGGTTGTTTTCTCAGTAACCTTGATGAATTCCTGAGAGCTCTAACAACAAAACTGCAGGTGGTTTGATAATATTACTCACAACCAGTTTGGCTGGTGCACCAGAATGGCCTGCTACACAGATACATTGCTACCCCTTCCATTATCCCAGGCTGCTCCAAGCCCTGTCTAGCCTGGCCTTGGACACTTCCAGGGGCAGCCACAGCTTCTCTGGGCACCCTGTGTCAGACACAGATCCCTCTGGATGGCATCCCTTCCTTCCTGTGTGTGCCAGAACAGCTGGATGCCCCTGCCAGGCATGCTGAGGGTGCAGTGATCCCCCTGTCCATGTTTCTGGTGAACAGGGCTGGTCCCCATGCTGACCCCAAGGAACACCTTAGGTCCCTGCTCTGAGCTCTGACATTGAGCCATCAGCTCTGAGTGTGAGCATCAGCCAGTTCCTTCCCCACCCAGGGGTCCTGTGGAGGTGTTAGCCAGGGTCCCTCTGTCCAACCCACAGCCCTCCAGTTTAGAGACAGGGATGTCATGTGGGACAGTGTCAAATGCCTCGCACAATCCAGCTAGATGAATATCAGTCACTCTTCCCTAATTTACCAGCTCTGTAACTCCCTCCTAGACAGCCACCAAATGTGCCCTCAGTGAAGCCGTGTGAGCTGTCACCAATCATCTCCTTATGCTCCATGAGATTTGCTGTGCAAGCTCATCCAGCTGCTAAATGGGGTCGAAAGTTTTGTCCCTTTCCAGAGCAATAATAAAGCTCTAATGTGCTCCTGAATCTCAGGAGAGTGTAAAGTCTAATTTGCTTCCGAGCTCTGATCGAAGGTAGAACCTTTGCTGAACTGGAAGGAACTGAACAGTTACACTCAGCCATAATAAATCTGGCTTTATTTCATATTAATAGAATGAAAATTGACTGGTCTTCTGAGGGAGAATGTTGGTCTGGTGTTGAATCACCCTGAGTGTTTATATGAAACCAAATTTGAACAAACAAACAAAACCCCACAATGGCTTACATTGGTATCAACAGCCTTTATGGCAGATCAAGCCTCATCAATGTGACATCAAGTTTTTGCTGAGAGACTGCTGTTTATCCTTTTGCATAAATTCTTACTGTATGTCTGGATATTATGACTGATTCTGACCAAAGAAATCCAGTATTGCCCAGAACTGGCCCCCATTGCTGTGGGATCATGGCCTCACTGGGTGCTGGTGGTAATTGATGGCCTGTTTAATTTTTGCCTCCTTGGCCTTGTCCAGGTTTTTATTGCTGCTTGTGGCATGATGAAATGGATGTTGAACTGCATATTGGAAAGGTTGATATTCAAATTAATCAAACACCTTATGTTAGTATATCTGTGGGAAGGAAGAGAATGCAGGCAGAAAAACCGCAGCACTTGAGTGTGACATTAAGATGTAGAAAAAAGGAATTTTCCGGAGTGTTGCAAAAGCTGAGAGAGATTGATAGCAAAAGGAACAAAAAAGAGGGTTTGGCAGTCCTTTCAGTGCCAGTATTGCTTTAAAATTAGTTTTGCAAATCTATATTTAATTAGACAGTTATTGTACTGCGTGCTAAATAAACACTAATTATTAAACATGGGATTTATTGAAGTGTAATAGGTATTTCTAAAACTCTTAATTTACTTAGCCTGAGTAAACAAATTCTAAATGATCCACATAACTTCCTGTACAAGAGCTACCACTGCAACTAATATATGCCAGCATCCAGGATTATATAATATTTTCCAATAGGTATTTTATTCCAAGACATACCTCAGGAATATGGGCTTGTCTATGTGATTCATTTTAAGATCAGGGTTATTAATTATTTGTAGAGCCTTGTGCCTTATACACTCATCCAGTTGCCATCTAAGTCTTGAATGCAACAAGGGAACCTATAGGGGATAAACTCAGGATTTCTTTAATTGAGCCCCTTGCTTAAACATGCTGGTTCATAATGTTCTTGGCAACACCACAAGCTGAAATTTGAAAGCAATGGTCATTTCCCTGTCCTTACCCTCGTCTCCCATCTTTGCTGGCAGGGAGAGACAGAATTTACACAATTACACAATCACAATAACACAAGGTGATGTAGTGTAGTATATTCCAACCTGTTGTGTTTTTGTTTTAACTGTCCTCAGAATTAGAGGCCAGTCTGCAACTCAATAAAATGCACTTTTAGCTTTCATGAATGTGGGAAAACTGAATGCTGTTTAAGTGAGCTCTTCAAGCCAATGTCCAATTTGATTCAAAAACTGCAGCTCAACTAAATATGCCCAAATAGCTTGATTTCTCTCTGGAGTAATTTGTGTTGCAAAAGCTTGTTTTGGGTATGAACCCTCAGAAAAATGTCTGCACTTACAGGTGTGTATTACTGGTGGGAAATGGAAGCTGCTGTCCCATCTGGGAGCCTGGCAGAGGAGTTTGTCCTCAGGTTTCTCCATATACTGAAATCCTTCATGGAATATGACCTCATCTATTAGGTATCCACAAAGGATAACAAATACAAGTCTGGGAAAATACATGGAATATGTTGAGATCTTTCTAGGAGCAGCATCTGGGCATCCATACTTCCTGCCAGAGCATCCAAGACTCACATCCTGGAGATAAAGGGAAATTCGAGGCTTTTTTTGGAAGAACTCTCAAACAGTCCCTGACAGTCTTTTATCTTGGGTATAAAAAAAAGCCATCAATAATTAGCAGGCTATATTTGGAAAACTCGATGTCTGATGTAATCAGAAGGCTTGGCAAGGAAGAAGAGAGTTTGCATTCTGCCCAGAATAAATACAGCATTTCTAAGTGCTTTGCATCTTCCCTTTGCAGTAGAGCTTTTGGTCTTTTAATCCTGCCTTTAAAAAGCAGGTTTGAAGACCTTCTCCTTTCAAGGTTTTTTTCTTTGTTTCTCACTAGGCTCTCTGAATTACTTTTTTTGTTTAGTTTGAGAGTGATTTTATTATATCCTGAAATGAAGCATCCTTCTGAATTAGTCAAGACCCAAAATACCATGGAAGTGCCTATAACTGAGCTTGCAAAAAGAAGGTAAGTTACCTGAATAAATGCTTTACTGATTTGAGACCAAATGATGGTAGTGAGCTCTAAGTGGGTTTGAACTGCTTTACATTTGATTGTCACTCTTTTATTGAGGTGTTCAGATGATGAACAAGACTTTCAATGCAGATCTTTGGACCTCCTCAGTCTCAGGCATTGGTGACTCATGTTTTTTGTACTCACTTCTACTATTTCAATATTTGCTTCATCCTCTTGTGTCCAAACATCCCATTTTTTTTAAACAGATCTCATTGAACATTGATATTAAGAAGATAAACCCCATTTACCTACTCTTCCTTTAGGCCAAAGGAGCGGAATCTGAGCTGGTGTAATTTTTAAGAATTTGAGGCAAATTTGGCTATTAATTCCTCCTCCTGCTCAACTTGAGACTGTCTTTTCTCTTCTCCTGTTCTTCATTCTTTTAAGACTTGGTGTCTTTATCTGCACACACGATTTTTGCCAGCTGAAGCACCTTATTAATCTCTTTGGAAGACAGATGGACAATTAGCTTTGAAGCAAAAGGAAAGCACAACTTTTGAGACTAATCCCCATTATCTCTAGATTGACACAGGGAGAACTCTTGCATGGAATGGGACCTATGTCAACCCAAGGAGATAAATTAGAGTAGCCACTGCTGTATTTTTCAGATGGCAAAGTAATTTTGTGATTATTTCCATTTTTGTGCAAGCCAGGGTGCAGCATTGCTCAAGAAAGGAGGGTACCAGAGAGGATTTTGAGAACACCCACTTGTCTATACATCCCACATAACTAGGCGACCAAAAACCCACCTGGGACCTCAAGGGAAAAGTGGGAAATGTAGAATAAGGAAGAAGAGGTGGTGCTGTGAAGGCAGAGTTATCCCAACCATCACAAAGGGGGCAAGTTGTGCTTTCAGGAGACACTACAATGGGTACCACAAACAAAGATAAAAGCCAACACAAACCTGTGTAAATCAAACCAAGTCAGAACTGAGTCTTAGGAAGTAACTGTTCCTGCCAGCTCAGAAGGGCCACAAGCTGCCCTGGCTGTGGTGGCTGTGCTTCAAAGAGGTGACATCACAGCCACAAGGGCTGGAGGAGCTGCTTGTGATACATGGAAAATGGTGCAGGTGTCAAAATAAATATCTTCTGTGGCATTAAATAGCACTTAGGAGCTGAGGGATATTCCTGTTAGCTGTGGGTAAGAGAATTTAGGGCACCTCATCCTCCCCTGAGCTATCAGATCTCAGTAAATCACCCGACCTTTCTGTGCCTTGGTTTTCCTTTATGTGAGTGTGAACAATGGTGGCTCCTTCTTCAAAGTGACACAGAGGCAGGAGGGGTGCAATGCAGGCTGTGGAAATGAGCCTGGCACTTTAGAAACTGCTCAGAACCTGCATTGCTTGGGAATAACCAGCATTCCTCTCACTGCAGTAAAAAAGGGGGAGTCTGCAGTGCTGTTTAAAGCCTCTGTGGGATGAACCAGTTTGCAACACTTTATCCTTTGCTACATTGATGCCATCCAGCCTTTATGTGATATCTAAGCAACCTTTGCTTTGCACCCTGACAGAAATGCCTTTAATATGATGTGGTTCTGCTTTCTGTTGCTCAGTGGGGTTGGAAGTGCAGTGCTTTCACAGTATTTCACCTACAAGTTGAAAAATGCTGGATAGTGATTTCACTCTTGAGGGATCAAAAAAGCTGAGAAATAAGTTTGTGAGTGTGCACCTTAACTCCCTAAAAAAAAAAAATTCCAAGGAAATTGTTTTTACATAATATGTCTTCAGAGGGACAGCACTTTAGCAATGTGCTCATGCAATTCATCACCGAGGTGACAATAACTCTAATGATTTATTAGTAATACATCACTGCAATGTTTTCCCACCAGTGATGTATTGGAGATCATAAACCACGGAGAGGGACAGCAGACTGAAGTCCCTGCAAAGCCCTTCCCAAGCCTGTTCCAGTTATTTTATTGAGAGAAGTTGTCAGCAAGAATGCTGAGATTTTTCTATTCCTGGAAAAATCTTCTGGGGAGGGGGGTCTTGCCATGAATGTTCCTGGTGATGACAGCTGGGGCCTGCAGGTTCTGTATCTGCCTTCAAACAGTGCAGAAAATCCTGATAAATGGTTTGTTGACTGATAGCCTGGGCCTTACAGCAACTGTAAATTCTTGGGGTTATTTACTTTTTGTTTTTAATGCCTCTGGACATTGAAAGGCAGCAGGAAATGTCTTTGAGCCTTGACATCTCAGTGTGCAAAGACTGGGCCACGTGGCATTCTCACAAATGTCATGACAGGAACAAAAGGAAAGAAAGTTCAGTCTCCATGGCAGTGGAGCTGCTGTTCTGCTGTCAGCATGGGGTTACACAGTGTTATCACAGCCTTCTTCTCCCTCTCTAGAGATCATTTCAGAGATGGTTCAAGAAAATTAAAATGTATCTTTTTCTCACCATTCTGATTTCTGCTACTTCATGTACCTTATCCAGAGTGCCAAGAGCAGACTTGTAAATGCAGTAGATTTGATTTTATTTACCACTTTCCCCATCCTCCAGGCAGTCCCTCAGAGCACTCTCTGAGCCCAGCCTGGGTGACCTTCACTGTGACACCCAGGAGTGAGTGTGCTGTGATCCAAGGCCAGCGTGGTGCAGAGAGGGTTCCTGCAGCAATTCCACAGCTGATGTTGTGCTCAGAGCCAGCTCACTGCTACCTGATGGTGTTCCAGTTGTTTGTTTTCATCTCTTCACAATTAGATCCTCACTTCCTGGAGAGGCACCAGCTTTTCCTTTGTGTGGGAATAGGAGCAGGCAGCTGTTCCTGCTTGCAAACACTGCAACAATACAAATTATGGCAAATCTCTGCCATTGGCTTGAATTCAAATTGGGTTTGACTTCAAATTTTTGCAGGGCTGAGTTGATGCCCACATTGAATAGAAAGGGAAGGTGGTGTCAAAAATATGAATATAGATTTTTCAGTATTTTGTGAATCACTTTTCTAGGATGAGATGTGTTATGAACCTGGGACTCACAGCCATGAGCCCATCCAGGAGGCTTTAACCCCTTTGAAAGCTTCCTGGGCCACTCCTCCTCTGTTATTTCTATTCCTGATAAGAGTATCAAGGCATTTAATTGCAACAAACACTCTGCCTGAAGGCAACAGTAAATCATAACCCACTTTATGATCAAGAACAGAATGTACAGACCTCAGCAAGGGCTGGAATTTTATTAGGTTTTATGAAGGTTTCACTGCTGGTTCTGGCTTCTTTTTCTCTGCTAAGGTCGGGATTAATACACGGGAGTCACAGTTTGTGTTTGGACTTGGATGTTTATTATTTCTTATCTATTTACAGACTTATGAGCTGTGAGCTCTGACTAGCAAGTGAGAGAATGCAGGTAAAATGGAGTACCTCTAACTCTTTCCAAGGTTATTTAAGTGCTAATTACCCAATAATGAGGTGACACTGGTATTATTTATATTTCTGACACAATAATGACCACTCAAGGCCTGCAATGTGGACCTTTTTCACCCAATTACAGAAAGCCACCCAAAGTCATGAAGAAGAAGGTGAAGAAGAAGGACTTGGACAATGCCTTAAATCCTCCATCTTGCTCCATATATTACCATACACTAAAATCTCAAAATCCAAGTTTCCAGACACTTCCAACACTTCACCAGCTCTACAAAAGGCAGCTTGGGGGCAGAAATACTCACCTTAACACATTTTGCAAATCTAGAACCAAAAGTTTGTCTCTAGAAATGCAAAAACCTTCCACTGCCTTCCCTGGACCTTAGGTATTGATAAGGTTTAAGTGATGTTGAGTGTGGATCAGCATGAGCAGGGAGGAGTTTGGTTGTTTACAGAGAAATCAAAAAGCCAGAAGCACCCTTTGGTCTGTTTGGGAGTTAAAAGTGCCACCAAAATCCTGCTTTGTGCCCCCTCAGCCCCTGCTTGGGAGCTCATGATGATGGATTCAGTGGATACAGCACAGAATCAGCTAATTTGTGCTTTTATTGGAACTTCCACGTGCAATTTAATGTCAGTTTAAAAGCCACATGTCTGTGGAGACTGAGCTTTGCTGGTTTGGGTTTTTGTTTCTGCATTGCTTGATTTTTTTTATTGTGCAAATGCATTTGGATGGAGAATTTCTGGCCCTTCTCCTGAGCAGCCTGCCTTTGTCTCTGGCACTGTGGGTGCTGTAGATGTGTTTTGCTTTCTGCCTTTCTGAGCAGATTAATTATCTGTAATTCAGAGTGGATGGACTCTTAAAGCATCAGCTTTATTGGAATGAACCTGCTTGAAGCACAGCAAAGTGCACTTATCTCTGTGTTAGTACTAGAGCTCTTCAGGGCATGTAAAAAGAGCTGGGTTTTCTCAGCCTGATTCAGATCAAATCCTTCCATTTAAATACCTTCTCCAAGCCCTACCGCAAAGGAAGCACCTCTGGCATCTGTCTGAAATCCAAGCACTTTTTAGTATCCCAAAATGAAAGTGGGATTGTGTGGGTTGGGCTGTGAATGGCCTCAGAAGCTTTTCCAGCCTCCCTGAGAGGCACTTCCAGCACTAAAGGCTGTACAGGCACACACCATTTCCTGCAGCTGGTTCTGAAGCTGCATCTGACTTTTGTCTGACTTAGCTGGATTTTTCAACATGTTGGTTCACACCTGTGGCTGTGAAGGTGAACAGCAGCTAGACTGGGGAAATAAATGGAGGATGGTGCTTGGTTTTGGCCCAAAGGCAGTTGAAATGTCGTATTAAAATAGAAATATCATGCAAAAATGAGTTAAATATTATCTTAGTGTGCTGAGTTGCATTCCAGCTGTATCCAGAAGATAGAACCAGACAGCCTTTGTGTCCCAGACCATGTCAGGCACTCTCTGCCAGGCCACTGAGCCCCAAAACAAAGAGGCTGCACAGTAAATCAGGAGGAGTGGATTAGAAGAAAGGTTTTAATGCGGAGCAAGACACACAAACGAAAGGATCAGCCTCAGGTTGTGGAAGGAGGCTAAAGCTGGGAATTGATGTCAGATCTTTGGCAGTATTGACATGTTCACTGGTTCAACAATGGTTCCTAGCACAGGCTCCCTTTCCTGCAGCTCCCCAGTTCTGTGGAAGATGTTAGAGAAAAAAAATCTCTCAATTACTGTTCCTGCAGTTTCTCCTAAGAATTCCTGAAGTTCCCATTATAGAGAAAATGCTGAGGCCATCATCAAAGTTCTAGAGAGAAGAAAGAATATGAATATGTATTTCACTCTTAATAACTTCCTGCTTTGAATTTTTCTTTTGAAAAAACAATTTTCCCCTTGACTTGGTGAGAAAAATAGAAGCTATCAATAGCCTTCTTTTCTGTGTATCAAACGAATTTATATCCAGGTAAACCTTTTGCATCCTGAGGCAAATAATTCCACAGTGCAACTGAGGGAAGCTTGAAGCAGTATATGTTTGCTTCAGACATTCATACTGATAATTTTACTACTTCCTCTCTAGTTTTTGTGTTGATAGAGTGAGCAACCATCTGCCCCTTGTCTGTGCTGCTCCCAGGTTTATATTCCTCTCTGCTTTGCTCCCTCCCAGGGTGAAGTGAATTTGATTTAAATATTCTTGGGATAATTTTGATTATCATTGTTTTTCTGACCTCTGCTTTAATTGTAGTCAATCCCTTTGCAGAAGGTGAAGAACAAAGGTGTGCAAAATGGTGAAATTGTGGACTCAATGTGGATTTATTCAATGCCATAATGATGATTTTTGTTCTGTTCTCCATTCCTTCCTGATAATTCCTAGCATGCTATTTTCTTTCACTTCTATTGAGCGTTGAACTGACACTTTAATTGACCCATTATAGCTTCAAGATACCTATTATTTTTCCCCAAATGCTAATGAGGTGCCACATTTTGTCAATCCAGGATGGCTTTTCCTGTTGTGTGCATCATTTCCCAGGGATCAGCACTGAACTCCATCGTTGATTCCATTTCTGTTCCCACACTCTGTACCCTCCGGTCCCTTTGCCTGCCCTTTGCAGGCAGATCTCACCAGTCAGAAAGTCTTGCTAAAATCAGTTCTCTTTGTCATCTGGCTTTTCCAGAAACACAGAGACTAAAGCTATAAGGCTTTAAGAAACATAAATTAGCTACCCAGAAAACTCATTAATTCAGAATTAAGGTTGCTCACCTGAGATCTGTTCCATTACCAGCCCAATCCTTCTGTGTTTTACACAGAACAAATGCAAGTGGATGAAATCTGTCTTACCCGAATTAGCAGGCAGCAGCCAAATATTTACTGAGTCACTTATTCAACTTGATTAAATGAACAGAATATTAAAAAAGAAAGAAAAAGGGGGAATATATGCAACAAAACCATTCAAGCAAAACAATTCTATTAGCCATTCACAGAACAGGCTTTTGGCATTAGGGGTGCTGTTTACTAATTGGATTTACTGTAGCAGTGATTACTTAGTGTCTTACAATTTTCTGTACTTCAACATTCACCTCCTGCCTGAATAAAATCTCTTGTGCTTATGGCAATATTCCCATTTCCTTCAGAGACACTTGGGTCTGGCCTCTCTTGTGTAAGAGGTTTTTAAAAGATCTAAATAGTATAATCTTGTTTTCCAGCTGATGTTAGAGCTACTCTGATAGTTCTTTGTCTGTGCTTTTCAGGAGAAAACAGACAGACAGATCATGTAAAAACTAATTTGAGAATTTTCCACTCCATGCAGAGTAGCCACAGAACATTTGTGAAATGATAAGACCTGCCACCTGAATTCAGTAACCTGAATTTTCAGATTTCAGATGTGAATAGTTCAGGAATGAATGAAGAGCTGAGATTTGTGTTATAGAAGCTACAACGTACTGGATAAAACAATATTTATTTCTCCAGAGTGCTTACAGTAATTTCTTCTCTTGAGCTTCTGCAAGCTTAAAACAAAAAGTGAGTTTTCTCTTTCTTTGTGTGTATCAAGTTCAGTGTAGGAAGTGATTTGAATCTTAAGTCCTTCCAGGACCACATTGTCTACTCTTGTCACTGTTGCTTTGTTTTTACCTTTTCCCCCCTCAGTATTCAGCCTGAATTTCACTGCTCCTGATGGTTCTCCCTTTACCCACCACTTCATAAATCTCAAGTCTGAGACTTGTGAATTTTGAGTGGTACTTTGATGTTTTACAATTATTCATACCTTATATATTGATATTGTATTTCTCATTCAGAACATCTTCAATTCCTCATATTCGTGTTCCTGTTTCCCTTTGATCTGTATCATTAGTGAGTTCTTATTCTGTGTGCTGATACTTTTTTCTGTCCACTTTTACAGATCTTGCCACTATTGATTTTCTTTTCTCTTTTTATTTGAGATATCTTCTTTATCCTTTAGGTTTGGACATTTTTTTTCAACTTACAGGTAGTTGTCTATATTTTTTCCATATATTTCATCTAGTATCTTTCCCTT
The DNA here is from genome assembly GCA_037834095.1 of Argya squamiceps. Taxonomy (NCBI): domain Eukaryota; kingdom Metazoa; phylum Chordata; class Aves; order Passeriformes; family Leiothrichidae; genus Argya; species Argya squamiceps. The sequence goes on from JBBMKD010000040.1 coordinate 3,334,425, forward strand.
AAACCCTTTTCCCTAGAAATCAGCCAGTTAAAAAGAAGCAGAGAAGAACAGAATTAGTTTCAAGAGAATTTTGATTTAAAATGAAATCACAGGAGAATCCAACCTGTCTCTCCATCACTCTCCTTCTCTCCCCTCCTTAGTGTCTCTGTCTCCCCAGCCCCCCTGCTCTCCCTCCTCTCATTCCTTCAGGACAGCAGTCCTGCATTAGCTGTCTCCTCTTGTGTAGCTGGGCTTTGGGAGCTCTGTGTCCCTGATTTTCTGGGCAAACTCTGTCCCCACAATGTGCTGCTGTCTCCAAACGCCACCCTGGTCTGGCAGACTGTGACTGTTTCTCAGAGATGGCGTTTCCAGGCACAGAGAATTAAGCAGATTACTAAAATTTGTTTTCTAGCCTGGTAGCCTGCAGACATGGGATCTCAATCCTCCTCTCTTCCCCAGGCTTGAGGTGGATGAGTTGGAGCGAGTCCCTTGATTGCTGTGTGCTTTGGTTCTCATCTCAGAGCAGCAGGGCTGGGGGCTCCTCTGTGTTTCATTAGAGGGGCCCGAGCCAGGAGCATCCTGAGCTGTGCTGAGACACTGCAGTGTTGTAATAAATCAGCAGACAGGACTCAGTTTTCTCATGCAGAAAAGCCAGTTCTTTGTTCACAGACTTCACATTTATATGAAATATCAGAAGGCACTGTGTTAAACCTACTTGGACAGCAATACAGTGAAACTCAGTTCATTGGTCAGTAAGGGCTATTGTATATGTCTAGCAAATTTTCTCTCTCTAGATATGTTTACATATCTTCACTGATTCTCATGAGACAGATTCATTGTTCATGCAGGTGCAAACTTATTTTTCTCTCTAAGGTTGTGTTAATTTTTATAATTTTTCTTTATGGGAACTTATAAGCTACTTCCAGCTTAGCTAGAGTAGCAGGGCCTAAACCATATTTCATAAGGCTTTTCTTTTATATTATTTCCACCTGTCTGCAACACTGCAGTGCCAGAGCACTGGAGGCCACACAAATACCTCATGTGGGCTCTCCATTAAGGGTCTTTTTGCTTCCTCCCTGGGTTTGTTTTATTTGATGAGGGCTGACAGCCTTGCCAAGAGTTACCTCATGCTCTGTGAGATGCTGAGCTGTGCATGGGAGGAGCAGGGGCTTCTCAGCATTGCTTCTCACCTTTTTGTGCTCAGTGCAGGACTCACCTCAGAGCTGCAGGCAGCATCTTTTAAAGAGTAACAGTCCCAGCCTTGCTTCAGACTCTCCAGATTGCCTCTTTGACACATTTTCCCCTTTTTTCCCTCCATCCTTCCATCTTCTTTCTTTCTCATCAATCACAACATTCGTGGTCTGCTGATGTAATTAGGGAAACAGAGCATTCTGGCCAGAAGTATCGATCGAGGACTTTATAATAAAAGTTAGTAATGTTTAATTTCTTGTTGTCAGCTTTCATTGTGCTAAAGAAATCAATTCACTATTGTCTCTTCTCCATTATTCAATTGTCTAATAAGCTACTTTGCAGTCCCCTCAAAATCAAATTTTAATGATCAATCACTGTAGGAATGGCAAGCACATGAACTCATGTACACAAGGATTATCCCAAATCCATAGTGGGTGGGATGCACTTTTTTCCAATTAGAAATATTTTTTTTTCTCTTTTTAAAACAGTCAGTAAGACAGGTTTTCTGTCCCTTCACTACACTCCACAAGATGGTCAGTGTAACTTATCTTCTCTCATTTAGGATTCATATGTTATCAAACCCCCTCTGAATCTTGAATTTCACTCTTGAGGTGACACCTCTCTTCTTTTTCCCTCCCCACCTCTCTCATCCCACATCAAATTAGTGATAAAAAGCAGAGTCAGAGTAGTCTTGTAGGAGAGAAAAGTGTGCTCACATCCTCTCTCTAGCTCTGACTCTACCCCAGCTCACAGTGAAGCAGATGCTCCTCTCTCAGAGTGGCCACCAGAGCTGGGTGTGTATGTCAGGAGAGCAGCATTCCCAGCCTTCCCAGGATCCTGGAGCTGTGCTCTCTGTGGGTCACAGCCCTGGAGCTGTGCTCTCTGTGGGTCACAGGAGCTGTGCTCTCTGTG
>JBBMKD010000040.1:3336645-3367170 GCA_037834095.1 Argya squamiceps
GTGCTCGCTGTGGGGCACAGGAGCTGTGCTCTCTTTGGGTCACAAGGCTGGAGCTGTGCTCTCTGTGGGTCACAGGACAGGAGCTGTGCTCTCTGTGGGTCACAGCCCTGGAGCTGTGCTCTCTGTGGGTCACAGGGCTGTGCTCTCTGTGGGTCACAGGGCTGGGGCTGTGCTCTCTGTGGGTCAGGACAGGAATTGTGATCTCTGTGGGTCACAGAGCTGTTTTTATTTCCCACTGCACTGAGAAGCTCCCAGCTCACTCTTGCTGCTGTTTTTCCCAGCTCAGTTCTGGGAGTTCTGCTTTTCATTGGAATGGGGGCTGTGGCTTAGTCCTGATTCCCTGCCTGAAGAATAAGGTGTAAGAGGTGGTTTAAGAGAAAGGGAGTTTTAAGAGAAATGAAATAAATGTGTATCTGTAAAGTAGGCTGCTCTTAGAACTCTGAGGAAGGTAAAAGCACTGATTTTCAATATCTACCTGGAATAAAAAGCTGAATCTGTCTTTCACGTTTATTAATACATGAAACTATTTTAAAGCATTCTTACCTCTTTGAAAATAACTTACATGTATATTATGCCCAACAATTATCTTGTAAAATTCCTTTTCATGGCAAAAGGTGCTGTTTGGACATACCCAGGTCATAACTCAGACTTGCCTTTATTAGCTGAACAGAAAGCTTCCTATTCTTGGGCTCACAAATAAATGAACCAACTTTACAAACACCACGAGATTCAGGAAACAATGTACCTGACCACTTGTATTTGTGCATGAAGTAATTAATCATTTTTTACATTAGGAAAGCTGTACCATAGATCTCAATAATGCAATGCACACTGAGTCATTGCTATCCTCTGCTCATAAATCAGGTCACAGTGTAGCCACCATCCCATTTTTGCAGTTGCAGGGCAGTAAAGTAAGAAGTTTATTGCAAGTTGGTAATAAGAAGGGAAGTAATGGCCTGGGAGGCAGGAGGGTGAACGAGTTAATGAGTGAGCAGTTTGAGTTTTCTTATTGGCTTTAACCCTCTATAAATTTAATGGCTTCCTTTTAAATGCCTCTTAATGAGAAAAAGCAAAATGTGAGTTACTTAATGGTGTTATTGAAGGCTTTATCTTGTTATTGAAAGGGAATGGTATAGTTTATCCAGGGTATATCTAGAGAAAAATAACTTTACTTCAGGGTGGGGATGCTCTGTGGGCTTGGTGTCAGCAGGAAGGAACTGCAGGGCTGCAGTCACCAGTCTGGGTAACTGGTGGAAGATATAATTAGTGATCTTCATTAGTTGATAGAGACTTAATGAGTTCAGGAGGCTTGGGGATGTCTGTCTGCAGAGGAGCTGCTTCTCAGGAGCTGGGTTTGCAGCCCTGACCCTCTCCTGGTTGTTTTATTCCACAGTCTGTGCCTTTCCACACCTCCTCAGCTGCTCCTGGGAGACTGGGAATTCTCACAGGAAATTACCCACGTGGGAGTGCTTTGCATGGATGGTTTCATGGGATCTCTCAGCTGCCATACATACAATTCCAGAAGTTTATCAATAATCCTTCCTAAAAAACAAAAAAAGGGAATTCCTAAGGGTTTAGTACTGGAGTGTGAGAGATCCTTTGGAGGGACTGGTAAATAACATTTTTATTAATGCAGAATATTATGGGATTTAACTCTAGAATAGAGTTATATCCAATTATATCTAATAATATCTATATAGTTATATCTACATAGTTATATCTATAGTTATATCCCATATATATAATCCTATATAATATCTATAGTTATATCCCATAATATCTATAGCATAGAAAGCTTCTCACTATTTACAAATAAAAGCAAGGTATTTAAATAAATGGGATTTAAAAATATGTTTTCAGTGCATTTTGTATTTGAACCGAAGCAACTAAAAGCAAGTAAAAAGTCTATGGACAGAACATATATTTTCTTAAATTTCTCATGGAAACAAATTGTAATTTTTTCACTTTTTTCTAAGCAGTCGTATGTTGCAACTGCAAAGATTTTCCAAGGCTAAAAAGACAACTTTTCTTTTTCTAGTTGGGAATATAGGAAAAGAGATTAAAAGAGGGCTATGACCTGCTTTCATTTACACCACTATAGATCAGATTTAAAATATCTATTTAATTAGATTTGGCCCGGTTTAATGTTTAAACATATCAGATTATGGAATGTGCTGAGGACAGTGGTGATGTTCCTTTTCAGGACACTCAGACTGGGAGATCCACATGTCTCTCATAAAATATCCTGAGTCAGAAGGGACTCACAAAGGACCAAAATGGCTTTAGAAAAACATGGGGAGATGTCAGGGAAAAAAATCCATAAATGTTCTCTGCTTTTACCCACAGCACATCTCAGAAGAATTTCTGGGGATAATGTCCCACCTTTATTTGCTTCATCCACCTGTCCATAAGGCAAATGTTTCCTGTCCCCAAAGTGTCTCCTTTACCAAACCCTCATCCCTAACCCATGATTAACCTACAAGAATCTGAGCTCAGGCTGCTAATTACATTTTCAGTAAACACGAATGTAACAGTAAACATCTATATTTGTATGATGCTTTTGGTGATTCCACTGGTTGTTAATCTTTTAGCTGCTCCAAATTAAGCCAGTTTCCTACACAATCATAACAGACCTCTTACCCTCAGACATCTGAGCACTTGCTGCGGCTAACCATGCACTGAATATGTGAATGATGCTGCCAGACCCCAAACAGCAAGAAGGTTAGATATTAATTAGATATTACACTTAGGAGAGAGCAAACTCATCAGAATTAAATAGTCCAGTGACATTTCTGCTCTGTGGAGGGCTGGTCCCCTCCAAGGCATGGAGCAGGAGATGTGATGCCTCAAATATTGGCTGAATTCTCCTTGACAGCTCCAGTTTCTGGCACTGTTTGATCAGGTGGTTGTGACACTGTGGGTGCTGAGCTCTGTCCTTCAGCTGAAGTGGCTCTGCTCTCTCTCTGCCCACAGCAAAATGTATTCCCCTGGTAAAAATCACATCAGATAGACTTTGGTTTTTTTTTCCTTCTGATCTTTTTAGAAAGTATTTGCTGAAGACATGAGAGCTGACCTGGAGAGACCTCACTGGCACTTTCTGGCTTTTGAAACCATCCCAGTACAGAACTGGCCTGGTGTGAGGTGGAGGTGAGCTGGGTTTGAGGGTTTTTGGTCAGGAAGGTGCTGTGCTGTTGCTGCTCCCTGGTTTCTCCTCTGGCACCCATGGATGTTTCACCTGTCAGGGCTGGGACCTGGAGACAGTGAGACAGGAGGGAAATCTCTGGGATTCTCCTCATTCATGCAGGAGAAGCCTCACACTTGCTGTTAAACCCAGCCATAAATGCATTCCTGGGAGGAGAAGGAGGCTCAGCAATGCTGTTTCTATCCACTTATTAAGGGAACAGTGCTGCAGAACAGAATCTACTGTGTGTAAATCAAATCAGGTTAACAGACCTGAGCTTAGTGATGTGTAATGTTCACACAGACCTCTGGCATTTCAGACTCCTGCCTACAGGGACTGGAACTGACTTCAGTATTTTATAAATCAGCATATCAGATATGAATATTTTGACCCGAACTCCACTCTTATTAATCAGGGCAATATGGGGATGTATAAGATGAATTGTAAAGGATTGCTATTCATAAGCTCTTAAAGCCAGAAAAGACCATCAGATGTATCTTGTTGACCTTCTGCCTAGCACAGATCACAGAATTTTTCTTGCCATATCAGGACCCAAATCCATCAAAAGCTCAGGAAGCCTTGCTCCAGTGCACTCTGGCCACAGAACCTGGTTGTTTCTTCAAGAAGGTTTTAAAGAAAACATCAATTACACTGAGAGCTATGGCTGTCATCTCGTAAGTAAGAATCATAGAGTGATTTGGCAGTGCAGTGTACCTTTGGGAGGGATTTTCTCTCCTCCTGTAGCCTTTAAAGCTGCTCTAAAGGCCATTTAATATGCTGGGGGAGGACATCCTTGACTGCAGGCGTGTCTGGCCAAAAGCTGTCCTGCCTGACTCAGACTGTGCCCTCAGCAGGGACAGCCAGAGGGTCTGAACCCTTTGTGGTGTTTATAGGTGTGTGCCTGGGCAGTTCCTGGAGGCAGCAGAACAACCATCAAGCAGCACTGAAAGGGAAATATGCTGTAGGTTAGCAGAGTTTGGATTTTTTTCTCTCTCTGCTGAAGATCTTACCTGCTCTTATAAAATCCCAGACTCTGATGTCCAAGATGGCTCAAACCAGTTTTGATCCCTTCATTCCTCTAATGAGGATAAAAAAAGCATCCTGTCTTTTTTTTCCTTTCTGCATTAATCTATTTTACTGCAAACAGTACACTAGAGCCAGTCTTCTGTAATAGCTTACTGAAATCTTCCTTTAAGTAAGAGCTCCTTTGAATTACAGATTTCTTCCTGCACATCCTCAGGGTTTGTGTCCATGGAGGTTTTTGGAGCTCAGCTGTGGGTGCCTGGCTGTCTGCAGTGGAGGTGTCAGTGCTGTGCAGTGAGCAGCTCTCTGGGAGCAGGTTTAGGCTCCCATGCCATGCTGTGTTGCCATTCATTTCTGCACTGTGAATTTCCCTAGTCACAGCCCATTTGAAAGAGCAGGTCCCTGGGCACATCTGGCATTTCTTCACTGAAAACCAGACAGTTTTTAACTCTGTTCACTGCTCAGTTCTGATGGAACTGCAGCACTGTGAGGCTGAGCAGCCCCTTCCTGCTGAGTCCTGCTAAGCCTGAATTGGGCAGGTGGCCCATCTGTCTTGGTTTAGGAAGGCAGGCATCTGCCAGGGAAAGCTGGAGCCTCCCTTGGAATGGAGAATGTAAATCCCCTCCCTCCAAATTATGATAATTTTGAAATTAAGGGGCTTTCAGGCAAAAATATGGGAATAGGAATAAAAGTTCTTTACTAGGAATATTAAAAATAAAAATGTAGTAATACAAAGAAAAGCAAAAAAAAGAGAAAGCACTGACAGAGTCAGAACATGACCTGACACCCTGTTGGTCAGGGTGTTGGTACCAGTCCAATCAAATCCTCCTGCAGTGACAGATGTGGTTCTGTTGGAGCAGAGATGATCCTGTACAAGGGTGCAGTTTTCCTCTGAAGGTCCAGTGGTGGTGAGATGTGTCCATATTCCTCTGGCAATCCAGTGCAAACAGGCTGTGCTGCTGTTCTGAATTCCAGGTTTGATCCAGGTAGGAATGCTGAGCTCCTCCCCCTGGATGGAGCATCTCCCCATGGGATGATGGAATTGTATCAGCCCTGCAGTGAGCCTGGATGGCCCCTGGACAGCAGAGATCCCCTGGAGGGAGGATGGGTGGTGGAAGAGATAAAGAACACTGCCCCAGCTGGTTTAACAGCTGCCCATTAACAGAACACACCCACCCCTTCTCCCTGGAGTTATGAGGGATGGCTCATGGAAGAGATAAAGAAACACCTCCCCAACCGGTTTCAACAGACAGTAATAGCATACACACTGCTGGTAACATCTTGCATTGCAGCTCAAGACACCCTGGTGAGGGGTGAGGAGATCTGGCTTCACTCTCAAACCTCAAGCTGCTGCTCCTTGGTGACAGAAACACAACCAGGATTTGGTTTTCTTTCTCAAGTTTCTGGCTCCAGCTGCCTGATTTGGCTCAGCTGCCCAGTCAAGGGCCAGACACTGAGACAAGAGATGATCTCCTGCTGCTCTTACGGACTTTCCTGCCTTGTCCAGTGCCTGTTTCCCTCCTCAGTAAAGCTGAGAAGAGTTTTGTTGCTGCTCTAAACTGTACTGAACTCCCCCTGGCTTTCATGCTGGTATTTTTCTCAAATGGATTGATGAAACCAGGATATAGAAAACTGCCTAGGTTTAATCTTTTTAACTTGAGGAATGAAATAAAAGTTTTAATCCTCTGTGTGTATGGAGAATTTAGGTTTTCACTTATGTCTACATGGCTCTTAAAATGAAAATATATGATTCCCACAGTAGAATTCAGACACAAGATGGCAGAATCAGAAAGAGGAGAATGAATCACTGTCACAAATACTGCTCCTCTGCTGCACTGACAAGGGAAGACAAAATGGAATCATTAAACCAGGGAACCACTTGCAGATTTGAATTTGGATCTCCTGTACTGAAAATAAACATCTTTTTCCCTCAGTGCTTAGTGGGAGGAGGATGTTCTGTCATTGCATTCCAGCTTTTGGCATTATTGCATGAGTTAGTGAGTAAACACAGAGAAGAGGGTATTAAATGCCACCTTACAGCAGCATTCTTCTAAACTGCAGTCCCTCCTGCTTCCTGAAAGTCTGTGTTTTTCAGTGAAAATAAATTGCATTTCTTTCAGTAATGGAGCATAATTAGAGCCATGCAGGAGGTTGATTATGGAGTTCAGTGTGTGGAGACCATTCACAAAGATGGAGATAGGAATAATTTAGACTGGCAAGAGTTTAGGTAACTTGCCTGGTTTTGGACAGTTGTAACACCTGTAAACAGGCTTGGCTTATTGATCTTGCACCTTTGCAGGCAAAGGGATGAGGTGACACATCCTCTAATCCTACAGGCCAGGGTGCCAAGGTGGGGAGATACTGGAGTAAGGAGCAGCTGTGAGGGAAGGTCTGGTTATCACTGGGTACCTGAGTGATGGTAAGATATGAACCTGAACTGCACATTTCCCTTAGATAAGGGCCACAGGATATTTTGGAAAAGCTGTTCAACCCCTTGAAGCAATTTAAATTATTTTTTACAAAGAAGGACTGTGAACTGGGGAGTTGTGCTGACTTTGCCACAGCTGATTGAGGACTCTGAATGTTGAGCAGCCTGGTGAGCAGAGCAGGGCTGTGTAAGATAACCTGCTGTGCCTTCTTCCTGTCTCCCTGGGGCTAAAAACAGGGGAAAGAATATTTAGAAATGTTGAATCAAGTCACTTCATCAAGTGTTTTACCCTCTTGTTTGTTTCCTTCAGGTTAATGTAGTTACAACAGGTACAACTGTTTATTGTGCCTATGTTTCTCTCGCTTGCTTTTTTTTTGCCAAATGCATTTTTCTGATTTTTTAAGGAACATTTTGCTCTGACCAAAGCCTTTGTGTTCATATTTTCCCTTTTCCTCACTGCAGGGACAGGGATGACACAGAGCAAGGTGCAGCTCATCACAAAGAGTTTTCTGACCAGGATGCTTCTTGTCCTCTTGCAGTTCACTTTCCATGAGCCTCATAACAGAAATTAATAAAAAAACAACCTGCTACCAATGATACAGTAAATCATTAGAAGGAGGAAAGGTCTTGGAGTTAGAACTAGGGTGAGGACTCAGCAGAGAGGTTTCAACCTCCTCCAAGCTGCCTTTGTACATCTGTGTTTTACTTCCATTTATCCATCCTGATGTGCTAGTGTGTTTCCCATTAAGGGCTGGGATCACAGTGATGACCTCTGCCAATGCAGGGAATGGATTCTGCCCCCAGTGGGTTAGAGTGGATAATTATCTCTGCTGGTACAGAAGGACAGTCTGCTTTCCTGCATCATTAGGTGCAAGTGTGCAGCTGAAAGAGAGAGAACTTCTGTTCCTTTTCATTCACACACTTGGTGCACACTACCTGGGCTTTGTATTCAGGATGAGGTGTAGTTGTGTCATTCTCTGGATGATGTTGTTCTTTTCTCAGTTTCTTTTTTCTTCTTGAATTATTTCAGTCTTTTAAAGCCATCAGTGCATATATGTCCTGCAGCTGGACTTCTCTGCAAACATGTGGGGAAAATAATTTTTTCTGTCTCAAAGATGATGATTGCTCAATGGTAATGGCTGTAATAAAATATTTCAGCTCATCTATGCAGACCTCTGTGATCCATAAACATTATAGTCCAAAGAACAACACAGGAACAATCAGCTGTGAAAAAGATCAGAACTAAACTCCTTTCCAGGGCTGTGTAAAACAGGGGAAGAAAATATGGTTGGTCCAGTGCAGGTCATGAAATAGCTTACAGAAGAGCTGGAGGCTTTAATTGAAAAAGCTTCTGAGTTGGAAGTCAACATTATGGTCTAAGGTGTCTCTGGAGCACATTTGTGTTGGATATGTGCCTGTGCTGTATTTAATGTGTGCTGTTTGCAAGCTGACCTCTCTGGGAGGGAATCTTCCCCATCAGCTGTTGTGAAACTCTTTAACATAAACCCAGCCATAAACAAACAAGGGATTTCTGACTTCTGCATGAGAAGACAGACAGCAATACCTGGCTGAAGTTAGTGAACTGCTCTGAGTGGGGAATCTGCCTCTGCCTGTGTTTATCAGTGACAGGAGCTGGGTTGAATTCCAGCACTCCATCCCTGTTCCTGCCAGCATTCAGCTCTGCTTCTCTCACAGCCACACTTGAGCCTGCTGCCCTCAGCTGTATTTTAATTGATGCTCATAATATTTTAAGACAGCTTTGTCTTTCCAGATCTCAAAGCAAATGGATTTGTAAGTCCCTTGACTCCAGTGTGATACACATGAGCTGTCTTCCCACAACATGGGGGGGGTAAAACAACCAAAGTATCATTCACACAGGGCTCAGCATCTGAGGAATTCAGTATTAATTGCCTAATGGGTATTTGCTAGAAAAAGAGACTTAGCACCATGACATTCTGTGCTCAGTACAGGGTGAAAGAGCAGAGGGAAAAGAACCTAAAGCTCACAGGAATTTAAACCAAGTGAGTTTAAAACATTGAGGCAGGTGAGTTTTCATGAAGTCCCCACAGAGGCTGATGCACAATCCCTGCAGGTTGCTGGCCTGCAGCTGCCCTTTGCACCATTCACCCCCAGCCCTGCCCTTGGATGTGCAGCCAGCTGTGAATCCATCTGTGTCTGCTCACACAGCCCCTTTATCAACAGCTGCTCTGTGGGGATCTGGAAGGGCCAGGGTGTCAGAAGTGTTGCTGAATTCAGGCAGGCAATATCCACTGCCCCTCTTGCCTGCCCAGCCATCCTTCAGCCCGGGATGTTCTGAGCTTGGCCATCATCACTTCCCCTTGGTGAATCCATGCTGCCCACTCCTGGTGTCCTCCTTGTCCTCCACGTGCCTGGAAGTGTTTTCCAGGGTTATTTCCCCATTGTCTTTTCCAGGTGCTGAGGTGAAGCTCTCCAGCCTGTCACTCCTCTGGTCCTCCTGCCTGTCCCTTCAGAAAACAGGAGTGCACTGGAGTTACTCCAGTGGTTGGTGAGTTTTCCCTTGAGGTGTTCTTCAGTTAGGTAGATTTTTATTTCTAAGGAAGTAAAAAAGAAACAAGTGGTTTTCTGCAAAGTAACCTGCTGCTTCATTAGAATGAAATCCAGCAAAGGGGGGAGAGAGGCAATTTAAACTTGAAGAGCAGAACCACCATCATTCACCTAATCCTCACTGTGTTAAAGCTGCAGCAACCTTTTACAGTGACAAAGGACAGCCTGAACACCTGATTGTAAAAGAGAAAGGCCTTCCTAGTATTAATAAAACAGCATTTCAGAGTCCCAGCTTGCACCTGTCAACTCCAGGTGTTAGACAGTGATTTTCCTTGCCCTGCCATGATGATATTTTTTTCCATGGTGGGACTGGAGCAGCTGAGAGCAGGGACTGCCTTTTGTGTAGCACACAGGCACACTTGCCACAGCCAGGGTCTGTCAGATGCAGAGTGCTGCAGCTGCAGCAGCTTTGCCTCACATTGTGCGAGATGGAGAGACCCTCTGGAAGTGCTTCATTGTGGGAGTGTGGGAGGAGGAGGCACCTGCAGCTGGATGGGCAGGATGGAAAAGCTGCCCCTGACTCTGTACACAATCACCCCTTTCAGATCAGTGGTGTGTGTTTTCTGAACAGTGTAAAGCTCTGGGGACTCCTAGAAATAGAGTTATGCTTCCTAGCTATTAAAAATAAAATCTTTTTGGAATGAGCTTTGGATTCTGCAATTCTGTGGAAACACAGAAAAATAAAAGTTTCAAAGGTGTCTGTATTGTACAGACAACAGAGACCTGAAATCCCCTTAGTGGGCACTCATTTTCCAGTTTCCACGTTTTGCAATTACGATGTTACAAGGGGAACAGTGGGAATTAGGAGGACTGGAATTTTCTCCCCACCTTTGATTGTTTGTGTGTTGTGGGAGAAGGGTTATGATGTTTCTGAGGCTGTTCTCTGCATGTTGGGTAAGGCACATTGAGGCTACATCCCTACAAATGTCTCAAGAGCACACATCATGCTGTATGAGCAACAGGGCTTCTCTCCAGGGGGAAAATGCATTCCTATTCGGTGAGACAGGACGCTGAAGTCAGCTCATGTAAAGTTTTATGTGCATAGATAAGAAGATGGAAGATTAAGAAATATAAAAGGCAAAGGAGGAAAAATGTGATTTTGCACTTGATCTTCTTTTCATGCCCTTCAGAACACACAGCCAAGTCAGAGATACAGTGGCTGGCCATTTTGGTGGCAGCTGTCATTGAGAAGAGAAATATTAATCAAGGTTTGTATCACTTAGAGTAAGACTGGGAGTAGAGGATCGGTGAGGGAAGTTTATCAGTGGCAGAATTCATAAAGTCAGAATCTCCAGCACAGTGATGCTGTGTTCTTCTTTCCCTAAGGAAACCAAGCATTAGAAGTTGTTTTCTTGCTTTGTTCATTATTTTTCAACACTTCCACTCCCCTCCTACACCAAGCGCTGCAAGCTCCTCTGGCTTTCCCCGCCACAATTTGGGTTTGAATCCTTGTGTGATTCAGTGTGGCCACTGGGGAGACATTGCTTTAATGATTTGGTGTTTAACTGCTCAGTGCTCCTTGCATCACAGAGGAGTGGCAGTGCTGACAAAGTACAGGCTGCCCATGGGGAGCACTAGATCACTGCAGAGATGAGTTGCTATGGTAATACATTACAGAGCAATGAGGGATTTGGGAAGATGCATCTGACAGTTTGAGGTAAAGGATCATCATTTCCTTGCAGCTTTGAGAAAAGTGTCACAATCGGAATTGCAGTTGGCTTATTTTTCTTTTCCTTTTGCTTTCGTGAGGTGACATTTCTGCATAGCCCTGAGCAAGCTACGAAACAAAAAGGAAAAGGCTCTGTCCTCATGTAGGCAAGAGCTGAAATAAAACCAGAGGGAAGAGGTCACTTCTGAGGCAATTAATGAGTAATATGGTCGAATGGCTGAACAGGTTCTCTCTATGTCCTTGCCCCTCTCTCTCACTTGAATACACAGATCTTCATTTTATAGGCATGAGTGATGCATGAAAGGCAAATGTGGAATGTCTGAAAAGTAATCTCTACTCATAAGACATACTGTAAGAGAGAGTAAAATTGTAAGATAGGCTAAATATTCCTGAGAATAAGGGCCAAGAAGAAGAAAGTCAGCAAAGGAAAAATTAACAATACAACCCACTCACCCCCAACTTGTTTCTCCAATGTGCAAAGAATTAGAAAAAAAAAATACAGTAATGACACAACTTGAAAAATAACAGTAATATTTTAATTTGAAAACTGAACAGTAACACAAAGAGGTGTATTTTCTATTTTCAACTTTTTCTTCAGATATTTGTCTAAGTATTCACTCCTATATTTTATGTGTGTACGGAGACAGAAGCAGAATATTTTATGTAAACAGATAAGGGACAGTAAAGTATATACCTCCAGGACCAAGACAATGGTTCTTGGGTCAGGTATTTATATACTTAATGTTTACATAATAATACTTTTTGAACAGTTACACTCCCTATCTCTGAGAGGTGTAAGAACTCTCCAAAATCAAATCACTCCTGAGATTTTCTTATTTTGTACTTTTGGATAGAAATGTGTCTGTGCTGCACACTGGAATATTTGGCACTTAATTTTTGCTTTCAGCAATTTTGAATTGCACCAAACCTTCAGAAGTTTCTCAAGGTGCAGGCACAAGAATTGCATTTTAGTGTGTCTCTTTGGCTCTCTAGAAGTTTCTGTGGTGATAATTTCAATTCTTCTTCTGGATAGAGACCTGTAAGATGTGTCTTTCCTGTGCTCAGCCTATTTAGTCACCCACAGGTTTACAACTCTGGATATTAAAGCATCCATGGGCTATAGGACAGATTTTGTTGGTTGGGGTTTTTTGGTTGGTTCGTTTTTGTTTGTTTTTGAAAAATGAGCCAGCATTGGTTTTTAGAATCCCCAATCTCAATGCCTGAATTCCATTAGCTTTTAAAAGGGCTTGTCTTCCTGAGGGCCTTAAAGACTTCTGGAAAACACAACTCATACATCAATGATAGAAAGGGTACTGAAGTAACCCATTCTCGACCTCAGGTAAAGTCCTTTTCTTAATTCAGGTATCAAATGAAGGATTATGCTCAGCATTTTAGCCCCAGGCAGGATTAAAAGCTGGAGCTAAGAGCAGACATTTGCTGTTAGGGGAGCAACCAACCGAAGCTGTGTTGTGTAACAAATCATTTCCTCCTATTAGATTTGTCATAAATGCATGAGGAATGGTAATTCCTTGATCTAATATCAACCCTTTGGGAGCAATGTGTTTGAATGCTGTCATTACATAATGTTTGGAGCTGTTAATGTGATTACCTGGAGTCACTGGAGAGACACCAGGCTCGAGGAGACTGCAGAAGGGTTTGGCTGTGCTTGTTCTCACAGCCCTGAGAGCCTGTGTGGTACAGCTGAAATCCTTTCCTTTTCTAGGACTGCTTTTTATTCTTGCTGCTGACACTTGTGGCAAAGGCTGCTGCAGTTTAAAAATCTCAAGAAGGGAAGAACCCAAGTGTCAAAGCAAAGGTTTTTCAAAAAACACAGCACGGGGTGAGAGGGCTTGGCTGTGATCAGCCAGATCAGCTCTCATGATTCTCCTCCTCATGATGCTCTCACTGGAGAACAATCACCTCTGGAGGCTTGGGGGGGGTTGGATTTTTAGCAATTTCTGGAGCTGCCATAGAGGATCCTGCAGCTCAGTTTGGGCACAGAATAAAGGGGGATCCCTGCAGGCAGAAAATGTCTCCATCAGAGCCTCTTTGTGTTGCAATGAGGCTCTTTTTCTGCAAATGTTTGATTGCTGCTTATTCTGCTAAAAATGGTGACAAATAAAAGTAATTGTTATTTTCACTTCCACAGAAACCCTGTTTTTGAAAGTTGTTTTTGTTCTTGAAACTCTTCCACAGAAATCCCATATTTTTGTCCTGATTCCTACACTTAAATATGGATTGCCTGGTTCTTCCACAGAAGTGTTGGTTTGTATTTTAAATAAAGAAAAGGAAGAAAGCATGGGTTTTTATTTTTCTTTTTCACGATGTTCTAAAGTGACTAAATCTGGCTTTTACAATTTCAGTCTGTGTGATTCTGCTTAAAAATGCATGAGCTGTTCCAGGCACATCTGTAAAAAACTCTGAGCAGTGCCTATAGTACAAATGATGTCATGCCCTTCCAGTACTTGTCTGGTGAAGATCATAGACTAATTAATTAAATTAGGTGCATTGCAAAATAGAGCTTTTTTTCCTTACCAGACAGTTTTCAGTGAAAACATGCAGCTATTGATAATGTGTGATCTTTATGACAATGGAATCTGAGCATGTTTTAATTTGGGGGACTAGATCTGGCTGACTGAAGTTTTCCATACACACTGTTTATGATATCCTTTGGTCACAGTGCTCTTGGGTCTCCAGCCCAGATGGAAATCTCTCTCATCTGAAACTTCCATACAGAGCATACATTGCTCATATATTCCTCTGAAGACCCCTGAGGTGTCCAGCCTCTGGCAGAGGTTAGAACACACATTTGCTTCCTGGAATATAAACCCTGAAAACCAAAAATTTGATCCAGGGCCTCATGTGTAGTCAGACAGGTATTTGAATGATTTCTTCTTCACCATTAGTTCATTGCCCATGTTTGAAACCTGCTGAGCCAGTTTCACTGAGTCTTGGTACTCCTGCTGAGAAAGGGAAGAAGAATTGTGCCCCTCTCACCCCTTTGGGTCTTAGCATGGATTGAGGCAGGGTTTACAGCATTGCCTCAGTGCTCAGGTGCTTGAGATCCTGAATAGAGAAAATGCTGCTCTTTCCCTTATACCTTTGCTCTGTCTCCTCTCTTGACCTGCTCTGCCTTTTTCAGAGCTCTGTAGGAGCCTGTTTAGAAGCAGGACTTGAGGTCTGGAACACCAGAGCCTGCACGTGCAGCATGGATTTCTCTGACCTGCTGTGGCTGTTGTACTGATGAGGATCAAAGTCCCATAACCTACTTTAATGAGCTGAAGCTTTAATGAGGCTTCCTTTGTGTTGGCATGAAAACACTTTCTTTGCACTTAACCACGATTTCAGGTTGATCAAAATCACTCTGGATATGCTAAAATTGATCTGAATTTGTACTTATGGTTAAAGAATTGGCAGAGATTTTTAAAGGCAGATGTAATAATAAGGGTTTGTGTTCAACAGGAATTTAACACCTTGTCTTCTATGATGTTTGCATTAAATTTCCTGCTCATTTAGATAGCATATTTCCAAAATATTTTGGTCTCCTTATTGCCATAAAGGAAGCAAAAGAGGTTTTAGGCGTTACAAGTGTTAGGCTCTGGCAGTAAATCTGGTTTAGGTGTCGAATACATGGTTGTCATCAGGGACAGTTAAAAATACATCTCTTTGCTCTTTTCTAGTTGTTTTTTGTTTGTTTGTTTTGTTTTTGTTTTGTTTATGTTATGGGCAACAAAGATGCTTTAGCTTATCAATAATGTATCAAGTACCAACAAATGGGTCAAAAATTTTTCTCAACTTGCTGATAATTCCTTCTTGACTCCCTATGTATGGCTTTGTAGCCTGAGATCTTAAGGCAACACTTCATTAAGGACAATCTGCTTTATTTACGGCACAGTCTGATAAACAGGTTGAGAGGAATAGCATTGACCTATATATAATTATTTGATCTAGATATTGGAGTCAACTCTGGGGCATTTCTCTTCCTTTCTTCAATTTACTGCTACTTATTCTTATGTTTCATCCCTCTTTTGTGTCTCAAATCCAGAGAGAATCTACCAGGCTTGTCCTGTTCATTCACACCTGCCTTCTGTTGTCGGTTCCTTTTTTTTTGTTCCCAAGAGTTTCTACTATTTAAAGGTAACATGGAAGTTCCTTGGTTTCCAGTGCCATCAGCTACATGTGGAGCTCCTAAAACACAGACATACAGCTGTTGCTGGCTCCTCTGTAAAGTCCTTTTGTGATGTACTGTGGGAAAGGACCTCTGCAGGCACAGCAGAGGATATTTATTTACCCGATCTCTTTAGATCAACTTCCATTCTCTGCATCCAGCTCTGCTGACCTTACACTTCCCCTGTGCTGTGGAGTCCTGCCCTTGGTTTGGCAGCTTTTCTGTGCTCTCTTTCTTGCTCCCCTCCATGCTGTCATGAGCACAAGGACGTTTTAGCCTTGTCCAATGCTGTCCCCACCATCCCAGGGTGTGCCCAAACTGGATCTGAGCTCCCTGGGGCAGGGATTGCACTGGGCAGGGTGGGTGTACAGTGAGGCGGGGCAGGGTCAGTGTGAGAGCAGCACTTGCTGTTAGAACCTGGTTCACTCTCCATGTGGCCTGGAAATAAGCATCTGAGGAGTTCAGTATTAATTGCCTAGTGGGTATTTGCTAGAAAAAGAGACTTAGCACCATGACATTCTGTGCTCAGTACAGGGTGAAAGAGCAAAGGGAAAAGAACCTAAAGCTGAGTGAGTTTAACACATTGAGGCAGGTGAGTTTTCATGAAGTCCCCACAGAGGCTGATGCACAACCCCTGCAGGTTGCTGCCCTTTGCACCACTCACTCCCAGCCCTGCCCTTGGATGTGCAACCAGCTGTGAATCCATCTGTGTCTGCTCACGCAGCCCCTTTATCAACAGCTGCTCTGTGGGGATCTGGAAGGGCCAGGGTGTCAGAAGTGTTGCTGAATTCAGGCAGGCAATATCCACTGCCCCTCTTGCCTGCCCAGCCATCCTTCAGCCCGGGATGTTCTGAGCTTGGCCATCATCACTTCCCCTTGGTGAATCCATGCTGCCCACTCCTGGTGTCCTCCTTGTCCTCCACGTGCCTGGAAGTGTTTTCCAGGGTTATTTCCCCATTGTCTTTTCCAGGTGCTGAGGTGAGGCTTGGAAATAAAGGTTTGTGCAGAATTCTCAGGGGGAAAAGGGAACACTGCCACTTGCAAGCAGAGTAAAGAGCATGAGTGTTCATCTTCAGGGATATAGCAAGAACCTGCAGGAATCTTCAGTTAGCACAATTACTGATCAGCTCATTTAGACTACTGGTACCCTGTAGGTTGCTGTGTATTTTGGAGACAATTTCCACAAATTAACCTGCTGAAGGAGTTAAACAAACCCTCCTTTCAGTGCCCAGCTGCTCCTCAGACCTGTGTGCTAAATGCTGTCAGCTCTTGGAAACCTGAGTTTTAATGAACTTCAACAGATGGAGGTGGTTAGAAGTCTGTACTTTACTTTTATCTGCTTTAAAGCCAATGCGTTCCAATTCTTAAGATCTTTGTTTCTAAGGATGTTCTTGGATAGTCTCAGTAAAATCCCCGTGGTGCATTTTCACCTTTGCAGGACTCTTTACCCTCTTATTTTCTTTTTATAAGTAAATACATTCCTAGTCTGTGCTTTGTGGCTTGCTGTAGAATAGTCTTACAGGAGATGACCTGGAAAATAAAAGAAAGGAAAAAACAGATTGTAGCTTTTAAGAACTATCTACAGGTTCAAAATACAGGGAAACTGTGATTTGGGAACACTTTTCATTGCTTTTTCTTTTGGCAGCATAAGATTTAGCAGCATTAGCAAACCTGTGTATGAAGTCTGAATATTTCTGTTCCCTTCTGAGGATAGAGAACTCTTTTTCTTCCCACCTTCCCTATGTCATATGGGGTTTCTATGCTGTTTCTTCTCTACATAGCACCCTCTTGATCAAACATTAAAGAAAAAACAACAACAAAAAAGAGACATTTATAGGCACTCCATCTTTTTAAATCCTGTGAAAAGTGAAACAGGCAGGCTTTCAAGGTGCATTGGGTATTCATCAGGCTACAGAAAAATAGAACAATATGGGGCCTAAAAGATAGTGGGGAGGTGTGGGGGTTTAAATCATAATTGAATTCAGACTGTACTGATCAAGGAAGGGAGAAGAGAAAGGTATGAACACACTAAAGCAGAGGTGGGGATAGAAGTTCCTTTGCTTTGTGCTTCTTTCCAGACTAGAGTGGCAGGAGGCTTGGACTGACTGCAGCAAAGGAACCAGCTAATGACAATCACATTTTAGTTTTCCAGGGAGAAATATTTTATAGAGAGAGTGCTGCTGTGACCAAGGCTCTGTGAGCCTCAGACAACTCCCTAAGTATTCCTAAACAAGCCTTTTCAAGTTTCTCCTCACCTTGAGAAAACTCTGCAGAAAAGTTACTTGTGAGGATAAATACAGAGTTTACTAGAAATTCACAAATGCTGAGGGGACAGGGACAGCCCCAGGAAACTTAGGGAAAAAATGCCTCTCCTATATAGGCTTCTGTTTTCAGAAAAAACCCCCTTTTTTCTAATGTAAGGACTGCTTTATCCATTGTTTCTATTCCAAGAGCTCCACATTCCAATTTCTTTTACGGTTCCATGTGTCAGGCCCAGGAAAGCCTTGGGAGGTGTAGGCAGCCTACAATGACAGCCTGCACCCCTGATGTTAAGCACTCTTTATTACATATGGAAATTCTCACAGAGAGGTATTAAGCTCAGTGAGATTTAATGTTTCATGTGCATAAAGCAAGTCCATACTTATAAAAAAAAGGCAAATTGATTTATTTATTTAAAAAGAAAACCCCACGTTCTAAGTCCTTGTTAACTCAAGGCAGAAGGACCAGTGCACACAGAGAACTTGCCACGAGCTGCAGACTCTGCTTTGCCTCAGGCTGAGCCCAAGAGCCCTGTCAGGCTTCTGGGGCTCCTGGGAGTGTTTTGTTGAGACATGATTTGATTTTTCAGTGCTGGCTTGTTAAAAAAACATTGCTTTTCAGAAAAGGCTTGGTGTTGAAGAACCTCTGTTGAGATCCCAGCAGGTTCCTTTAGCTTTACAGCTTGGTTTGTGATTTGGACAATTTGGAAAATGAGAGCAATCCTGACATTTTCACCCAGCAGCTGTGGAGTGACAACCCTGATTCCTGAAAAGGTATCTAGGAAATAATTTTCAGGAGCCAGAAAACCATTTTGCAGAAAACATTTGAATTCAGAAAATGTAAAAGTTTCTTCTGGAAAGTCAGAATTACTAAGATGAATTACAAATTTTAAATGAGTTAATGGCAGGCCTGCAGAGATACACATAACAAACATTTGTTAAGCTTTGTAATGGGAAAGAATAAAATAAAAAATACTTAAGACATCTTGTCAACTTGGGCTTCTGTTTATTTTTGTGTGTGTTTTTTAGGACTCATGCCTCATTACAAGTCAAGGTTTCTCCTGTTTACTTTTGATTTAACAACATTGCACAGCAATTATAATTCACTGAAATCGCCCCAAACTACTTTTGATTTACTTATGTGATGGATGGTATTTGTTTTGTGTATTTATTTTGCATCAGAGTGGTTAATGGGTTAGAAATAAATGTTGTTCTTTCTGGAGAACAAAGAGTTTTCTTTTGCCCTTGAGAACAACTACACTCACTTGGGGTTATGTGGTGAAACAGGAGAATCTGGAGGTGTCATTACCACAGAACAAGGAGAAAACACGAATTGCTGCCTCAGAGGTCACAGAAGGATCCTTCCTGGAGCTTGAGAAGGAGCTGCTTAGACTTGGAAAGCCAAAGAATTGCTGGGCTAAATCAGACCTGAAAAAAGAGGTTTATGAGGGCACTGGTGAGGAGGTTACTTGGATTAACAATGAAAGCAGAATTTCCCTGAGAGCTTTGGCAAACTCAGGGTCTTGTCTAAACCCATCCATGGGCTTACAAGAACCTTAACTAAGGGAGAATCTTGAATTTCTGTAGAGAAGGGAAAAGATTTGCTCTCTGGCAGTTGGATAATGGTCCAGAGAAATCTCATTGGTTTGGAAGAAGTACCTCAGCAGCACCAGAAAAATGGGAAGTGTCTCCTGAGCAGCCTTGGGTGGTTATCCTGGTGCACAGGATAATTAACAGACACAGTGAGAGCAAAGAGGGGGATGAAGCTGCACTGCAGCACGATGGACATTGAAGCCCTATGTGCATGATGTAGGTCAGGTTTGAGGGCTGTGCTGGCTCCCCAAACCCCTGCTCAGCTCTGACTGTGAGGGGTACATCAGGCCAGGTACAGCAGTCTGGGAGCAATTTCCATTTTCAGTCAATTAATCCTCTCACAGCATGAAATAAAAAGATCAGAACATGACGTTGAACCTCATTTTGTATTTTCAATTACTAGAGGATAATTATTTTCTTTTTAAGTCTTGGAAGATGACATGATCTGAATACTCGGCTACCTGGTGTTTCTGCCTGTGTTCTAGGAAGCAGAGGGAGTTCAGCTGGGGCAATGCACAGGATAATTAGGTTTATTTTGGAGCCTGGCAAGGCTCTGTATCTACCATTGTATGGATAGAAGTGCAGTGTTGTCGAGATTTTGGCGTGTCTTCATGGAAAACCAAAAGCTGGGTAGTTGTAAAAGCAAAGTAAAAGCAAAGTCCTTTAATAAATCAGTCTCAGGAAGGCATTGGGGTTACAGTTCATGACAGTGAGCAGGAATTTTTCTAATATAAAGACCCCATGTCCCAAGCAGAAGCAGCAGTGACAGCACCTGTAATCTGTGTTCTGTGAGTGTTTTATCAGTAGCAGCAGCAGAAGCAGCAACAACAGTGGCATTTGTGAGCCGTGTTTCATGTGTTGTGTTCTAGCATCCTCAAAGCAGTGCAATTTATTCTATTTTTAGCCAACCAGGTGAAAACACGTTTCTACAGTCTTGCTGGACCTATCCTAAGCTAAGAATGATCTGTGACAGTATTTGTAATTTCTTACACAAATCTACACATATAACTCTGTTCCATCTAGGGATGTTTAGCAAAGCCACATTGTTTTCACTATGTCTAGAGCTTAACTAACTTTGCAAAAGGCAATGCTAGTGAACTTTAAACTAGTTTTTAGGTTCTTTTCTTACTAACTAATTCAGTCTCTTATTCGCTTAAGGCACTTTAAAATTCTCTACTTATTTAAAACTAAACTTGCATTTCTACCTCATGTCTTAGTGGATTTATGTATTTTAGTTTCTCTGAAGGTTCTGATTCAATCCTCACATTTCTTTCTGGACATCCCTGGGCCTGTGTGGATGGGGCCCAGAGGGATTTTGCATCCTGACAGTGCAGCACTTCAATCTTAGGTTTGGGGATTTTGGGCTTTATAAAGCAGGAGTTCAGCTGCACAGAGTGAGTTTTATGTGTGGGCTGGGAGCAGCAGGAGGTGGCTGAGGTGTTTTGGACAGCAGTTCAGTGCTAAGTAAACCTGATAGAGCAAGGCTTTCATCTTGTTAGCCCTGATTTCTGCACTAGTGAGCATGGGACAGGAATTCACAAGAGTTCTCGAAGAGAATGGATCTGTTTTTGAAAGTTATTGTGGGATGGAGTGTGGAATACTGCAGGTTTCCTATTTCTTTGAAAGGAAAATAACGAGATTTTAATTGTGTGTATGTGTGTGCTGGGTGTATAATTCCCTTTTATTGTACAGGCCTGCTTTTCTCCTTGCAGATTTTTAGTGGATGAATTCCAGTGATTTCAAAGAAGAAATGTTAAGATGCTAAATATGAACATAACAGAAAATAAAAGTATCAACAGATTTGGCTCAGGTGTTTGGTTTTGGCATTGTTAGGATCCAAAAAAAAGCTGTATGAAAAGTACCAGGAGTAGCATAACTTAAAATAAGTAAAGACTAACTAATATCATATAAAAGAATCACTATTTAAAAACATATCAGTGCAATATAATCTCTTTCTCTTCTACACAGAGTCTCTGGAGGTGTCAAATCTGTATGCTTATGCTTTCCCTCTCTGGGTGCAGTGAATTGCACCTAATTTGACACAAATTTCTGCCTCTCTAGCTTCTTTACTTTGGATTCAATTGACATTAAGAAATGCAATGGTCTAGGTTACTTATGATGCTGTTAGCATTTCAGAAAGCATCAGTGTGATGAGGTTCATCTTGAGCAGGAAATGGAAAGAGATCAGGGAAGGAAAATATTCAGAAACGCATCAAGAAAACAGTGTTCTCTATTAACAACCTTCCCAGGGAATTTTGTACATCAAGGTACTGTGCTGGAGATCACATTTCCTGTGCAGGTATTTTCCTTATGCAGCCAACAGTCCCTAGAAAAGACTCTTCCTTTGGAGCATAATCAACACAGGGCATCCTCTGTATTTTATTGGGGATTGATTAAGTTTTTTCTTTTGACCTGCATGGGCAACAGCAGTGGTTTTTTTATTGGCGGCTGACAAAACCAGAGACAAAAATAATAATACTATTTTCTTAGGTACCTTCAGTTACATCAACCATTAGCACAGAAGGTGCAATACAGTGTATTTTTGGTCAACTTTAGTGGGGTTTGCACATGTGGAGCTGTGAATTTTGACTTATATATTTCCTCTTGAAATGTTTTTTTTTCTAAGAGGGTATCCACAATAGGAGTTACAGGGAGGGAAATGGCCAGTCCTGGCTTTTTGTGGGGAACGTTTCTTCAAGGATTGAAACTGTCAAGAAATCTTGATCAGAGTGAGCTGTCCAAGGTGTGACTGTTTCGTTTCAGGTCTGCATTTACAGCCAGTAACAATTTACAGTAACAGTCAAGTGCATTATGAAAACTGTCTGTAATTATAACCAGCCCTGGGGGGTTTTACTGAGAGAAGAGCTAGACCTGTCAGCTAGACTGTAGTACAACTCTGAAAGTTGAAACTGGGATGGTTTGGGATAAATTCTCAAAAGTATTGAAGCTTTTAACCACAGCTGAGTCTAGTAGAAGTTCTAAAATACACAGACCCCTTTCAAATGCAGCTGAGTCCATCACTAGGAGACTGGAAGCAGTTTCTTTTACTTTAAAAATGGAAGGACGAAGGAATGAAAAGCAGTTGAAAATTTGCAGAAGCCTTTTCCCTCATGCAAACAGTGATGGAGCAGTCAGATAATTAAGATGCATGTGCCACATGATATTAAGAAGCGTTTTCTGAACTGTTAATTAAGATTTAATCAGTTACATATTTTATTCTTGTTGAAGAGGAAGGTTAGTGTAAAGTTCTTATGGTGTTTCCCTGTTCCATGTTGAAGGCAGTCAATGTATCTGAGCATATTCATGGTGGGTTTGGCAGTGGGAGGGCAAAATGTGTGGATGTGGCACTTGGGGACATGGTTCAGTGGTGGACCTGGCAGTGATGGGTTCATGGTTGGACTTGATGATCTTAGAGGGGTTTTCCAACCTTAAGGATTCTATGATTCTATCCTTAAAGGTCTTTTCCTACCTAAATGATTCTGTGATTTAGTGATTTAGTGATCCTAGCCTGATGTGGTAACAAAAAACAGACCAGAGAGACACAAGGGCGACATTCTGGATAATGCTGTGAGTGTGATTCAGATGAGACAATGACAAATGAAGCTGCTGCTTTTGCTCTAAAATCTAAAATCTATTATGCAGGTGTGTATAAAACTGGCACAGGTTAGCTGGCTGCTAAGGTAAGAAGAAATGTAAATGTTTTCACTCAACTTCATTTCATGAAGCACCAATTTTGTGCTTACTTCACTACACACAAACTGCATGATTCTCGGCTCAGTTTTATCATCATAAAGGCAGGTATAAGCTCTGTGAATAATACTCTTAAGCAAATAAGACAGGTTTGGATTTAAGTACACTTATGTGGCTTTCACTAAATGTGTTCAACATACAGAATTTGATATATTTCTTGTTCAAAAACATCTCCCCTAAAACGTATTTAAAGCGGGTGCCATGAGATGACCATGTGGCTGTTGCTCTTTGGGAAGGTAGGAGGACTGAGGTTTAGTAGAATTCTGTTTTGTGATTGTGAAATAGCAACCCACTATTTCATTTCAACAACCACAGCTAGATTTACAAACGAGAAATGTTTTTCTATGTCATGTTGCACGTGTTTTTCATGTTGTTTGATGTTGGCTGGAAATGTAACTTGGAAGCCTTGACTAGAAATTTTAGGTTAAGGATTTCCTAAAGGACCTAAAAGATTTTTTTGTTTGTTGATGTTGTTACCCAACTCCTTGAGTGTCCAATTTGAGGTGCAATAGAAGTGTGATTTTCAGAGGGGAGAGTTCAGTGTCTTCTCAAAACAAAGACCCTTAAAATGTCTTGAGGTGAGCAGGTAAAAATGGGTGAGGTCCTGCTTAACAGAGCTGTCTCTCCTCATCCACTCCCCCCAGTGTTTGGAATTCCAGGTCATTGTCCCTCTAAAGACCCCAGGCACTGTTCCTGCCCTGGCCTGGAAGCACCAGCACTTTTCTCTTTCAGACTTTGAGAGCAATGAGGGAGAATACTGAGGAGCAGATTATCCTCTACACAGATCCAGTGATTATCAGAGGGATGAGATTCTGCACAAAGCCTTTACCTGGTGCCAAAGAAACTCCAGCAGCAAATTGCCCCCTCACTCCCCCTCTCTTTTGATCAGCATCTTGCTCAGCTCTGAGCAGCTCCCAACCCTTTCATGCACAGAGCCAGAGCAGCAAAAACAGACATGATGAAGAGGTGACACATTCAGAGGCTTTAAAGAAAAGGAAAACCTGGAGAGGTCTCCCTGTATACCCTCATACCTGTGTGTGCAGGTTATAGCTGCTGTGTGTATGAAGGAGAGAGAACAAGGCACCAAACTAATTAATTTTCCCCTCTCATCTGTTTTTTGTTCATGCTGAAGTGATTTGTGCAGTGAAATTTGGCTGAGGAAATTGGCACATTCCTGCTAATGATGTCACCTAATAAATGCTGCCACTGTGGGGATGATCAGAGAACTAGAAATCACCTAAGCTGGACTAGATGTTTTAGGTGGACCTGTGCTAATTTAATTCTGGTTTTGGAAGAAATAGTTCACTAACTTGCTAAGTGTGGACAGTACACTGCAGTGATATCTTTTCCCATGAATTCATGAAAAGAAGATTATTGTCAAAATCTGCTTCTAGCAATTCGCTCTGTAGAGAATTGCTACAGTACCCATTATCTTAGTTTAAATCTTTATCAAATGATCCATTTTAAAACTGTTCTATAGTTCATAGCACTTAAATTTTTCTTTATCCCATTAAAGTGCTTTAAGCTCCTATAGAAGTCTAATGCACATAATTGTTCTAATTCTGCTGAAGTACACTCAAATCTCTTTCACCCTGTTAAAGTAGTTAAAACGTCCTTGTTCAAGAGGAGTATCAGCTATTCAGAGTAGGCTTGAAATAATATATAGAACTTTTTATCTCTGTGAAGGGCTTTCAGATTTGATTTCTTCCTTCTCAAGAGTGCTCACTCTGCACAGGAGAGCACAGAAAGCTCTGAAGGTTAAATAACTGTGGTGTGTGCATATATGGAAGCACAAAATCCCCAAGCTGCCTTCCACAAGTCCAGCTCCTGCCTGTGTGTCCAGCTGCAGGGGAAAAACAAGGTCCTAAGAGGTGTCACTGACTTTGTGTTTTCCACTTATTTTGGTAAACATTTTGTTTTCTTTCATTGTTGCTCTGCTTTCTTCTGTACTGGTGCCACTCCTAGACACTTGCTGTTTGCCCAGGAGTTTCTCCTTTTTCAGACAATAAGTTGCTAGAGTTTCTATTTTTCTTTTTTTTTTTTTTTTTTTTCTTTCAGTTTTCTTTCCACTTTCTAGTGGTATGTTAGGATGTCTCCTAGGTAGTCTGTAGGTAACTCAGCTGTACTTCAGAGTCCACCTGCATTTTAGGAGGGTTTTCCAAGCTGGCAGGCATTTCCTTTTGTTCTGTAATTATTGCTTTTTTTACCCCTCTTCTACTCAGGCCACCTTTTTGGCTGCTCACACCCCTTAGCTGCTGTAAGTTATTATTTTCTTTCTAGAATATTAAATGCATCCTGCATCCAATGCACAGAGTGAAGTCTGGGGCTCATCTATCCAACCTTTCTAAGGGAATAAAATCAATAGCACTGTCTGTGCCCAGCATGGGACTGGGGGTGTGTAGAGCCTGTTTTCAGCCAGGCTCTGCAGGACTCTGTGTGGCTGTCACTCCACAGGCACAATAAGTTGTGCATTTAAGATGTACTGCTGCTTCTCCAGCTGTGCTTCTGGTGTGTCTTCTTTAAAAGCCAAGGTCTCCAGAGAGATTCCTGTTTATGGAGTTGTATAAATTGATGTTTGGAGGTGCACTGGGGTTTATTTTTCTTCTCAGGTTAGAATTTGGATATGCTCAGGAGCCACGAGGTGCTGCCTTTCAAAGTTAGGAAATATTGCTGAATATCTGATCAGTGACACCTTGCCTGTGAGCAGGGAAGGCATCTTGCCTGTGAGCAGGGAAGGCTTCCTGCCTTCTGCTGGGCTGCTTTTGGAAGGAATCACAGCTCCTGGCCTTGCACGAGCTGTGACAGGTACAATTCAAGGCTTGCCATGTTCCTGTGTGTAAGGATTCACACCAGCTGTGATGTGTGGCAGTCCTGGCTTTGTGCTGAGAGTTCTGTGCCCTGCAGTGCTGCAGAGAAAAGCCACTTGTCAGAAGTTGTGCCTAAAACTGCAATCCAAGACTCCAACTGAAATTATTTACATCTTTTGTTATGGAACTAGATATGTCTTACTTTCCCCCTTTTACATTTAGGGAAAAAATCAAAGCCTTTGGGGTTTTGATTTTTGTGCCATCTTGTTGGATTCATTGCTGGTGTGTTTAATGAACAAATATTGTAATAACTATCACAAATATCATTGTGGGGAAGATCTGTTAGTGCTGCTGGATCTACTCCAGGGTTAAACTACGAGCACCCCAGTGTCTCAGTGAGTTGCTGCTTGGTTGGGTGTGGGTGCTGGCCGTTGCTTTTAAAACAGCCTAACTAGTTACATTAATGAATGTGTTGCCCACTACACAATCCTTGTATCCTAAAATAAGTGTTTTGAATGTAATAGGAGATATAAAAGGAGTAAGAAAATTACTTACCTGCAGGTCTATATACGTGGCAGGACTAGAAAGACCAACTTAAAATCCTTGTCTATATTCCCCAGTACCAAGCCACTACAAGCTAAAGATAATTCTCCATAATCATGTAATCTCCATAGTCATATAACCTTTCCCCAAATGCCTCTAATTGTGTTAGTAAACTTATTTCACTGAGCAGCTTCTCTTACTCTCTAAACAACTTTAAAGTTAGAGGTTTTAGTCAACCCTGTTATTATTTTCCATTATCATTTTCAGCCTGCTTCTTTTGGTGTTGTTGGTTCTGACCAATGTGACTAATTTCTTATTTATCCATTTTCTGTGCTATGAAGCTTTTACATAATCAATTATTATAATCTGTACAGAACTTTTATTGAAGTGCATTTCAGAGGCTTTTTGGTGGTTTAGATAGGTTTAGATTATGAAAACAATCTTTATACTAATTTAGACATCAACTAATCTTTTATTTATTCAAGTAAGGTAGTAAGATTGAATTATGTTCCTATAAATTTTCTGTGCTTTCTCGGGAACGTATAAATTGTTCAGAGCTTTTTGTCATCATTGTTTTGCTCAGACAAAATGTATTACGGTAAATTTACCGCTTTGTACTGTGCTGTGCTCCTTAATACTCTACCATGCAATGTTTATTTTGATTGAAAAGGAAATTATTTCTCTGTGTGCAGTAACATTATCCTACAGGCCAAGTAACACTGAAATATGGTGAGAGATGGGGCCCTGCTTGAAGCAAGTGTGGAATTCAGTTTGTTTCTGGTACACAGGGCCTGGCAGCACTCAGCAGGGTGTTAATTGCCATAATGTTGATCACCTGGGCCTGATTATCCAATTAGACTAAAAAAAAAGTCGAGTTAGTCATCTACGTACCCACCCCCCTGAAAGGTCCTGTTTGAGTATAGGGGGAGAGTGCTAAAAGCCTTCCTACAGCTGAGGTGAGTGAGAGTCTCTACTCTCCCCTGGTCCACAAAGCTGCCATTTAATTGTAGAAACCAGCTGAGATGATCAGGTACAGAATCAACTGGGGTGGGAGAGCCCTGTGAGATCATGGAGTCCAACTGTGACCCATCCCCACCTGGCAACCAGCCCTGAGTGCCAGGCCCAGACCTTCCTTAAACACCTTCCAAACGGTGACTCCACCACCTGGGCAGCCCCTTCCAATCACTAATCACCCTCTCTGCCAAGAAATTCTTCCTAATGTCCCACCCAAACAACTTCTGGTGCAGATGAGGGCTTTGTCCTGCATTCAGCCTTGGCCAGACCCCAGCAGGCTGCTGCTGGTGAGGAACAGCTCCATGCCCAGGTGTCCCTGCATGGCCCTATCACTGCTGGCTGAGGGATTCTGTCACTCCTGGCTGTCCCTGTGGTGGCTGCTCTGACCCTGCAGGTGCTGCCAGGGCACAAGCCCTGCTCCTGACACAGGTGGCCCAGGTTAGGGTGATTGTGCTGGCCAGGCTCCTCTCCCAGGGCTTGAGTCCTGTCAGCTGCAGGGTTGGGGTAACAAACCCACCGGTGCTTCCAATCAGACAGGATTGGATCCAGGTGTCCTGGGGCTCTGGGTGGGCTGCACTGAGCCTATTTCACCATCAGAGCTGTAGAAGCTACCACGTTGTGGAGGCGCCTGCTGCTGGCTCTAAGAAACAAGGTATTTGTACATGGAGACTTGTTTGTCTGTAGAAAATCTCCCTGGGTTAGTGTTCCTACAGGGTTCCACTTTGGTTGTTTTGCTGGGTAGGTCTGCTCTTAGTGCTCCTTTTCTTTAATGTTGGAAAAACTATATAATGGATGAATTTTTTGTTATTAATTTTCATGTTTGAGTAACATTTTGAAACTAGAATGGCATGTGATGACTCAGTTTGGTAACTGGGAAATGAAGTCCTGCAGAATGTGTGGCTAACTGGAGCACCAGTTCTCTTTGGAAGTGTCACACCTGTGTGGTGGCTGCAGGATCTGAGGCCTCTGGGTGTCTCAGTAGCAGGATCCATGGAGAAAATAGGGATTTATTTCTTTTAAGGAAAAGTAGAGAATACATTAGTTTTGTATGGAGGGGTGTGGAAAGAATGTGGCAAAGTAGAAAGTAAAGATTCTTTGTGTTCTGAGACTGGACTGCATTCAGGAAGCACTTGGCTTTTGCCACTAAATGTCTGTCTGATCTTGGGCTAAGCGTTTAATTTTGTTTGAATTCTTTTTGTCAAGTTGCAATCACAGAATTTCTGTTACTCTCTATTTGTCATTCCTTTCAGTTAGGGGCTGCTCAGGGCCTGTTTCTCTGGTTTTGACCATCTAACACAGCATGTGCAGAGGTTCTCTGCCTTTAGGATCTGCTGGAGTGTCTGTGGTTCCAGCTGATTGTTCCAGCTGGTTCCAGCAGCTGACAGTGCTGTCCCAAGGTTAAGGTTATGTGAGCACCCAGTGGGATTTGCCCAAGATGATGTGGATGTCAATTGATTTCTTAGGCTGTGGCTTTCTGGGGGCTTTGTCTCTTCCAGCAGTGCTGGTGAGTCAGGTTTTAAGGCTTTTGCCCTAATATGAGATGTTGATAGGACTGCAGAGGAAAGAATTTGCATTTTATATAGGCTGATGTGTTAAAAATGTTTACCTTGTTAGCCATATTGGTATTGAATTAACTTGTTCTGTAATGTTCAGTGTGTTGCTTCATTTGAAATTTTGGAAGTGTAAGCTGAAGGGCTGGTTGTAAATAATGCAGTACAGGTGCCCAGGGGTCAGGTCCTGGGCTCTCCAGAACTTCTAAAGTTCAGCTCTGCTCAGTCAGCTGGAGTTCTCAATGCTGAGTGGATTTGCATTCTTTTAGCTTTACTTGACTCTTGTAAGATGGGAGCACATTCAGAAGTGTGAAAATGCCCAGTAATACTGTGGTGATTTTGCCACTCTGTGTATTTGCAGTATATTGAGGAATGTTTGGTATCTACCAATGTGTCAGCAGATATTTGGTCCCCTTTGTTTCTCCCACAAATACTTCTGTTTATTAAGCTATTGTTTTGATCCAGATGTCAGATTCTTGAGGAATTGCTTACCAGTTATTGCTGGAAGCAGAGCTAATGGAAAGGAAGGCTGAGGGATGATGTATTGGATTTTTCTTTGACTTATTTCAGAAATCTGAGGGCCACAGGTGTCTTTCTCCTAATAGCTCAAAGTTTCTGCCTTAATGCATGAAGGAAACTCTCTTGGGAATTAATTATCCTGAGTATCACAAAGGTCTGGGAAACTGCATTGTTAATGAGCATGAAAACTAGGCAGACTTCCTGAAAAAAGTCAGAAGTAGCAGCAGCAGTTACCTTTAAGAAGTTCATAAATAAGCAATTCTTAATGTGCAAGGCAAATTTGCCATGTAAACTCTTCTCAAATGAAGGAAGTTGCTGTGATTTATAGGATTTGGAACCCTAGGAAAATGTTGCATGAAAGAAGATTGCATTGTCCAAATTATGTCATCTTCTGAATTTGAGAAAAAGTTTTCAAGGTGTGTGTGAGGTCTCTGATAAATTGCTGCATTTACTTAATCTTGAGGCCTGAGTGACCTGCAGTGTCTCAGGCAAGGAGAAGCTGTAAGTCTTGGCAAAGCTTGGAGTAACCTTTGTATGTCACGACTTTGGAAATTTAAGAAGCAGGAGTGTATCTAAATTTATTCTTTTAGGTCACAAAAGGAGCACTCAGTGTAAGAGGAGTGGTGCCCCTCATTAATTGCATCATCATTTGATAACAGGATGTAATTAGCAGATTTGAATAAGGGCAGTGATAGTGGCAGCTGTTATTGACAGAGGACAGTGTGTGCCCTGGTGCTCTAATCTGTCTGGAAATGATTGTGGAACTTGCTCCTCTCCCTGCCCTCTGCATTGGCATTTTGTGCTGTGAAGCAGACCCTATCTGCTCTACCTGGCAAAATTAATTTTGTGCCCACTTGTTGGACTGACCTGAGACAGTGTGTTATTCATTAATCTATTATTGAATTTAAAAAGCCTGGTTTAGCATGAACTAAAAAAATGCAGCTTAGAGAAATCTGTTAAACAAGACTGAAGTGAAAAAATGAAACCCTGTTGTTGACTTTCCATACTTTTGCTGCATATACCTGGAAAACAGTTCCAAATGGAGCCCTCTGAGGTCCAGCTTGGGACTGTGAGGTTTAATGTCTGTATCAGTGATTACTGTCAAGATCAGTAATATCTTGAGGTGATGGAATGCATCCTCCTGGATGTGTCACTGCATGACACCAAATTGGGGTGCAGGTAATGAACTCAAGGGCTGCCTTCAGAGGGATTGAGAAAGGAACGGGGGAATGAGTATCTCAGAGATTTACAGGGCAAATGCAAATTGCTGCTGCTCAAATGGTGCTGGGGGGGGTTCTGATGGGCAGAGCAGGGGTCAGCTGGTGGCTCTGGAAGTGATGGGGGTCAGCTGGTGGTGATGGGGCTGAGCTGTGTCCTGGGGTCAGCTGGTGGCTCTGGCAGTGACAGGGGCTGAGCTGTGTCCTGGGGTCAGCTGG
>JBBMKD010000040.1:3367357-3384583 GCA_037834095.1 Argya squamiceps
GTGGCTCTGGCAGTGGCAAGGGGCTGAGCTGTGTCCTGGGGTCAGCTGGTGGCTCTGGCAGTGACAAGGGGCTGAGCTGTGTCCTGGGGTCAGCTGGTGGCTCTGGCAGTGACAGGGGCTGAGTTGTGTCCTGGAGTCAGCTGGTGGCTCTGGCAGTGACAAGGGACTGAGCTGTGTCCTGTGCCCCATCAGCTGAAGCACAGCCAGTGTCTGCAGCAATCCAGGGTTCCCCTGCTGCTTGTTGCAGCCCAGCTGGAACACTGAGCCTGGTGTGTCCTTGGTGCAGGGTGGGAGAAGTGTGGATAAACTGGAGTGAGCCCACAAAAGGGGCCACCAAGGGGACTGAGACATGAACCATGAGGAGAGGCTGGGAGAGAATTGGGTTTGTTTTGTACCAGCTGTTGAACAGTGCATAAGGAGATGGAGCTGGGCCCTGTTTTGAGGTGTACAGTGGGAGGATGAGAGGCTGACCAAAAAGGAGGATGATCCCACTGGGCAGAAGGAAAAAAACCCAAAACATTGGAAGAAATTTCCCAGAGAGGGTTTGGAATGCCTTGCTTGTGGGTTTCAAAGATCTACTTGTTCTGACCCAACTTTTGGAGTTCCCCTCTGACCTGAATGATTTTATCTTTGGAAGTCCTTAGAAATAGTCATGAATTCCTGCTGGGTTAATTTTTGTCTGATGAGTGAATGAAGCAATGTAGTTTAGGATCATCTCATATCCCTACTTATGTTTTGACTGCTAGATGCTGCTAAGTCCTGAAATTTCCAACAGTTTTTGGGAGTTTGACACTTCTTAGCTGCAGTTATTTTTAATCAAAGTTTTTAAGCAAAACCATAAACTTGTCTGCAGACTCCTTCCTGATATAAGCTTCTTAACTGTAATCCAGATTTTTAATATAACTACAGTCAAATACATCTTTTAAAGGATTTTTTTTTTGTTTCTAACCAGTGCTTGTGTGCGGTTGGTGCCTCCCAGGTGTGACATTAATCCCAACTGACCATAGTTAATAAGTTCACAGATTTCATAGGCATTACTTGCAACAGCAGAATGAGGGCTTGGTGATAATTGGAGAATATTTGTTCATTTTCTCTCTTTGCCTCTTGAGTTGTGTGTGTTTGTAGAACAGTTTCATTTTATTCTGTGTAAGAGGCAGTGTTAAAACAGCAAAGGCCTCACTCTACTTAAAATCTACAGCTCATCCCCACTTGGTATTTCCACCCCAAGTTTAATGTCAAATATTTTTGTCAGTACACTAAATTTCCTTTAAACTCTCAAATAACACTTTTTTCATTAAAATGTCTTTTAGAACCATTAGGGGTTTGATGGGTGAGTAGTGAAATGGACATTTAATTGGAGGATCCTTTATTTTAATAAAGAGAAGGAGTTTTTAATACTAATGCTCCATCAGTAAAATCAGTGTAAGTTCTGTGAGAGTTAAATTGGAACAAACATGGCATAGTTGTTAAAGGTGTCTTAAAGGACAGTCTGAACTGTTAGCAGAGACAATGGAAAAAAAAAGCAGCAGCTTTTGTGATGCACAAGACAAGATATAAAATTATAAAATCACACAGGAAGAGAGAAATGGACTGGCTGTTGGAAGCTTTGGGCAGAGTAGTTGGTGATATGGGTAAGATGTTTAATGGATGTGTTTATTTAGTGAAAACCTTCATTCAGAAATCCAAAACAAGAGACCACCTAAACCCAGATTTGAGGTATATTTCTAAATGCCATTTATATCAATTGTGGTTAATAGCTTGCCAGATTGAGAGTCCAATTGTCTGCATTTTATAGTCAAATATTAGGATTAATTCAGTGTGCTGCATTGCATTATTTGTTACTTTAGAGCCCTAATCCTGTTTGACTTTCAAAATGCTGTTCAGTAGTTTATCTGCATCCAGAGGACTTTTGCACTTGTGCAGAGTTGGAAGAAAACAAAACTCTGTGTAATTTTGAAGTGGGGAAAAACACGTGGCAGCAGTCACAAAGTTTTGTACTTCTAAATTTTGAATTCAGTGAACTTAAGAACTCATGTCCAACATGCAGCAAGCACACGGTGTTTGATTTTTGTGTAGTGATGTGAAAACGGTGGTTTAAAGGATCTTTGATCTGTTTGCCTCCTTGGAGCTGCAGGCTGGCTGCTCCGTGCTGATAATGGGGAAAGGACTGAATTGACAGGCTGCTCTATCTTTTCATCTCCAAAGTGGTGCATCATGAACCGTGCTCTGCAAACAGCTGT
Source organism: Argya squamiceps (assembly GCA_037834095.1). Taxonomy (NCBI): domain Eukaryota; kingdom Metazoa; phylum Chordata; class Aves; order Passeriformes; family Leiothrichidae; genus Argya; species Argya squamiceps. The sequence goes on from JBBMKD010000040.1 coordinate 3,369,598, forward strand.
GACCCTTCACTGTCCCTCCCTGATGGAGGCAGTCTGCAAACACAGATTTCAGACCATAGTCTGCAGTGAATAATGAGAACTGCATTTTTCTCCCTCAAAGCCAGTGGTGTTTGCATGGGGCAAGGTCTGTGTGCTGTTACACCTCTGCTTAACACTGATATTTGTTACTGCAGCACTGAGAGAACCAAGAAATCCAGCTTGATTTCATTGGCATTACTTGCAACAGCAGAATGAGGGCTTGGTGATAATTACAGAATATTTATTGTTCACTTTCTCTCTTTGCCTCTCGAGGTGTGTGTGTTTGTAGAACAGTTTAATTTTATTTTGTGTAAGAGGCAGAGTTAAAATGGCAAAGGTCTTACTCCACTTAATCTACAGCTCACTGGTTTTTCCAGTTCAGGGTGAAAGGCCTCATACCTGGGGAAGCTGTTGGGTAATCCACCTTGAGTCAGTTTATAGAGCTTAAGACAAAAGAAGGAGAAAAGTAATTACAAACCCCAAAATAAGGGGCAAAAACCCAAAAGGGCACAAAGAGCTTTCTGCTGGCACAGGTGGTTTCTGATGCTTCACACATTTCAGGAGGGGTATTTGAATACCTGTTCAAAGATCAGGTGAGTTTTAAATGCAGGTTGCTTCAATAATCAGCACAGGTCATGTGCTTTGAGGGAAACTCAAATTCCTGAGATGCATTAAAAACAGAATTGGAAAGAACAGATCCTGGTCCCAAGTACCAATAATAACAACATACATTGGCAAGGTTCAGCTTGTACACTCAGACCATAATTTGACAGGAAGGAGTGCCCATGCCTGTTTCAATAATTGTTATTAAATATTTTCATGCTTTTTAGGTAGGTTTTACTGATAGCACAGCTCTTTTTGATCAGCACTCCAAGGTTCGAGACACTTTTGTTTGCTCTTGAATTAAGACCTGCTCAACAATTTGTTCTGGGGAATCAGACAGAGGTCTAGAGTATTTTCCTTTGGGATAAGTCTTGTTTTAAGTAAACAAGCTTTGGTGTGTGTCAGGAAGATTACACAGTGATTTTGCTGTAGAAGCTGATTAAAAGGGAAGGAATTACTATGATTGCAGATCTATAATATATTTTCTAAATTTCCAGTATGATTTACTGAGCTGACAAAGACCTGGAATCTCTCTACTCTTCTGCTGCTTCTCTGCTCTGTGTCCTTGAGCAAGTCCCCTCCTCACACTTGGTTTGGCATGTCTGTTGGATTACGAACCCATCAGACCATGGGCTGTGTCTTGCCGTGTGTCTGAACAGTGGCTGGAACAAAGGGTTTAATCATGTTCTCAGTCAGGCTTTCTGAGCACAACAAGCATCCTCAGAAAATGTTTGTGCTTTTTCAACCAATGTACTGAAGCTGCTGAGCTGAAACATAAAGATGCTGAGTCGAGGTGGGGAAAACAGGAGGTAAATGGAAGGTTGGGAGCACTTCAGCACATGTGGCACATCCTGAAACTCTGATAATATCTAAAGGCTGGCTTCACTGAAGAAAATCAGGTCATTGGCACTTGCTTAACAATATTTAATCTTTTAGTATCTGGATTGTAAACCCTTGGTGTGTAGGCCTGCTCAGCCAGCTGGGGAGATACCTGGAAACCTTTATTTTGTTTCTAGTTGAATAACATGGAGTCACAGGCTGGTTTGGGTTGGAAGGGATCTTAAAGATCAGGGAGCAGTCCCACCCCTGCATGGGCAGGGACACCTTCCACCATCCCAGGCTGCTCCAAGCCCCATCCTACCTGGCCCAGGACACTGCCAGGGATCCAGGGGCAGCCACAGCTTCTCTGGGCACCCTGTGCCAGGGCCTGCCCACCCTCCCAGGGAATAATTCCTTCCCAATATCCCATCCATCCCTGCCCTCTGGCAGTGGGAAGCCATTCCCCCTGTTGATCTTGTAAAACATCCCTCTGGATCTTGGTATATCTAGAACTTTCAGATACGAGCAGTAAGGGGCTGCTGTATTAACATAGTTCTTGAAGAATCCCAGAACGTGGTTTGTCCCTTTTAGTCAAAGACTGGAAGTTAAGAGTTCAGAAACTGAATGATATTTGAAAAAAGCTTTTTCTTTTTAAATCACTTTCTGGTCACTTTGCTATGGGCAGTAGAGAGGAAAAAAGCTAATGGATTAAGACACCATTGAAGATCACGAATGCAACTATTTTAACAATTTTAAGTCGCATTACTTTGAAACAAAGAAATAATGTAGATTTTCACTTTTATTCTGGGGATGAAAATCCATGTAGAGCTCTGGTTAATGGTACTGGGTGTGGTGAGGCCTGATGGGAAGGGATCCCTTTGTTGCTCTGTTATGTCTCTCCTTTTTGGCTGATGATTTTCCTCCTTTCGTGCTTTGTTTCCCTCCCCTCCTTTTCTTTGATCTGCTGAAGAAATGTGTTTTTGAGCCTTTCTCAAAGGCAATGGAGCTAATATCTGTATTTAATATCCAATACAATCCCTAACACAGCAGCCTGCTGGATATTAAAGCTACAGTTGTGTGCTTGCACCTCTGTGCTTGTCTGTCAGATTTGGAGAGTTATAGATGAGAATATATGAGGCAGCTCCAGGACAGCAGATGAAATACAGCTATAATTGTCTGTGATCAATTGGAACAATGTAGGTCAAGTAGAAACTGCATTTTTGAGCTTTCTCATCTTGTCTCCTGCCTTTGTCTAATACAGTATTGCTTGAAAGGAAATATCAAAACAGCACAAACCCAAGCCTCTTAAAAGGATTCATTTAGTTTGTAGAGAAATGAAGCTTTTGCTGAGCTTCTCCTGACAGTCTGAGTTTATATTGTTATCACTTGTTCTTACATTTTCATTGTTCCATCTCTCCCTGTGTTTGCTAATCTGGAACCCGGTTAAACTGCAATAGTTGTTGCATTTCAAATGAGAATTCAGTTACTTTCCAGAACTGTGGTTTTCACCATGGTTACCTGGCATGTCTGGCTTGGAACTTTGTGTTGTTTCGTTCCCTACGTCATAACCACTGATGACATCAATGGCACGAAATTGTCAGAACATGCTGTAAATAAAGCAGCTGCAGCTCAATTCAGTCCTCATTGACGGCACTGTCACTCCTCATTAACTCCAGCCCCCTCCTGAAGGCTGGCATATTTGAGTCTGTATGTGTGCTGTTAATTTTGCATCCAGCAATACCCTCAGATGAAAGAGTGTGAGGGAGGTGTCACAGACCCACTGACTGCAGCCATCCCTGCCAGGACAGCCTGGAGGGGAGATGTTACTACATGACAGCTCTGGTTTACTCAGGCTGTGTTTATTTAAACAGCTAGGCAGGCTGCAGGAGCGGAGGGAGAACCAGTTTCCTTCAGAGCTTCCCCAGTTTTGCAGTTAAAGAAAATGTGTGCAGAATGCTGGCACGTGTAAAATTAAAATTAGTCCTTCCCATAGTGCAGAAGGACTGACAACACAAATATTATTTAACATTTTAATAGTACCCAAGTCTCAACAGATGTCACTGTTGAATGTGAATCCTGGGATCACTTTCACGGATGATCCTTGTCTTTCCTGGAGCTTGGTTTAGACTTGGACAATTCTGTTATCAAAGTCAATGATAACAAGTCAATTCTGTTATCAAGTCAAAAGGACTTGTGGAGAGGAAGGAACCTGGCTGTGTTACTCTTAGCCAAATACTTCCCTAAATGCATGATTTCAGGGAGAAGATAGCAAGTTACACCATATTTTTCAGCTTTTTACTTGCTTGACAGAAGTGATATAGAGGTCTGCTCTGATTTGTGTAAATGTCCATTTTGTAAATAAATTCTGAGAAACCCAATGTCTCTGAAAATCGAGGAGAAAATAAAACTCCCTAGCATTGAATTTGAAGTGATAGAAAATCAGGCATGAGTGTTTTCTGGCCAGGATGTGCCAAGGCAAATACTTGGAACACACATGTTTTTGCAGGATTTTCTCCTGAACTTTGAAAGAGTGCACCTCCATAGGTATTGACTGGCTAAAGTTCATTGGTCCAGAGTTGAGCAGCCTCCAGTATTCAGTTTCTCGTTGGATCCTCACCTCTGGTGTTAAATAGGTCTTCATTCTTCAATTTCTTATCAATCTTTTCTGGACCAGATGTCTCCAACTCTGCCAGAGGTGGCCTCTGAGGGGAGATGTTTGTAGATGGCCACTGATGTTTTGTTGATGGCCTTTTGTCTTTCTGGGTGTCTTTGGGTTACTCCCAGTCTGTTGGTGTGTTCAGCCCATCTCCTTAGGGTGATGCTGCATCTCTTAAAAAAAACTTAAAGAAAATTCCTTTCCCCAAGGCAAAATCAAGTCAAGCCTAATTTAAGAGACAAAATAAAAATGTAGAAGTTATTTCCTGTGCTGCTGCTATGGGTTTATTGGAATTCCCAGCTGGCCCTTGTGGGGTCAAATGGCACAGCAAGGGTGCTTTGTTCTGTACAGGGGAATCTCAGCTTCCATTTCCTCTTCAGAGCTGACAGAATTACCCTCGTTGCGTTTAGTGGGGCAGTTCTCTCAATGATGTGAGTTCTTAAAATGGTGCAAGCTCCTAATCATTAAAACTTTGCTTGGAGGATGCAGAGCTGTGCCTGAGCCAGTATGTTTATTCCATCACAATCTGAATCTGTATTACTTGAAATAAAAAGACATTTCTTAAGCATTGCATAAAAGTTTGAGGGTTTTTAATTCTGAATCCTGAAGCATTTGGCTCATGAGAGTATAAATGAACCAAACTATTCAGCAGCTTAGGGCAATGTATTTTTTTATTGATCCCAATTCTATGCTATTATTGTTGCTTAATGAGGAACTAATGTAATTTCTAATGAAACCACATGGTTGTTAAGTAGAAGAGCTAATGTTCAGTTTCCCTTGTGACAAAATATGCTCTCTTCAATTAAAATCCAGGAAGTAAAATTAATACCAATGTAAAATTTTGCAAGAAATAATGTCAAGACTGAAGCATTTTATTATGTATATAAATTACTTGGATAATGAGATTGAAAGCAAGTTATTGGAGTATCTGGGCAATCCATGAGCTTAATGAAGACTACTTAAATGGTGAAATCCGTAGAGGCAGCAGAAAGAATGGGATCTCCCTTATCCTTCTACCTGGTATTTTCTTTGACATTCAGTTCCTGCTAAGGACAGGGCTGTACCCACCAAATGTTGAGCAGACCAGCCACAGAAAGGAAGATTTACATAGGGAGAAACAGCCCAGTTCAAAAATTTAGCTCGAATGTTCTGTGTTCTAGACTGAAAATTATCAGAAAAAACATCCATTTCTGACTCCTGTCCATTACAGAGTTACAGCTGGGAGAAAAGGGTCTTTTACACTGCTTGGGTGGATCCCATTTATCTCACAGGTAGAAAACAAACATAAATTTGAGGCCTGCAGTTGAAATGAAAGTCATTTGGGTTAGAAACAACCTCTGATGGGCTCTTGCCCTTTGACAGACAGGATACACTGCCTGTTTCCCAGTAACCAGGGTCTTCCATGAATTTTCAGAGATGATGGAGAGCAGCCCAAGAATGATTTTGGCCCATTCCCCCAGCACTGTTTCATCCCTCTGGTACCACAGGATTGTCTGAACATTGACTGCAGTGCTCTGTGTCTGCTGTGGGTAATGCCTGTGAAAAATGAGGTTTGCTCTCCTAGTAAAATTTAAAAGTTTAATAAAGGACAATAGGATACAAAGACAATAAAGTAAATATTAATGGCTAAGGGGCTTGGTGTTCAGCCAGGAGCACACCTGCAATTTAAGAGACACGCTTAACATACCTTTTCTATTGCATCAGCCTATTGCATATTCATAAACAATTATGCACATTTAAACTTTTCTCCTAACTAGTTTGTGCTCCAAGAACTGTTTAGCCTGGCTCCTCCTTGGGTCTGCCTTTTTAGAGCATTTCTTGGCTGTGGTTTTAGTCAGTTCTTTTTATCACCTCCAGCCTGGGGTTTGGACCATCCTGTCCACAGACAGCAGGTGCTGAGAGCTGCTGTGTCAGTAACAGGGTCTTCATCGTGTGTTCACTGGATGTGATCCCAACCAAGCTGACAGTTCAATTACCACAAACATGACTGTATCAGCTACTTCACTGCTATGTCTAAGTTTAGTTAATAGCAGAAATAAAAACTATATCTTTATAGCAAAGTTACTTTAACATTATACATAGAGCATCCATTTTAATATTTGTGAAGAGCCAATATCATTATATGGATTTCTAACATGCCTGGCCCCTCCAGCCCTGCTCAGAGGGGAGAGGAGCTGAGATCTGCAGCAGGGGAAGTGCTGCCTCTGCACAATCCTATTGCTGTCCCAGCTGTGGGGTGGGGAAGGAATGGATGTCTGGGCCACTTTGTCACATCAAGTGCCATAGAACTGTAATGAGGGGACCTCAGTCTGCTCCACTGCCCAGCTGTGGTCACTCAAAAGTGAAAAATTAAACACTGCAGGGTAATGAAATACTTATTAAAGCAAACAAAAAGATAGGTCTCCTTTTTATTTAATATAAAGAATCCTTTATTTTAAATAAGCTTCATTAGATGCAGTAGCAATGGCTGTTCTCTCCACTCTTCATGGTCTCATTCCTCTTGGTGCTTTATTTGCTTGGCCATGGGGTTGTTTTCTCTTCCCCTTCTGTGGTGCAAAGTGGAGCAGCTTTTACAGGAGCAGCAGTAAAAACTTGGAATTACCAATGGCAGGCAGCACAAGGAATTGCTGTCAGCCAGAGCAGTGTCATGTGGTCCTGTGCTTCCAAGCTGGAATTCATCCCTCTGATTGCCCTGTTGCTCAGTGGGAACCTATTCCTAAAGTGGTGTGGGCTGAGAATAAATACCCACATCAATTTCCCTGTTTTAAGCCACTTAACCCCAATGACTCCCTGAGCTAACCTAACTGGGGGCTGTCCCAGGTGTGGTCTAACAAAGTCACTGACAGGATGCTTTATTTTTCCATGTCTGTCAGTTTGATCAGTAATGTGATTTCCCCCTTGCTCTTGTGCTGGAATAACGGATTTTTTTTCCAAAAGTAAAATGAATAAGCCATAAACAGCAGTGAAACTGGGTGCCCACGACCCTTGGAAAGCTCAAAAAATCTTGGAGAAAATTTTATGGTTGGAAATGATCTTGCAATGATCTTGTTCTTTCAAGAAACGGTGAAAAACAATGGACCTGTTGCTGTTGTTGTTGGATTTTTAAAATTTATTTTGAGGTTTGCTGGTATTTGTTTATTTTAGTATGACTTGAGAGAGGGCACCTTCAATTTGAAATCAAGACATCCAAATAACAGACAGGATTTGTATCTCTGGTCAAACTGTCCTGGTAACAGCAGTAATGCAGGGACTTGATGTTTTGGCTGCTTGAGAGAAACCAGATGACAAGACAACGATGAGACTTGCAAGATTAGCTCCCGCCTCAGTAAAAAGGAAAACTCAGAATTTAGTTGAAAGGTTTCCTAAGATCAGGGGTGGGCTGAGCTGGGAATTGCGTGTGCTTTGTTTGTGTTGGAAGCAGCAATTGCTCTGCAGTATTGTTTAGTGAGCACCTACAGAAACTGCAGGACTTGCAAGAATCACTCACAGCAATGTGCTGCCACACTCTCGGGTTTTTTTTTTAATTTTTCCCCTTTATTTGTACACTTAATGTGCTCAGCAGAGCTGCTGCTCATTTTCCTGCTGACTGCACTGTATTTTGGAGTGGCACTCTCCCTTCCATGCATAATGGGAGATGCCCATTGTGGATCACTTGCAGGAGAATGTAATGACTCATAGATAGTGTGAGGTGCTTTATTGCATGCTAATTCAGATTACTGCAGCATAATGATAATTGCTCCTTTATGAAAAGGACCCCGAGTGCAATCTAAATGTATTCCTACCCTCAGAAAACAAAGGGGAGTGCTGATAGGAAGAAAAAAAAAAACAAAACCAACAGCAAATTTAAGTTGGCGGGTCATGAGTGGGATGTTTTTCTTTCTGAGATTCTTAAATTGAAAATAATTGTAGTTAGTAGAAAAAATACCCAAGGGCCAGGATGGAAACGTTGAGCTCTGCTCAGAATAACACAAAAAGAGTTGTCAATAAAGATCTTGTATATCCAAAAGCTGCCAATCATGCTTTTTAACTTTCAGTTTCTCTGGTATCTGTTCTTCCTCAGAAATTATCTATTTACTGCTGAATGCCATTTTCTTGTCAGCATCCCAAACAGTTAAGAGCCTGACAAATCATCTAGTTAATTTACTTGGCTTGGAGTTGAGCAGCAGATAATACAAATATTCCCCACATGCCCCTGTCAGTCCATCCCATCAGGAGTGAACTGCAGAGGCACCACAGCAGGGCTCTGCTGGCACATGTGGGCACCAATTCTCCTGCTGAAATTAGCAGCCGCTTTGAGAAATTGTCCATGCAAACACGGCTAATTTAAAATGCAATGATTAAATATAGCACCAAGTACAATAAAGCAGTTTTCAAAGTAGGGGTAAATTGAGGTGGCGAGTAGGCAGCTCAAGTTCTAATGAACAGCTTGGAAAGGACAAGTGAAAAGGAGCTGTGAAATCACTGGAAGGTAGAGTAACACTGAGGTGCTGTGAATTTTGACTGAGGGCCCTGATTCCACCCTTTCCCTGTGGAGTTTCAGGAGCACCGGGCCAGTTTGTCTTCTCTCTGCTTCCTGATGATGGTCTCACTGTGACCTTACCCTGTCACAGCTCCACACTGGGATTTTTTGGTGTTTCCTTGTGTGCCTTTCCAGTAAGTGTCTCCATCCTTACCTTTCTGGCATAGTTTGTCTCACTGTTAACCCGGTTTTCCCCACAGAGTCTGAAAACCTTTTGGTACTTGATTTGCTCTTCAGGTTTTTTTCCAGATTCCCACATTTACTTCTGGCCTCTCTTCTTAATTTTTTTTTAAAGTAAAACACTGTAATTACAGGAGATGTAGCTGTAGACTAAAGCTGCTGTATATTGTTGCTGTATTTGCTTTTGTCACAAGTCTCAGTTAAAATCTGTGTACAATCCTGTGTATTTTGAGTTACCTCTCTGGTGCTTGCCTGCCTCAGGATACCCAAGCCTCCTTTCCTTCTGTTGGTTTTCTCTTTTTAAGAAGTAGCACAATGCTCTTTTCTTGAGCAACTTTCATCTTTGCTGTGGTGAAGTTGATATTTACACAGTATTAGCCAGAAGAAAACCCTGTTCAGTGACTGTGCAGCCACAAGTGTGGTCAGGGGGCTTTTGCCCATTTTCCCTAAGGAACAAAAACTTCTGGCAGATTACTACATTTTCCCTTCATTGGAGAAGATGGGTATTTGGGTTAATAATGTTTATCTCATATAGGTTTGAAATGGGCTTAACTGAGGTGATGTGGGGAAATGCAGGAACTGTTCAGAGAGATCCCTCAAGTTTATCTCATTGTATGGGCTAGTTTTATCTTTTTTAGTGGGTCACATCTGTTTCTTCTCCCTTATTCACAAGCCATGGTTAGCCCTGGGGTCTTTCTCAGGCATTTGAGTGCTCCTTGCATTGGATTGCAGCTGTGGGTCACTTATTGACACTGGTTCCCAAGCCTGCTGTGCTGTGTGTGCTGCCTTTGTGTTGTGAGTTTGGCATCGATTTTAGTGGCAGGCTGTGCTTTGGTCTAGGAAATGGCATCAAATGTCAGGCTTTGCCTTTTCCCCATACCTGAGCAATCATACCTGGAATTCACGAAGAATTTCAAATTTTCTTATGTGATCAAGAGATTTAGGCTGTGAGATGCTGCAGCCTCCTGATTAACTCTCTAATTACATTATCTTTGCTATCTTCCAGGGAGGGAGAAAGCCCTACAAAAGTAAATACCTGGTTCCTGATGTTACAGGAGTGAGTCCCCAGTCCTGGAGCTCTCCCAGGTGGCATTTGTGACACCAGCAGCCTTTAGTGTTACTGCTCGTGTTTGTGACTTGTGTGTGTGAAGCGTGGGACTTGCAAATGACTGAAGTTACCTTTGATTTTTTTTAAAGGACATCTGGAAAGGCAGCCTGAGTGGTGTCTGATATTCCAGCCACTTTTGTGAAGCTTAAGGATGTGTAAGGAAGGCAGGCACAGCACTGCCCAGCTCAAACAGGAAAACTGATAAGATAGGAAATGGAACTAGCAGAGGAAATTGAGGAATGTGCAGGGAGGGAGAGATGCAGCTCTTGAGCTCAGCTCAGCCAGATCCTTTATTTATGGGAGGGGCTGAGCTGCTGTGTGCCATGAGTGAGCACATGGGAATCTCTTCTGAGTCACTTCAGAACTTGTAAAAGCTCCGCTCAGGCCTGTCAGGAAGCACAAGTCTATTACTTTGTGGGTGGTTGTTGGATTTATTTTTGTTTTTGTTGTGGTTTTGTGTGTGTGTGTGTGTGTTGTTTTTTTTTTAGGAGGAAGCAGATAGGAGAGCCACTATAAAATCTGGAGACGGTTTTTAAAATTTATTTTATTATTCATCCACTTATTTATCCATGTCCTGATACTTCCTGATTCCAGAAAAGATCAAGAGAGGGGAATGCCAGAATGTGTTCAGAAGGAAGTTAATGCATTATGCAAGAGGTTTCAGCAGACAGTTCAGACATTTAGGAGTCCTAGAGTAGAACTAAGCTGCTAAAGCACACTGAGCCTGCCGAGCCCGGTGGGTGCAGTACAGCAGCCTGTCATACTAAGTGCCACATTAAATTCCTTTGAATTTAAATAATGGCCTCTAACCTGCACTTTTTAGGTGGTACCACCAGGTTTCCTCAGAGCTTTTTTTCCAGAATGCTTCGTAACAAGCCATGGTTTAGATTTTTAGAGGTGTTGGGTTTTTTCTTGTATAGAATATATTTCTTTTTCCATATCTAGTGGAGTGGGAGACCCACAGTTCCAGACCTCCTCTCTCCTGAATGTCAGCTCTTCATATTCACTTCCTGACTAATTCCTCAGACTGGCAGTTGTGGGATTCAGGTGCTTCCAAAGGAGAGGTGGCCTGCTGGAGTCAGCCTCTTCACAACTGCAAGTTTGATTAGTCAGAGATTTAACTCTGACTAATATATATACTATAAGTATATATATTAGTATATATATATATATTTATATAGTGTATATACAAATATGATATTTATACAGTGTATATACAAATATGATATTTATACAGTGTATATACAAATATGATATTTATACAGTGTATATACAAATATATATTAGTATGTATATACTAATATAGTATAAAATTTGTTTAGTTCACAAGTTAGGTTGATTTAATGCTTTGACACATATATATACAAGAAAAATGTACATGGTATATATTTTAACATAAAGTTTCTACAGTACTTGTAACAGTAGTCAATCTTTGTCAGTGTTAACACACTTGTGTGTAATTAATTTTTCCCATGTGGAGGAATTGAGGAATGTAAGTGGTGGTGCTTTCCCCTGGCCACATCAGGTGTCCAGAGTGTGCTGGAATAGGGACCAGGGATCTGTGGCTCACTCTTGGATCATTCATTCTTCTCCATCCTGGGCACTGAGGAAATCATCAATTTTCCTCATCTGACTGCAAATGCTTGAAGGGTTGGAATAACAGCTGTGCCTGTATTGTGAGGGGTTTAATTGTGCACTCAAATTGAACAATCTAGGGGGAGAAGAATTCTAATAAAGAACAATTTCATTCTAAAAACTTTGCTCATCCTCCCTCCAGATTTGGAGATCAAAGCACTTTGTCATTGGTGGGATAAGGGCTATAAAAGATGACATTCTTGCCATTATGAAGAAAATATTTCCTGTTAGACAGTTTATTGCTAAAATGCAGCTCTAACTCTGTAATAATTGATTATGAATGTTCCTTTTATGAGCTGTTAGAATTGGTAATGCAGACACTATGTCTGGAATGAAAATATTTTAGCATTTCTAAATACAAATCTGGATCAAAATCAGAACTGGAGTAAAGATTTCACTATTCCTCCTCACCTTTTATCCTTGCTGGAACTTGTAAAAAACTAGTCAGGAATTTTTGGAAAACAGTGCCCAACTACTAAATCCATTTCTTCCAATATTTTATCAGGTGTGGCCTTAGTTCCTGTGTTGTGTCCCAGCAATAAGAGATGATAACTCTTAAGTCTCATTTGATGCAATGACCTGGAAATTATGGTGCCAGTGGTTGCAGTTTTGATTCCCTGATGCTACCTATTGCTGCATGGTATAACATGCAGAAATATTTGAGTGTTTTAGGGATACAGCTGTATTTAAGTTTTGTGAGCAGGCATATGACAAAGAGCTCATACTCCTGTATACTCTTAGAAGCAGTGAGTTTTATTTTGACCTTTATGGTGTTTGGGTTTTTTTATATGTAGGGACTGTTTTGAGTCCACTGTCTAAGTTACTGAAACAGTTTAAGAACAGAATTGTGAGGTCTGAGCCCCTGTTTTGTTTTTTTTTTGCCTGGGAGAGTTACCATGGATGGAAGGCAGTAAAGATGTGGTTTGTTTCTGACTCAACACAGTCCTTTTCCCCCTGCTCCATTCCCCACAGCACCAGCCTTTCACTCCTATTCACCCATTTGTATTTCAGCACTTTGCTCTCCACGTGTCCCAGAACAGTCCTCCAGTTATTCCATGGGTTTGGGAATTTAGACCAGTGTGTTCTGTCACTGTAAATCCCCAGCACTTCCAAATCCAAATTTTAGCTGTGCTCTGTCGTGTTCATCCCCATAAACCTTCCAGGACTGTCAAAGATCACCCCAGGAATGATGGAGCTTGCTTTAATTAACAAAGCCCTGATCTTAGAAAAGGTGATAACCCGAAATTCTGAGTGCTGGTAAACTCAGGAGGAGGAGGAGGAGGCAGCTGTTGCAATGGGTTTGTGCACAGATCTGAAGCAGGAGCTCCACATCTCCCAGAGCTGTTCCCAATCTCAGGCTGACTGGTGTGGGCTGGAAATGTGTCTGCAGGAGTCCTGTGGGCTGAAGGGCACTGGGCAGCACAAACCTTGTTCTCCTGCCACAGGGAAAGCTGCAGCTCTCCAGTGTCAGCAGGAATAACTTCTCCTGCCTCCCTGGCTCACTCATCTGCTGCCTTCACTGGGTTGTGTGATGCTTATTTGATGTAACTCGTGTTGAGCAGTTTGATAAGGCTGTGAGAAGTGACCATTGAAGGGTGAAGGTGTTGAAGTTCCCTTGTAATGTTTTTTTTTTTCCCTGCAGATAAACAAGTCAGTGTGTGGAAGCTGGAGAAAGAAAAGTGTTCTGTTATTATATTTTCCTTACTTTGTTCAAATTACTTCTGTAGCTGTTCCAAATGCTTCACTGTAGCATTGAAATTATTGGATTTGATGCTACCACAATGGAATAGGATTCTGGAATAATTCCCATTCTTTAAAACAATCCCTACTCGGGCTGTTTATTTCAGCACTAACCTGTCTACTCTTTGACTCATACTCTAGATGTACTGCTTATAAGCAACCAACCCAAGAATTGCAGATAGTCTGTGAAAATCAATTTTCAATGTGAGATTTCTTCTGTCTACCCCAGACCTTCTGACTCAGGGCAGCATTTAATGAATAGAGCAATTATTTATTTTCACAATGGGGTTCCATTATTAATCCAACCAGTTTAATCTCCTGATTTTGCTACAACAAGAGAAAAATAATTTAAATTGTAGAGATGAGCAGTGCCATCTCAGGGGCCAGCATTGAGTACATTCCTGCACTGTAGATGACAGGCACATTCCTTGTAGTCATGTCTTATTTCTAAGTGAAAGGGTTTGGATGTGCTTAAGAAAATCAAATCTCTGAAGTCTTTATTTTTATTGCTATTATTTATTCTGATCTAGGTAGTCACAGTTTGTCTCCACAAAATGCAATGGCTATAAAATACTCAATGAAGTATTTGCTTCTTGGCAGGAGCCAGCTACAAACATGATGGATTGAGCAGAGTGTAGCTGGCACCCAGAGAAACGCAGTAAGCAGCTTCCTAGAATACAAAGGTGTTTTTTAAGAGCTTGAAATCAGCTGGATGATGGATTTCCCAAACACCAGGACACAGGCAGGGCTGGGTTATCTGCGTAGGACAGACAGACATCCACTGGCTGAGGTGGTTCTGAACCTCCCAGAGTGGGGCTGCTCCTCCCTGGAGCTGACAGCCAGGGATCTGTGTGACACATGGGACAGCAGCACATGGTGTCATGAGCTTGTTAATGGACCAGGACAATCTTTAATTCACCCTGGAATGCAGCAGAACCTTGCTATTTATGCCGGACTAGTGTAGAATTCAAAATACGTAGGTCTGGAAGATTGTGTCTGGAATACAAAATTCTCTTGGAATATATTCTGGAGCTGAGCTCTCAATTGTGTTATGTCTGGTGATTGCTCCTAATGATTTTCCTTCCAAACACCTTGTTCAATTCAATCCCTTTATTCCCTACATTCCCTTCCTCTCTCTTAACTATGTTTTCCTTGTGCAGATTCCCATATCCTTGAACTCACTAAAGGCTAGAATTTGGGGGATCTTGAGGTCTACTGAGCTTCTAAATTGCTGCTAAGGATGTTTCTCCAAAATTTCAGTCCAGAAAACACTGGTCCTAGAGTGAAGCCCTTTGGGATGGAGAGTCAAATATCCCCTCTGATGTCCTGGGAAAATAGTGTTGTATCTGTAATATAGTGAAGGCTGTGGGAAAAATTATGTCATCACAGAGCAGCTTTGTGGGTAAGTGAAGAAACCCAGAAGTCTGTGTAATAAAATACAAAAAATGTCAATGTAAAAACTCTGGAGAAAAGGGAAGCAAAATCTTCATGTTGTGAAGAAAGTAGTAATAGAACGTCCCCAGAATTGGCTCTAAATGGATTTCTGGTGACCTGTCGGCCTTTTATGAGCAGTGACACGACGAGAAAATCTTGGCGTTTGCCGCGTGGAGCAAACCTGTCAGATCTTAAACGATTGTCTCATAAAACTGCAAGGTGGTACTGAGCAGCACAGGCTTTAAGGCGGGCGGCTGCGGGGTGGCAGAAGCGG